>LQNS02276498.1:11126474-11153555 GCA_001587735.2 Parhyale hawaiensis
CAGATATTCAGGGGCTTTACCCCAGATCAGACTACAGTAGTTGAAGTGAGAGAAAACAAGCGAGTGGATAAGAAGGAGGCGAGATTTTTGATCCAGGAGATGTTTAATTTTATGGAGAAATACTAGCGTGCCGTTTACGGTATTGCATTCGCATGATCAGCCGTAGACGTCTGCTTTACGAGTCGGAGTCGTTTGGTGTGGGTGGCATGGTTTTGTCAATCATTCGACGTTTCGTTTCAGAGAAAACGCAGAGTGTGTCGGTTGACGGTTTTTCTAGAGTCCCAGTCACAGTGTGCCAGGCGTCGCTCAGGTTAACGTTACTTAGCCAAGGCGCTCTAGAAATTTGGCTCCCTGCTGCTTGTTCTGTACCGTAGTGGCATGCTTGTTTTCCTGGAAAACACGACGAACAACTATGCTGTCGATTCCAATTTGATAGCAGTTATATCAGCCATAAATATGCGTAACGTTGTTGCCCAATCTCTAATTAGGGACCTGTCTCGTATTCGTGCCTATTGTTCCGCCTGGAGTATGAAGCTAAATGCCAGCATGACTACAAACTCTGATTGTCAGTCGATCTAGAACAAATTTATTCCAGCACCCACTTCTGAAGATAGATTCAACTGTGCTGCTGTGATCCAGCTGCCTGGAGAGTCTTGGTGTTTTTCATTTACTACAAGAATGATTACCAAGAAAAATTCCTACCGTAAAAACACTGATTTTGCCCCACTGCTTATGTTAATAGGTGCCTGCAAGTGACGGTGTTGAAAACTGACATCAATGAGAGGAGTTAACATAAACATTCAGTGAGAGTTAGACTAAGACATCGGATGGGGAAAATACCTTGGGCTGCAAATGGAATGGCATCTGGCGGATGGTCAGAGCACTTTGCCAGGACCAGCACGGGATGGCCTGCAGGAGGCTGTAGACGGCCTCGTCCGGCAGGTGCTCCTCACTCCAGTACAGCGTCAGGGTGGGGATGTCTTGCTGCCGGAAGTAAGAGTATAACTCTGACATTTAGCTTGTGATATGGCAACGAATATGTCCCGCAGTGGAGCCGTGTAGACTTACTTTGTATAAAACTTCAGCCAAAACTTATTTTTATTGCTTTAAATTGTATTCCAGGCGATACCAGCAGACCGATTGTCCTTCAGAAGTCTAAAAACTTAACTTTATAGAGCATAAATTCGGCTGTCTCAGGGGAAAGAGATTTAAGGTCAATAACTCAGATCACCAGCTCGTTGTTAACCATCCGTGGCCGACTGCCGCAGTATACTCTTTTGGGCCCAGTAGGCCGATATCTGCAGTATGAACCACGCAGTGGGCTTCCCAGTAAGCGGTGAGCTCAATTGACGTAACCTTCATCTAATTATGGATACTACTGCCAAAGCAGTTACCTGAGAGGAAAACATTACCGTGCATGGGTTACCATATATCACACGAACCACATTAATGCGGTCTATGCTGCTTCGGTCTAACGTTGTTTCTCCGTAATAATTCTCAAGACAAAGAGCCCTCGTATCAGTGCAACACAGCCCAATAAAGTGGGCTTAAGGTATGAACCTTATTAACAATGAATTCGGCATTCGCGGGGGCACCAGTGTGGAACAGTGTTAATTTTTTTAGACAGGATGGGTATGTACAGTCCATTGTAGAGAAGCGAGAGTGACTACGCGCACTGTGTGTCCAACTAATATGTTTCAATAATTCAACAACACCGCATACTTTTTTGTTTTACAGTAATTGGCTTCGAAGGCAAGGTTAGTGCTGCAATAAGTCTGTAATACCTGCTGTAAGTTGTCTTTGTGATGGCATACCCAGTGAGTATCGTATAGTAAACAAGCGCATGCAGCGGTTTTGCTGCTCCTTATGGTTAATGGTTAAGCTTTAACATAGGTGTTGAATAAGCTTACCGGTCTCACGTAACAGATTTTTGTAATCATATGATACTAGCCTACCCTATTATGTTATTGAATTTTGCTATCACACGCATATATTATTAAGCAATAGTAATTTCACTGTCATATTAAAAATTTTGTCGGCAGAAGCTCAGTCTATCCAACCGGCCTACCAACATCACACTGCTGATTATTACTATAAAATATTTATTTGATGAAACGATATTACTGCTCATGTTACTATACATATAAGTAAGTAGAGCAACTAATGCAATATTATTATCTTGTAATTAAATAAATGAGCACACCACTGTCATATTGTTGATATTGTTACTGTATTGAATATTAACTAACCTTGCGGATGCAACGTTCCTGAGCCCCGTTACTGTAGAATAATCTATCAAAGGACCCTACCACTGCGTGTCATGCATCTTGTAGCCATTTGGTAGCTTTAGACCTGCACTGAAAAAAAAAAAAAAAATTAAGCAAGCCCACCTTTGCCGTGATGGGCGTGATGATGGTGAAGTGGTGGCGATGGCGGACGTCAGACGGAGCGTACACCTTTGCCTGTAGTATGTCCAGGTGACCGTACTTCAGGTGGGCCTTCATCACTGCCGCGATCTGAAAATGTACCCGATTGGGGAAGGTTAGAGGGACTAGCCAGCTGGAAGTAGAGGGACCAACAGGACCATTCCCAGATAGCAGCAGGGACTCACGCGCCGGTCCTATATGAGCTATTGCGTAATGCCAAAACTCATTTGAATATTTGAGAAAGGAAAAGAAAGAAAGAGGAAACAATTTAGCCAATGAGGCGATAGTGTGAGGACGAATAGTTGCAAACTTGCACTAGGCCCGCTGGGATTCGGCACCCGGCGTCATCGAATTAATTCAGCCACGAATTACATAAATTAGGGTCACATCGTTGGATGATGACTGCTAATTCTAGGCTGTTCATTTCCATTTCCGCCCATTATCGTCTATTATCGTCCACTTGCCGCCACTTGCTACACGCCAAAGCCGTCACCAAGCAGTCGCCAGAGCCTCGATCCAGGCATGCATGCATCGAAGCCGACGGGCGTCATTTTGAGCACCCATTGTAATTATCTCTTCCAATTCAGCCCCTGCATTCATTGACGTCGGCACTTTCTAACTATGAATTTTTATTTACCCGTCAGTGCAGTAAATCGCGCTTTTTAAATTTCAATTCTTCGCAACTTTTAAACGAAGCACTTTCGGACAGTCTCTATAGAGTGACGTATGCTTATTTCTTTGTAAGGAACCTTAACATTTGTCAACAGAATTCTGGGGCACCCTGTATAAGAGAAATATTGCAGATTTTATTCAGCATCTGCAAGCAAAAAATAAAAAAGAAAAAACTGGTAAAAATGCACTAATTATGCAAGCTGTCGCGGACTGTAAATAATCAACTTGAAGACAGCTTGTAACTTGCTAGCTCTATCGTAGAAGAAGAGATCGGATTAGATGTTACGGGGTAAGTCACTCACCTGATAAGAGTGCGGGAGATATTCCTGAAGACATTCAGCGAATGTCTCATATTCCTCGGGCGGCACCACCGTCAGCTGCATCGCTCTAATTTGCACCGTAACTCTTGTCTTATTTATCGGATATATGTACAAAGCATATGGAGCAAGGGTAACAATCCTATTGGAGACAATATACGCAAGTAACATAGTGAAAAAGATATTTCAGTATTGGAAACAAGAAATGACGTTGCAAATATCCATTTAGCACAGAAATCTCTCGTACCGCATGGATTTTCAGTCACAGCAGCACTGTTTAGCCACAAAAAAGAAAAGTTTTCAGTGGTACAATTTTGCTTCCTAAAACTGAGACGATCTTTAAGCTGGGATCACACTACAGGCTGTTGTTAATCCGTCGGAGCATAAAGCCTTGTGTCCAGTAAACACAACTGTGTGTGTTGACCAAAAGATTACCAAAGGCGTTGGCCATCGCGTCAACAGTCATCGCAAGGGGCGCTCGCAAAGTTTGAAAATTTCAAATTTGGAGTGACATAGAATTCAAAGAGTCGCCCACTTTCTATTATTGGCAAGGGAGACACAATAGAATGGGACGTGCTCCACTGCGTCACAGAACTATAGTGTGAACGCATGTTTATCCATTGAACAGATCCATATAATATCCTCCGAAAGTTCAGGCGCTACTATGCATAACAACGGCCTGAGACGCTGTCAAGTCCGGCACTCAAAGAGAAAAGAGAGACAAACGTGCTATTTTGTAATCAGTACAAAACCACACGTGACGTCACAGCCCAGTCCTTCATAACCAATCACTCAAAAGCAGGTTTCTCACCGTAAAATGGTTGACATCTCTGATTGGTTGTGCCAAACTGTGATGTCACACTAGGTCTTCTGCCCCGGAAGATTACGCTCATTTATACCATTCACTTTGGTGTCGGTTATAGAAATACCAGCTGTTGAAGTGACAGAGAAGAGGAAGTAAAAAACCATTGAGAATTCTGCGCGATCGCCGAGTGCATTGCTTGCAGCGCTAGTAAACCTTTCTCCAATACTATTACTATTATAGTGCACCAAACGCAACCCTTTTGTTGAATAAGTCATGAAAGTATGTATTTGACAATATCTTACCATCCTATCGAAAAATTTCCCAATACTCCAAATTTCCCCATGTCCACAAAGTCCACCAAGTGCTTTTGATTCACAAAGGCCCGTGACCAAGCCTTCACTAATAACTCGGGAATTCCGGGGCTCGTATCCTGGATACGGTTTGGTAATAAATAAGCTGGGTGCCTTGGAATTATTTTATTCAAGATTAAATAGGGGAAAAATAAGGCTACGGACAGACGGACGGACGGACGGACTGACGGCTCTCTTATTATAGTATAGATTACTATTTACTCAGAAGCTATTTTTTTAGTTCAAGAATGCATCATTATCTCTGTCAAGGAGGTAATATTTTTGTCGAGTTTGTGCGTTTGTCTGTTCGTCTGTCACCAAGTTAACTCAAATAGTTATGTATGGATCTTTACAAAATTTACAGGGATTGTTAAGCTTTATCTCAGGATGCCCGGGGCCAATCCTTTGATATGATGCCTCCCCCCCGTGAAACGGAAAAATACGTAAATATAGCAAACCAGTTTCACAGACAAATATTTGAAATACCTCAACACAAATAGAACAAAATACACAACTTGTTTTATATATTCATTACGTTATATCACGCTTTTATGCACACGAGTTACCGGTCAATATTTTTTTTACAAATACCTTGGATACCACAGAAATGTTTGCACAAGGTCTAGATCGCGCTATGCTTGCCACCTGATTTATGCAGAACAGTGCCGTAAACTGTTGCCTTCTGTCGTATTGTAGCTCTTTAGCAATGAATAGGCTAGTGCGAGTTTTCCCCTCTCTAAACGTAAGAGTTGAAAGCTCGTTTATGTTGCATTCTTATAAACTAAGAGTCGACTAAAGGTATACATATTCCACAGCTTTCGAGTCAATGCAACATTATAGCATTTCGTTTTTGAATATGAAACGCAATAGCTACTGTGTACCAGTCTTCATAATGGTTTCATTAAATATTTCTAACTTAATCAAAAAATGCCGTCATATACCTTGAACTGTTGACTCCGGACAGCCAACTAGTGACGGTATTGCCTTTGTTTCGACACTAGCGCGTCAGATAGCGCAATTCTCCGACAACGTTATTGCACCATTATGGCGGTTGCATCAAGTGCTTTCTTGTTTCCCTGGTAATTTCAAATTGCTCTTGAGCTATTTCATGCATTGAATTTTGAATCCAATTGCGTGGAAATTTTAACACAAAACTGACTTAAGTGCTCTAGCGA
The DNA here is from genome assembly GCA_001587735.2 of Parhyale hawaiensis. Taxonomy (NCBI): domain Eukaryota; kingdom Metazoa; phylum Arthropoda; class Malacostraca; order Amphipoda; family Hyalidae; genus Parhyale; species Parhyale hawaiensis. The sequence continues at coordinate 11,132,220 of LQNS02276498.1, forward strand.
CTATAACCGCACCGTGTGATGCAGCCACTGGATTTTTGCAATAGTTTCGAAAGCGATGCGTTTCTAAAATTAACTTGAAAGTATAAACGTGTTCACTGGGGAGTTTTTAATTTGAAATATTTACTGTCACATGATTTTAATATATTCGTCTTTCATATATATATATATATATATATAATTACAGTGAAGTATCTTTTAAATCGTGATCGTACGTTTCAATTTATAACCTAGAATATAAAGCTGTTGTGGAGGATATTAGATCAGTGAAAGTTTGGAGGTTGTCATTTTACTTGGAATAGTTACTGTTGGAGGTTATGATCTTCACTGCGGGGCACTGGGCAGACCTTTGTATGAGGATAAGTTTTACGTTCCTTCTCTATAGGGGAGCAGCAGCAGTCTATCCTGTGTAGCAAAAATCACACTATGCCAAGAGACTTGACATCACTTTTGCTCCGCATGACGAGTCCTAAGCCCCCAATGTGCCCATTCCTGCACCAAGACAATGGCACACAGTGCAGGTTCTATATTTTTCAATTAAGAACCATCTTGCAGTCTCACTTCAAAATCGTTCACAATTGTTTTTCCAATTTAATATCAATTATTGATTAATTGAAGTGTAAACTGTTTTCGAATACATAGTAGCTTAAGTTTTGTTTTCAATGTTTTTCATCGCAAGCCATGTTGTTGTCCGCTAATCACAAGAAGATACTTGTTTATTGTATAGCTACTCAGTAATCACGTCCTTCACTGATATCACATAGTTACTCGTAATTGAGTTTCATCAGTGAATAAAGAAGTAACTGTATATTTTCATTCCTATTTTCTTCACAATAATACCTTATAGTGAGCTTACGCCAAAATTGCGAACACCAATCCTTTTGATATTCTAAACTAAAAATGAGGTAGCCAAGGGCCTGTACATCCCATGGTACAGTCGCGGCCGCAAGCAGTCACAATGAAAAGACGCTAGTACAAATTCTCATAAGCCATCTGTACGTACTGCACGTACGTACTGATTTCTCGTTAACGTTTTACCAATCCTCTAAATGCTTTAAATAGTCACCACAAATTTAAACATTTTGCACCCGTTTAAACTAAGCCGTTACAACAGTTACAACAGTTGACCATTTTGCAAAACTACACAAACAGGCAAAACATTTAAACGGTTCGGCCTGAAATTCAGGACTCCTGACCGTTGTGAGCTGCAGGTCTAACACGCATGTATGAGTTGAACTTTTATTCATATGCCTCTCAGACTTAAACAGTTACACAAAACGTTTAAGCTGTTAACAGTTTAAACGTTTTGCATAACGTAGCAGTTTATGTAGTTTCGCAAAATGGTTTACTGTTATATAGGTTTGGTCTTAACGGGTGCAAAATGCTTAAATTTGTTGTGATTGTTTACAGCAATTAGAACAGTGGTAAAACGTAAACGGAAACAACTGTAGTTCTTAAGTACCATAAAGACATCTGATTTTTTAGTTTGTCTTAAATTATAGACTATAATTGGTGGCCCATTCAAAACACCAGGTAGGATTTTCGGCTAATTGATGAAAATATTAAGCATGGTAATTTCCTAATTTAAAAAAAAAAAATGATCTCAGGAAAGAAGCAGATTACTCATAGTGATGCAAGAAATGTATTTATTAGCAAATGGAAGGCGAAAATCGTTGAACTTTAGGACATCAAAATTTTCTAAAATTTATTGAAATTAACATCACCTTATATCATTGTATTAAGCTAGCTATTGCATTTCCTACTTGTGTCGCCACAACAATATGTGTTCTGTGTGAGGCTGCTTTGTAAACAGAAAATATTTTACCCCAATTTCACCACTTTTTGCTTGGGGTGGTCCGAGAAGTATATATAGTATAGTCCATGGAAAAATTTGTCATTTTTTACAAATCTGCCGATTCGAGATAAGAACTTTTTTAAATGAGATATCTAGTGTATGAAGGGGCTCTACATACACCATTGGATAGATGCAGATGGGCATCAAATTCAGGGACAGGCATAAGTATGTCGTCTCAGAAGGAAACTAATGTAGTAATACCAACTGATTCGGTAGGAATGCGCCCAAAAATCACTTGTCACCACTACATTTGCCCTTGTATCCTGGCCCGTATAGGCTGTCTCTCTTCCTCTGCTGTTTTATTTCGTCTTCATGACCCGTACAATGCCCCTCTTCCCTCCCTATTTCGTTTCGATTTCTTGGCCCGTTGGCTGCCCTTCTTCTTCTGCTATTTTATTTCGTTCCTCAGTCCCGTTTGGTTCGAGGCCTCTCTCTTACATTTTCGTTTGTATTTCTTTACATTTTCCTCGTTTTCTTCGCCCGTTCTCTGCCCAGGGCCACTGCGCTGTTGGCTCTTCTTTGCACTGCACCAGACAGTTGAGTAACTTTTGGTGCAGCTTCGGTCAACCGTTTGGTTGCTTGTGTGCATATTTCTTCTTAGTATCGAAGCTTTAAAAATGGTCAACGGATCTTTAATGAAATTTAAAGGAATTGTTAAAAAGCTTAAAAGACGTAAATAATAAAATTTTGGTGATCATCGGTTCGTGCTCTTTAATAATGTTTGTCAAAATGTTTGTCAGAACATAACTCAAAAAGTTACGCACGGATCTTCAAGAAATTGGAGAAGCTGTTATAACTGTCAAGAGGCACAAATGACCAGATTTTGGCGCTGATATCAAGAAGAAACAATAGTTTCAGAACTACGCTGAAATTCTTGTTAGCGTTGCTTTGTTTGGGGAGGAGGTATGCGCTCTCAGATTATTCTAGTTAACATCTAGAACACCTCACTGGCGTAAGACCATCACCCGCGGTAGAGGGCAAATTCAACGAAGTCATCTTCAATGAACGAGGCTAGGGTACAGCCGCATTCTTTCCATGGATTAGCTCTTCAATAACATAGGAAAAAATAGAACGCCCCATTCTCCAGACGATCTGCCGCGGTGGAGAAAAATCAACGCCGTCATTTTTTATGGCCAGCTAGGCCCAGTCTTTTGACATGGGTCACATCTAGGGCAACCCACCAAACTCCCTACAAAAACTATGAAGATTGCTCAACTCTTTCGACCACTTTTTGGGAGGACAGACATACAAATATATATATATATATATATATTTACTTACATTTTCAACGAAATCATTATCACCTCTCACTTCGTTCGCGGGTAATAAATACTGTGAAACTAAATTGTGTAGTACCTCCACTTAGGCAAACGTAGCTAAGAGCAGCCACTGAAGCTTATTGCCGTCGTAAATAAGGCTGAGTCTTTACAAAAGCCATAGTACCCATCTTTTTTTTTTCGTCGCACACGTAATTATCAATTAATTTCTTTACAAATTCCTAAAAATAAGCTTAATACTATGGTTAAATTAGGTTAAGGTTTTAGTAGAATCTGTAGTGGCACGATGAAAGCTGTAAAATATATGTACGGCTGAAAATTAATAGTTTTTACACTCCCTGCAAAAAGGAAAAAAGGGTTTGCTTTCTGCTTCATGGACCACCCTACTCTTGAACAGACGGCCCACTCAAAATGCTCAATAGGTCCTCGGCCTATAGATGATTTTCCAATAAAGTGTTTTCTAAAAAGAAACAATTTGTTTGCGGTGATGCAATGAGTGTTAACCAGAAAAGCATGACACGTCTATGGTCAGCAATTATATTTAAATTTTAGGACACAAAAGGATGTTAAAATCATAAAACAAATTTGCTACTTGATTTTAGCATATGTTGATAAATATATTTTTCTAGCTAATGAATGGATTTCTTGCGTCATCATTAATATTTATTCCGTTTATGCTTGATGTGTCTACGTCAATTTATAAATGATTTTATTATCAATTAGTTGTAGGACAGATCGGTAGGTGTTGGTTGACAACCACAAAGTAGTCTTGGCTTACGTATTAGGAATACGTTTCGAGATAATGAAAATTGAAAGAATTTCTCAACTTGCACTGTGTAAATTCTTACTATGCTGAAAATTTTGGATATTTGAAGCTAAAATCACTAAGTGATGTGAACAAATGAAGCACCTAATTTGTTGCATTATTATTCACCTGGTGAATGATATTATTATTAGACCCTGTTTGTTTTTCTTTTACCATCCAGTATTAACAATATTTCTCGTCGAGTAAAGCTCTCCATTCTTAGAGTGAAGTAACTTTAAACATCTGTACTCTAATTCTCATAAAATCTATTCATAACAGACGACTCCTGTACTTCAAAAAAATGTTCTAATTTTATGGAGGATCAATGTTGTTTTTGACTAATGTTATTGTGTCTTCAGCACTAAATAATTGGCTACATACAACAGGCTTCATGCTTTCTGCATTATTTTTATTGCGGTTTTAACTGTAGAGTTTAGGCCATAATCAAATTAGCGTGCTATTTTAGCTCATTTGCATGCTTTTATCTCTTGTTCTAGAGGAATTCTTGGGATAGTACAACGGAAGACAGGCTTTTGTTAAAGCTTTGAACCCCATCGCCTCATGCATGGCAATAGAAGCGTCATTATCAAGCAAGATGTTATTATGAACTAACAGACCTAACGCATGCACGAGATGAGCCATACGGATGGTAGCAGCTCGAGCCAGACCTTTCCTCCGTTGGTGTTCGGATGTAAACGTCATGCCAATATCAGAACCATTCTTAAGCAATATGAAGCAAACCAAATCATCCTGCATACTCTTGTTGGAATGCTTTCCCTCATCGTCGTTCGTTGTTGCAGCTGCGGACTCAGTTTCTCGTTCGTAATAAATGGCCACCGACGGAAGATTGCGCACGTAGCTTTGCATGGTCTCCACAGTCTCTGTAAAATGACCAATCCAACCCGTGAGGATCCTCTCCGCATGCTCCACACCCACAGATCCGAAGTAGTAACCGTGAGGCAACCTGGTGAGGATATTTCAATTTTATAACATTCTATTTAAGCAAATATTTCCAACCTTTGCTATTGCACAAGATAGAGTACAGGAACATTGAGTCGTCACTTGCCGGAAAAGGAGATATCGCTTCTCGCAAGTGACGCTGACTGTGCGGTGCAGCAGACGTGTTTTCAAATGTTGTCCCATTACTAGTTCATGCTTTGTTAGGATATTTTTCTTAATTCTTTTACATTCCCTAATTAATGGCAAACCTGTACAAACTTCAAACACTTGCATACGTGAAAAAATCATAAAAATATAAAGGCTAGAAATGTAATACCATAAATCAACTGTATATGGCATCCTTTGATTTCTACAATAGTGTTGAATTATTTCGCAATAGTTAGTAAAATAAACAGTCTTATATTGCAGAACAGAGGCATCTCAAATTCGTGGTGTACTCGATTTGTTATGAAATGTCAAATAAACTGCTAAAGGAATTTTAATGAAAATTATTTTGTATACGGGCTAAGCGAGAAAATTAGAACAGCCAGAAGAGCTGCAGAGTGAGTTGGAGCAGCTGGCAGCGATGAAGTGATGAAGCACTGGCGCCATAAAGTGATGTAGCATTGGCAGCTGTGAAATGATATAGCATTATTAGTTATGAAGTGATGTAATGTAGGCTACCATGAAGTGATTCAACTCTGGAAACCACAAAATGATGCAACATAGTCATCCAGTACATCATATAACGTAAGCAACTATGAAGTGATGAAACATAGTCATCCAATAAATCATGTAATGTAGGCCCCCATGAAGTGATGAGCATGGTCATCTATTAATTCATGTAATGCAGGCGACCATGGAGTGGTTTAACTTAGGCACCCATGATGGGGTTTAACTCAGACAATCATGAAGTGATGTAACATAGGCAACCATGAAGTGATGTAGGGTAGGCAACTACAAAGGGACGTTGTATGCACATTGCATAGGCAGTAATGTAAAATAACAGGGAGAGCCACGATGTGCAGCTTTAGATGATTGCAGTTATAAAGGGTTGTATCATCACAAAAATGTCATTTTAATACCATTTAACAGCGGTACTGGTATCTTTATCATCTTTATCTCATGGTTAACTATGCATTTTTAGTTTATGGCTATCAATGTTGTTTCACTCTCTAGTACTTATTACTGTAGCTTTAATTGAGGTTTTCTGTATAACTGGGGTCTCTTAACCTCCCTTTTTATTGCGCCTATTGTGATGAGCTTTGCAAAAAGCTCTACATGCATCAATATCTAGGGTTATTGCTTCAAATTTGTCGTTGGAATAAAACTTAATAGTATGTGATACTGAAGAGCATAACATGTAGTATCTACGTGCCAATTTTTTTCTATAAAATTCGAATATTTCTAGAAATAATGCTGAATTTGCATAATATTCATCGTCTACTCAGGATATAACGGGTGGCGCATAAGTTACACGCATCTTAGAAAGCTATTGTAAACTATAGAGAAAACCTTCAAGCTTAACTAAATACTGTGGGTATCTATTCTCCCAAATAGCTTTCCAAAAGGGGTGTAACTTATGCGCCACCCGTTATAATTGTGAATTTAGATTGCCTGCTCTGCAACACATTCCTATGGTACGACGAAGAAATTAACATTTGTTTTAGCTCCCATTCGTTAATCGGCCTCCAGGCCCACTTGTGAAAGGCCCGATTTCAGTGAGCAATCAAGGTATTGTATAGTTTACGGCCGTACTTAATGTGGCTTAGCCGAAGCTAGTGCCAAGACTTAATAAAATAATGCTAAAAATGTTTGTACCATTAGTCTATGTACTGGCTGTGAATCGTTGTGGTCTAAAAAACGGTAAAACTATCTACGTTATTAGCTTCAGCACTCAGCTCAAGCGTAACCAGTGCAACCACAACATCTAGAAAAAGAAGCCTGAAGTAAATACCAGTCACTAGCTGCATCACTTACTGGGGCTCAGCTATAACATCCAAACATCCAAAACAGACTAAACTAGAACGCCTCGTATCGTAAGACTATCGCCCACAGTGGGAGCAAATTTCATCGCCGTCATTTTTTATGGCCAGCTAATCCAAGTTTTTTGACGGGTCATATCGAGGGCAACCCACCAGACTTCCTGTAAAAGTTATGAACGTATCTCAACTTCTTCTACCTGTTTTTAGGTGGACAGCAAATTTAATCGCCGTCATTTTTTATGGTCAGCTAATCCTAGTTTTTGGCATGGGTCACATCGAGGGCAACCTACCAGACTCCCTGCAAAAACAATTGTGAACATTACTCAACTCCTTCGACCACTTATTGGGTGGACAGACATATATATATGCGATACATGCGTATATATATTAATACAAAGCATCGAGCCAGGAATCGATCTGGGGACCTAGAGATTACCACGCCAATACTCTACCAGTAAGCCACAGCAGCTAAAAGCAACGCAAGCACACGAGGTACTTGTGCTGCCCGCTGCATTCTGGCAAACATATTTAGGCAGAGCCGTACGTGTATATGAGGGGTTCGATGCTTTGTATTTATTCTATTAAAACACAAGGGTGGACGGATGAGCCCCCTGTCTGGATAATTCCGGGTGTTGACGAGACGAGAAACTGTAAAATCTTCCAGGTTATTAACTATTCAGGGTAGACGGATGAGCTCCCTCATATACACGTACGGCTCTGCCTTAATATGTTTGCCAGAATGCAGCGGGCAGCACAAGCACCTCGTGTGCTTGCGTTGCTTTTAGCTGCTGTGGCTTACTGGTAGAGTATTGGCGTGGTAATCGCTAGGTTCCCAGATCGAGTCCTGGCTCAATGCCTTGTATTTATTCTATTAAAACACAAGGGTGGACGGATGAGTCCCCTGTCTGGATAATTCAGGGTGTTGACGTTACGAGAAACTGCATATATATATATATATATATACCTAAATCTTCAGCGAAAACAGTATCACCTCGGTCACTTCGATCGCGGGTGATAACGAGACTTTATCATTTGTTTCACTACTTACTGTGGCTCAGGCGGAGTATCCGCAGCAGCCAACACTAGCACCACCACAGGAGCGATTTCGTGTAGACAGAGAGAATCTTCCGACAGTTCACAGACGATGTCGTGCAGCTAAGGATATCATGAAGTGAGGGTTATCAAAACAAATTGTCATCATCACAAAGGCATCTTGCGGTCAAATATGACGGTAAACAACATGCACGGAGCCCTATTGAGTATTCATACTTATAGCATTGATTCTAAGATTGGAAAAATGCACTCTACCCACTGCAGATAAAGCTTGACCTTAATGTCAAATTGACAACGATCACTGCCTCTAATCTATTTCGGAGATCGAAATCAGTGTTATGTAAAACATTTATTTTTGAATTTATAATGAATTGAAAGTCAGAACATTGAGTACTTTACTGCGAGTTAAGCGATACAGCAGCAAATTTGACGAATTTTCAATTGTCGATACCGTTGCTCGTTATAATCATAAAGCTTGACAAGCGCCCAGCAGCGCATACCCTAGGCAAGCAAATCAGTGTCTACGATAAAATGAAGCTGGTTCCGAAACAAGGATTTCTTTTTCATAATTTTATCATGACAAACATATTTTGATCATTGGTGTCTCTTTGCATTCCAGACGGTTCCTGTAATTTTTCTTGAAGATCCGACCAAAACTTTTTGGACAAAAGCACTAAAACAAATATATTATCAAACACACAAATGGGTGAGCGTATCATTACCAATATTTGGTCATTGGTGCCTTTTTATGTCTCTAATAATTCGTGCAAATTTTATGAAGATCCGACCAAAGCTTTTTGACAGACATAAAATTCTACATCGAGACGTGCACTTAAACGGACAAACTGCCAAATTGACTGACAGATCATCACACAAATTTGGTCAATCTACTTTTCGTGCTGATCCTGACAATTCCTGAAAATTTCATGAAGATTCGTCTGTAACTTTTTTGAGTTATTTTACCCAGAAAAAATCTAAACCAATAAACTGTAGAACAGGTTTTCACCAATCGTGAATATTCTATTCCTCCTAACATACGTATAGCAATCCCTGTAAATTTTATGAAAATTCATCTCTTTTGAGTTATCTTGTTGACAAAGAGACAAACAAACAATTAACCAGTCAAAAAGAAAGACAGACAAACTCTGACAAAGACATAACCTACTTGGCGGAGGTAATTGTTAAGAGGAACCAGCATATCTTACAGAAAATATACTTCATTATTGAGGCGTTACAGTAACTCGTTACGTTCTATCTTGGTATGCATTTATGTTTAAGAGAAATTAGAGACTTACTTGAGGTTGCAAATGGAGAGGAAGATAGCGGAACAATGTTGGCTGTTTCCAGTTCACTCCAGGCAGAGAACGCAGTAACCCCCGTACGGTGTCTTTGGTCAAGTGTTCCTCGCTCCAGAACAACGACAGAGTGTTGAGGTCCTTCACAACTGTCGTCGTCACAACATATGAAGCGCATACAGTTATCGGTATAAGAAACGTTATCTTCAGCCGCACGTCAAAGTGATACGGACAATAGTCATAACCATACAACAAGAATAGCTCAGTGTGATAATACTCTATAAAAACCAATATTTTTTTATCCTTGCAGCATTATTATTTGGTTTAAAAACTTTTTGTTCGTTTTATTTGGCTCGCACCATGCTTGTAAAAGTTAAATTGAATTTTATTGGCTTTAGTCGTTCACATTAATTAGCATCATAGTTATAAACTATCATCTTGGCGTGGCTGTACTTAGCGTTACATATATTTTCCATTTCTCATTATCAACAGTAATAAATTAGGAATAAATTTTAATTTGATAACTGCATTTTAAATGTAAATCGACATTTTTCTTGCATTTCCTCGAATAAGTAATGCAAGATATGCATGGCTAATTCCTTTAAAATTTAATTTCTCGTTATAGAGTACTCGAAAGTGGAGTTATAAAATTATTTGCTGATAGTAATACGCATCAGAGACAGGGAAATTTAAGTAGAAGTTCATTATGATGATGTGAGTAGCGTAATTTACTTAAACTGTTATAAAAAGCCAGAACCAGGTAGCTCCAGCAACTAACATCTGGTGCTACATATATATTGGCTCTGCCCTGCCCAGGTGAGCTCCGTTACACAGTAAATGTATTAACTGAAACTTCACTTGATGATAGAGAAATTATCAAGTTGCGAGCAGAGAAATTTAGAATTTTTCAAAATATGGTGTAACTGATTCACGAAGGGACTTAGCAATTTACTTAGCTCTATGTACGCTGTGAGGTCCAAAGCCTCTGTAGTATTAATGGAAATGATTTCAAAGTGCTGATTTTAAAATAAAAAATGAATGTACTTATGCTTTATCATAGGGTAACTAATTCAAAGCAAGCTGTGCAACTGACCGCAGAAGCTACTGGTGTTATCACAACCATGGTGTGGCGGTACTGCGGGGGCGCGGGGGCGTACACTGCAGCGCCCATGAGGGAGAGATGGTGTAGTTTGAGGTCGCATCGCAGCATCGCCTGGATCTGTTGATAATAATATACAAATTGGCTTCAATTTACGAATCAAGGAGACGAGATGCTTAAAGAATCCTTTAAATAGGAAAAAATTGCTTTAAAATTTTGTGTATCTCATACTTGGCACCTGTCATAGACTACCTTTTATAGTTGACGTAGAGGCAACAGTCGATACGTTCAAAAGTCTCCTGGACGTCATGCACTGGGAGCTGAACCCTCCATACCTTGGAACCTCTGCTCCATGACTCATCAGCTGCTAAAGCTTAACTCATTTAGCGGCGGATTTATTCCATCATTTTTCATGCCCAATCTATTTTAACGTCTCAAAGCCCTCAAAAATCTGATTTTTTATTTTATCGTAATGACAATAGCTCGGAGAGGACAGGAGCCTTGTCGTATTGGCACGCCATCCAAGCTAAAATGTGGTGCTGTATAGTGGGCTTTGCCGGCTTTGAGAGATAAAATAAACGTTCGAACACTCTGCACTTCCTCTTGGGAACAGAAGGTGACAAACATTTTTGGAGTAGCTCTCTAAACCAGTCGTTTAATTTGCTTTCGAAAGCACGATCGTGTGGTCAAAAAAAATTGAAAATGTCAACCTAAGTCCTAAGCTCATTTGGCAGTACGCGCATTGCTCGATAGAACGCTAAGTAGTATTTGAATGTACAGTGATTGCTTATACGTAGTTGTGTCCACACCAGAAATAAAATGAGTTATTAATTATAGTGACATAAACTACTTCTGCAGCTTCTTTGGATCAAGGAGCATGAGCAACGAAGTTCTGCGGAACATGAGCGTAGTAGTCTGGACGGGACTTTATATGGCGAATGAGCAGCTTCCCGTCGCTATTGTAGCACCTACAGTCGTTCTTATACACAACAAAGATTTCTGAGTGAGTTGCGCGTTGTCTAGTGTCTAGTGTGGCCACCGCATAGTGTGGCCCCTGCATAAGAAACCACATATGCCCTCTGCTACGGTATACTTCAGCAATACCGTGGGAACCCCAGCACTTGTTTCACAGCTACTGCTACTCGATGTATTCTCGGTAGACGAACTTGAAGAAAAAACATTGGATGCCTACGAGTGGCTGATAATGATGTAGCCTATATCGCTCTTTTTGAATGTACAGAGGTCATATGGTGTCAGTATGATCATTGCTCATAAGTATGCTGACAGCCTGAAAGTCAAAACAAGGAAATGCGCTTAATTCTTTTAATCAGGGTAGAAAAATCTGTTAATTGACTGATAAATGTGGTTTGTAGTGGCTCTGACTAAAAATTGGCCAATATGTAGACTACCGGCATATAGCCGAAGACAGCATATGCAGGGGCCAAACAATGAGCTGCAATACAGTGTAGCGTGTACTGATACTATGTATTAACCACGTTTTGTATTTAATTTAACTCTGATGATCAGCTATGTTGCATACATTTATCGTACCATCTCCTGTATATTTAATAATGCCGGATTGATAACTCAGTACAAATTTGTCTTCTCAAGAAATTCGCACTGAAAATAGTTCGGAAACAGTGGGAGACGAGCCTGCGTATTCCCTTCCTTACCTGATAAGTGTGAGGGTAGAACACCTGGAGATCGTCAGCAAGCTGCTTGTACTCCGAGTCTGACACTTTTGTCAGCTCCAGCGGGAGATGTGGCGGGGCTGACATGGCTGACGTCACAAAGTTCTCTGGTGCACTGTACTGAACTTAGCAAAAGCCAATAGGTGCAGTAATTCAGCTGCAACGTGGCTTTTATGTTCAGGTGTTTTTAAACTCGGATAAGTTATTTTCAGGAGTAGGCAGTTCTTTCATGCTCATGCCTCATTATGGGTAAATAAGCTTTAGAAGTACGGGCGCATGCAATCTACAAAGTATTTTAATAAATGAGTATTAATTAGTTTATGAACAAGTCTGTTAAACTTTCATGCAAATTTCTTGTCCTGAAATATTTTACGAGGAGGAAGTTTTTTTTCTCTAAGAGTCTGTTTGATTTTCATGTAGAGAAAAGTTAATTCGATAAAGTATGGAGACTCATGTTTCTGGTACGTGGTAGACGGGGGGGGGGGGGGTTAGGGGGCTGCTTTACATATCAATACCAGAATATTTGTGATTTTTCACATGAACATTAGAAGTATACCTACTCACATTTCAGTACAGCAATTTCAGTGATATAGCATATAGCATAGTTTTGTGTAAAGAAACCTTACTATAGTATTGCAATTTGCCTTCGGTAAGCAGGCTACTTCTTAGGCATGTCTTCGTTACTCTCTACGATACCAATTGAAGACCATAGGGAATTATGTGGGTGAACCTCGTGTGCGTCGATATATTATTTATAAGATACGGTGATACTAAATATGCATTTCTGGGACATTTGAATGATACATCTTAAGCAATTCAATGTATCCAGGACATACCGTGCAAGCACACAATTGCGCACAGTATGTAGAGGAAGCAGGCCATATCTTTTAGTTTTTCTAAAAATTTGGAATATTTGAGTATCAGAGTTTTTTGATGTAACTTAAGAAAGGTATATATTACACCAGCATGTAAAAGGTGCTACATATATTACAACAGCGTTGGAAATGTGAAGCTATAGCTTCTAGTTGTTATAGCTGCAGCGCATGCNTTTTAAATGTCACAGATGCAGGCTGCTTCATGCACGAAAGTGGAATAACATATTGGTAGTCTAACATAAACAGCCGTATTCAAATAGAAAGTTTCAAGGCATTTTTTCGAAAATATCCAATGCCATTCATTATGTACTCGTAAACAACGGGTAAATGCATGTGGTGCTCCGATGGTAATGCCATGGTATAGTTCTTGTATTTTTTTTAGCGAATAACCAGTTTCTTAGCAAGAGAATATTCTGAATAATTTCATAAGCGGAAAAAAGTTTCCCAAGTACCAGCGTCTGCCAGTTTCCCGTAAGAGTGTCGTCATCTCACGATGTATCGCTACTCAGTTAAAATAAATTTAGATGCCTGAAACTTCAAATCACCTGAGCAAAGGGGGAAGCTGTCAACGTACCGTGTCTTTCAGATACATCCGCTAAATTTTTAAATCGATGGTAACTTCGATGACACTCTAAAATTGGCAGCACCAACCAATGCCATATCAGTACTCAATAGTGAGAATTTAGGACTGATCGTACAAACCCTACGCAATGGAGCAGGCCAGACATTCAGCAATCTGTAAATAAATTCATCGTGCAGGCCACATGCCAGCCAGGATTGCAAATTATCTCCTTGTACAATATGTATGGCAGACAATTTAGAACGTTTTTTTTGCGTCGTGATAAAAGCTGGCCAAGACTGCAGAGCTGCCCACAGACCAAGAAAAGATAAAATTCACAAACCCTGCTTCTTGCTCGATCTCAAATGAAGCACTGAAGCCAGTCCAACCATTCTGTTTCAAATATTGGCTGAGAAGAGATGTTTCAGCTTCCCTACTGTTCATCGGGCAGTGAAAGATCATGGTACTGTATATCCTCTTATGTCCAAGGTCGAAAGCATCTATTTACTGATAAGATAAAAAAGTTTGTTTGGAGAGGTGCAAGAAAAATATGGAACTAGTTGAAAACCAACGGGAAAATGATGATCGTATTTATTTCTGAAGAGAAGATCTTTACGGTGGATAGGATCCATAGCAGACTTACCTAACGATCACTTTATTGTCTCACCTAAAATTGAAATTTATTCTTCAATGACCACAAAGAAACCAGTTATCAGCATGACCTCGGGCTTTGCTTTAAATGAGGACAATAGCTTTACCCGTTTCTCGTCAACAATGAAAAAGTGAATTCCGTCTTGGAACCGGGAATCATTCCATGGATGAACGTTAAAGCTTCATATAAGAAGTGAATCTTCTAACAGGAGTCAGTTCCCGCCCATACGGCGCGAAAGACGGCTGCGTTGACGAAGAGGTTCGAAATCCATTTAGATTTTGGGAAAAGGACTTTTGTCCTTCAAGCCCCCAGATATGAAGTAATTAGATTATTATTTATGGCTGCTAATTGTAACCGAGGCAAGTGCTAGTTCCCACAGCTCTGTTACAGTCTCAAAAGGGATGTAGAAAAAGCCGTGAGGTCACTGAAACAAAACAAAAGTTATTGGCACTGTGTCCACATTTCGAAGAGTGTAGAAGCGTTTATCGTGGTCATGCTGAATAAAACTTGTATTTTTATAATTTCATGAAATAACTGAAAAAGTTCCAATGTTCTGTGCAATCTCTTCCTCGAGTTATTAGCGTTCAAGTATAGGATAAAAATTTGTACGGATTTAACGGAAAGCAGGTACGAGAAATTTTGAACAATATGCTTGTTATGTGACTAACATTCATGCACTAGACTGTAACACTATAGGTACTGGAGGTATAGCAAGTGCAACAAACAACCAGAAGTGGACGGAGAGCTGGTGAAGCAGGAGCTAAATTTTCAAGACGCGTCCGATTGGTTCATTAAAGTCGATCTAAGCAAAGCTCTCCCGATTTGCTTGTACGAAACTTCAGACGAGTGAGCAGGCTTCAACTTCATGATTTGAAGATTAGGCGTTGACCCTTAACCGAGTGCCTGCGAAACTTCCAAGAACTCAATCTTACTCCGTAAAATGGAATTTTTAGTGGGCTCAACATAACCTGGCTGTTCCAACACTTATGTTCAAGTCAATGTTTATTGTATTCTAGATATTAGTAATTTTCAGGTGGACCGAAGGTGTGTGCAGATTTTTACAATTTGTTTTAACAATGACTCGGGGACGGACGGCAAACTGATTTGTTAGCAAAGGTAATATTGAGCTACGAAAGCATGAGAGTGGTCGAGCGAAAGTGACAACAAGCAGAGAATTGAAGAAAGTGAAAAGATTTTTACCCCAAAGCCCTCACACCACACACACTAGGGAATTTTCTAGAACCCGGAGTCTCAAATATATCCAAGCAAATCCGGAATCTTATTTTGTATAATATGACGAATCAAAAATTATCCCCTTTGAGTGACATTCAATTGTCTAAAGAGACTTTCCTAGGCAACAAAAGTGTCAGAACTTTATTTTCGACTGTCATTTAAGGTGACGCGACCCGAGCCCCACTTGAGGGTTCAGACCATGTTTCTTGCTAAACATTTAGCGGCGGGCGGCAAATTGAAAATCAAATTTCCAAGCGTCATTTTCACTATTTTTAGAGGTATTATCACGCTATATACAAGGATCGATGGAAGCAGGATGGCTCATTAGGGTGTAAGTTCTCGTTCGTTGTAGAAGGAGTAAAGAGTTGGTGTACTTCTACTTTGGGGCGGGAATCTTCCATGGCCAAATTTTTGTGCCTTTTCTGGCACCAGATGGCATGAAAATGAATTCTGCTGTTTATTGTGCATTCCTTCCAGACATCTATGCTTACAAGTTCTATATTGAGAGTGATGGCGTCCAAAAACCTATTTTATTTAGCAGGACAATGCTCCAACCTATGAATCGCATACTGTACACTAAACAACAGCTTGCAGATCAAGGTATCACAGAAGACGGATTCATTGACTGGCCTCTACAGAGTCCAGATCTAAACCACATGGAGAATAATTTGTTCATAGTAAAGAGAAATTTTTAAGAGAACGGGCGCCAATGTATGAGTAATGGTGAGCTATGGGAGAGGCTGTCGAAGGTGTCATGTTAAGTTTCACCTGCAAAAGTAAAAAAGTTGACTTCTTCTAGTGGCAAAAAATTACTGAACTGATAAAAACGGGCAAAAAAGAATTAAATACTAGGGAGGACACCAAAAGCTTCTCTTGTTTTATTCACTATAATTTTCACTTTAGTAGTTATTCTTATAATCTTCCTCTAAACAATAGGATTACTTACATTTTGTAAAAATATTATTAACTTATTTTTGTTATTTTCGTTAAAGAACTCAATACAAAAACACTTTAGTTCGCACTGTATAAACCGTGGTGGATGCTCTCCTCCATTTCCTTACTTTGGACCACAGGTACCTCCCTTCTCTATAGTGCACGCTAGTACATATTTTAAATAGTGCCACTCCTACAGAATGGCAACAATAGATGATGTACTGAAGAGAGTATTCTGTCAAGCAGTATGAAACTACTTCACAGTCATCTCTAATAGTAAAATTCTGTTCGACCGTTGTAATGAAATTTTTCATTACTCGTCACTGAAGTAAAGCAATGTTGCTAGTGGTAAGGCACTCATTTCAATTTATTTCTAGCAAACGGCCAAGTATTTACTTCCCTACTGATTTGCAAGCGTTGTTTCTTGTTCATAGCTTCAAAAATTGTAATTTCTCGCGGCAATTATCGAGTAGTGTTAAAAAATCATGCGTAGTACTGTTTTATGTAACAAGAAAATTTAGCAAATGAATTATGGTCTCGGATAGTAGCAAATCCTTTTTTATACTAAGCATTTTAGTCTGTGGATATCGATTGTTCAGTGGATGTCCATAATGCAAAGGATAGCAGACTAACAGATAGCTTGTTGTGCCAACTCATGTACTTTCTGAACTTCTGCCACACCCTGTTGTGTATGTAGAGTAGCAGCCCACGGGCAGCCCTTAAGAAACAAAACAAATGTCACGTCTTTATATAGTTACTTATACTACGGAAGCAAAACAACACCATCGTTTCTAAACGTACAAGCACTGTGATTTTCACATCCATCTTTCGGTACTGCAGGGGTCTGATATTATGTAATCACCGGAGAACAATATACTAATGCAGCATAGTCGAGGTCAAGTGCCAGACTATCAGCCGGTTTCAGCGTCAAGTGTATATATTACACCTGCAGCGACCTTGGGTGAGAACTTGTTCTTCATGTATCATTTATTCTCCTCAGCAACAAGACGTGTAAGTACTTAATAGGTTAAATGCTCTATATTCCGAGACTTCAAAAAGAAACGGCCGTTTGGTGCGAGCTAGTACGTTCATAATGCAACCAAAGTAATGGTTGTGGAGTTGATTGTGTTTAGGAGTTATCGCCAGAATGATTTGTAGTGTTAAACTGCTTCGTTATACAAATTGTCAAATTCTTGAGTTATTTAAAAAAATAACAACTTTTGGCTTCCGTTAAACGCAAGGCCAATTCCGATGCTTCATTTTCCGACATATACGACTGACGTCATCGTCGTCTCCATTTCCGTCAAGAGTGTGCCTCATGAAACTCAACAGTGTGAGTTTCCGAATTTTGACCACCGATAACAAACCTACAAAAGGCAGGTTCACACGATGATCTGTTGAACCCTCGAAAACACAAGTGCGTCTCCCACAAATGGTGACGCAATACTGGCCGCTAAATCAGTCTGCTAAGCTAGTGTCATTGGTAGAGTTTCAGATACCTTCTAAAATTTAGAGTGAAATATAATCTGGAGTCGTTTGGACTTGAGTTCTGCTCAATCCTTTATGATATGACTGTTATAAATAAATAAATAAATAAATAAATAAATAAATAAATAAATAAATAAATAAATAAATAAATAAATAAATAAATAAATAAATAACTTTTATTAAGAACACAATGGGTTCACAAAATACGCTTACGAGCTCACGAGTACAAACAAAGTAGCCTCTGTTACGCGCAGGCAGCTTCAACCTCATACGGCAGCTGCGCACTAATGTCATTTGATTCTGACCGAGCGAATTCATTCAGCGATGTTGTATCAAGCTGAATGGACACAGCAACGCATTCGAACGGGAGGGGAGGGGGGCAGGGTTCACACTATATAGTGAAAGTCTCTGTGCTATTAGAATAGAACCAACTTAATTAACCGATTATGTTTCCGCTTCACAGACCTTGAGATTATTTAACCTCTTGTTGAATTTCTCTAGTGAATGTAGAGGCAATAGTTTGCTCAGAATATGCAGCGCAAACTTGTGAGGTTTTCCTGAGCTTTTGGACTTGTCCCAAATTTCAGTGAGTATTTTGGCTTTCCAACTTTGAATCTGTGATTAAGCTGTTAGCAGCAACCCGATTACTTTGAGCCGGCTTAAAATTTCACTATACGAAGCAAGACTGAATTGTTGAAAATCTCCCAGCTAACTAAGTAAGGGTCAACTCCTGCAGCTCAATTCAAATGGCCAATGCTAATGCATGGGTCTGAAGTTCTTGGTAAGTTAAGTCGAATGGGATTGGATTAGATTGACTTTGACGACTCAGTCGGATGCATCTTGAAAAGATGCTTCGAGTAGCTGACTTCCAACTTACAATTTTTCAGATTACGCAAAAATGCGCCTCATTCACACGGGTGTGGCGAGTTTGATAAGCCGGTGATTTCAGAACTTCGAGACTTCATTTGTCCGGTCCTGCAGCAGGAGCTTTGGTTTTACCGTTCACTTTGACACATGATGCATTGATTCGAAGGAACTCTATTGCACTGAACAGCCTGACAATTCTATTTTACGGAGTGTAATTGAGTATTTAGAAGCCTTAAAGATAAATAATTGGAGATCAGCGCCGAAAAAGCACTTTAGTAAGCCATTGCAGCAGTATGATGTTTTGAAGAAGTGATGCTTCGAAGTAATAAAATCGCCGTCCAATGGAGCACACCCTTAGCTACGGCCGCCTACCAATCAAAAAAGCCGTTATTCTAAATTCAGAGTCGGAGCCGTCACGCGAGTGAAGGCTTTTGTGTAACCTGAGCAAAAAATTTCACGCTGAGCGATAGGGTTCAGATGTTGCTGGCGAAAGCTTTATATGATCAAGCAAATGAAACTCGTGCATTCGGAGATAATTTCAGGCTGTATTCTGATTCAATAAGGCAAATTGTACGTTTTTGAAATCACAAACCTGCTGGTGTTGCCACAGATGTGATGGATTTAGGCACGGAAATGGGATTAATTCTGTCACTCATGACGGAAATTGATATTTATGGAGCAAATAGTGAAAAATGACGTAGTAAAGGAAACAAGTTTAAAAAGTACATCCATTGCACATTTTACCGATGAACAAAAAAAGTGCTAATGATGCAAATTCCATCACCCGATGTCAGGTATGCAAGTGATGCTTGAAATTGCCTCAGTTTCCAAATAGAGTGAATAACAAATAAAATCTCGAATAGAAGCGTTTCGAAATGGATTGACGTTGTACTCAGAATATTCTCAAAACTATCTTGAAAGTTTGCAAAACATTTGTTACAGTGAAGTATAAATAAACCCTAATATTAGTGGACCAGTGGCTTTTACATTTCACACGAAACCTAATATTAGCGGACCAGTGGCTTTTTCATTTCACACGACTTTCCAAGTTTCTCGCGTACGATACTACGTCCTCTTGAATCCGGATGAACAAAACTAATTTATCAAATAATTCGCTGGAATTTAAAGGCGGAAACGCTTCAGTTGCAGTGCGGCGGCATTTTGGTTCCAATACTTTCCTAGCAAAACAAACGAATATCTTTTTACCGTTAATAAAATTGAAAGGTGACGGCTTATGTTGTGGTGACGCATTATTGAACGTTTACCCTACATACTGGTATTGGTGCAAATTGTGGCTGATAGGCCTCATGTTGTAAATCATTTATGAGCATCGTCGTTCGTTTCTCGATCTATTTAGCATGAAATATGATAACCAGCTGCCGGTGACATATGTGACGCCTCTTAAATACATGAGAGGTTTCTTTATCTAACGAAATCCATTTCCTATCGACATTATATGCGAATTATGCGTAAAACATTATAAGTTATGGATTATTATTTCTTCCAAGGAGGCTATGTTTTTTCAAGTTTATTTGTCAGTCCGTCACCAAAATAACTCAAAATGTTACGGACCAATCTTAAAGAAATTTACGGTGATGGATTGGCATATTAGGAGGAACTAATGATACACTTTTTGGTGAAGATACGTTTATTCGTTTGTTTAGTTTGTATCATAACTCACAAAGTTATGCACGGGTTTCTCTGAAATTTACACGAGTTGTCAGGAATATCACGTTCAACGCAGAGAAGTATGTTCCTTACGGTAAAAAACACCTGGTTTTTTATCACTAACAACGTAATATTTTAGCTACAAAACAATAATAATTAATCCTAAAAGACACTGTTGTTCATCACAAACGACAATGTGCATTGACGCAAATTCAAACGACAAGGTAGTTTACAGTTAACTTATTTTGCTTAATGGCAAACAACAATTTTTCTGTTTGTAAAGTAAATGACCAGATTTTTGTGATGATTTCTTTGTTCGTTTGTTTGTCGCTATGCTTATCCTAATATAATCAAAAGCTTCGTGTACTTATTTATTTCGCGTCCACTTCTTCAGAAATAGAAATATAAGCCAAATTTCAACACTTCCATCAAGCAGATATTTGAGCTTGAAAGGCCGTATAATGGCTACAGTACACTCACATTGGGTAGAAGCTGAGTGGAGTTGAATTTAAGTTTATTACAGTATTTTTTCAAAATTTTGCTTGTGGCTCTCACTATAGAAGACGCACGTGAAAGAAGAAAGAGATTGGATAGGGAAGGTAAAAGAAGAACGAGACTACGTCAGTCTCATGAACAAAAATGTGCTACCGATGGAGAAAGATGACGCGTCTATGCAACATAAGAGCCACCCCCAAAAGTCCAAGGCCTCCACCCCGACCGTCCCGACTCTTCCGAGTCCTTCAGCACCGGTCCATATTGAATCCGTTTTACGTCACGATGTCCCACATCTTCTAAGTAAGGATTACGGGCTTGGACGTTGCCCAGCTAATGCGAGGACTTTTACTGGAGCTTAGGCCTTTTATTCACCGGATGCTCTTCCTGTCTTGAACCAGTGACGCTTATAGGGTACGTTACCATTACGCCCTGGCGGCAGCACCGGATCCACTATATAGTTACTTACCAATAAAACTCGTAAAGTTATGAACGGATCTTTATGAAATATACAGGACTGGTTAGAAATGTTAAAAGACATAAATGACCGAATGTTGCGATGGCCAGTTTGTG
>LQNS02276498.1:11159779-11174730 GCA_001587735.2 Parhyale hawaiensis
TGGGACGGATCTGCACTAAATTTACGGGGATTGTTAGGGATGTTGAGAGGAACAGATGATTAACTTTTGCTGAAGATCCGTCCGTCCGTTTATTTGTTTGCCGCATTTTTCTCAATGCCATTACTCAAAAAGTTATGGACGGATTTTTATGAAATTGGCATGATATGTTAGGCATATTACGAAGAGTAAGTGGCCAAATTTTTGTAATGATCCGTTTTTTCGTTCGCTTGTCATTGTTTTTGATTTTGTAGTTGTTAGCCTAACCGGAATACCAGTAAACTTTGGTATTTCCGGGAAAACTATGAAATTTGCTTAACAGTCCAGAAAAGTAAAGATTCAGGGAAAAAGAGACGTCCGAGAAAACGGGGTTCCACTGTAATTAAAAGAATAATGAATGGTTCTTTATGAAATTAATAGGAGTTGTTAATAATGTTAGAAGACATAAATGATTAAATTTTGGTACAGATCGGTTGGTTCGTTTGTATGTTTGGCTCATGTTTGTTACAATGTTTGTTAGCAGCATAACTCAAAAAGTTATGAACGGATCTCCAAAAATTTACTGAAGCTGTTTACACTGGTGAAGGGCAGAAATGATTGGATTTTGGTGTTGATACACAGAAAATCATAGTCTCAGAACCAATTTCATTGTTTCGCAACCGTTGCCTTGCTTGGCGGAGGTATGCACTCTCAGAGTGCTCTAGTTACATATACTATTAAACTGAACCTACTGTAGCTGCTGCTTGAGCTTCTTATCAAGTAAACAGCAATCATTGCTCGCAGTGCCGCTTCGGAGATAACACTCAGTCTGTGACCGCAGTGATATAGAATGTCTGTCCAAATATGTATTGTAAAAGCCAGAAAATAAAATTGTACACTTTTCTGTGGTTTAGATGTACACAAGACTGTATTCGGTCCAAGAGCCGAATGCGTCCGCCAAATAATAGAATAAATTTAATGGTGAACACGCTATAACGGTAATACAGGAGAGTTTGTTCTTAAAAGTGTTGTAGAATTATTCAATAAGATTAGGAGGCCCGAGGAACAAACCCTTGAATATAGACTAGCCGAGCAATTATAACTGTATAATTAGCGATGTTGTATAGGTGATGCATGCAAGCATCCTACACCAGCTCCATAGGATTGAAATGGTGTAAATTGGGACTATTATCTGTAGATAAATTTATCAATAAAACGGAAAAACTCCACATCTATGTATTACTAGCTGCTGCAGTAGAGCATGCACCTAGCACAACAAGGTAGTATATCGAACCAAAGTGTAACTAGTATATACTGACTGCATATTACAGAATGCAGTTCTATACTGCGTATACCTATATATCCTTCAAAAACACAATAATACAACTGATCTTTGCTGGAACGAGATGGCCACCTTCACGGAGCCACTACCACTGAAAGGAACTGTTCTCGTATCGGTAATGTATAGAGTGTACAGGGCCGCCTGTGGTGCAGCAGGGCGGTAAAATTATTGCTTGCCACACGGAAAAATTTCGATACGGTAAGTTGAAAGTGGCCGTATGTCTTGAGCTAACAACAGCCCAGATGCCAAGTAAGTCAAAGTGGCAGTCCGGTGCTTGGTGGAGACACTCGTGAAATTGAATTTTTATTTCTTATTTCAGCGTCCAGAAGTTCCTGTGCTGCAGTGGAACATCGAACTTAAGTTAAGCTTGCCGGGAACCACAGGCAGGTACGATGGCATCGTTCCGCCGGCATGAGTTTCAGGCGTTTATCCTAAATAATTTACTCTTAGAACTTTTAAAAACTCTCTCCTATTCTGTAAATTGGAGAGTTCAGACGTGTAAAGCGTCAACGGGCTTCTTCTAATACCTGCAACAAACACCATTTAAAGTGCCAAAACTCATGCTGCTCTCGAAGTCCTGCTGCCTTGCTTAGAATAATTAGACTTTACGGGACCAAGCGACTCCTCTTAATTAGTGCTGCACACTCTTACATGACAGTTCGTGTCTCAGAGTTTTCTATAACGTGGTGCAAACAGCTGGCTGATTGATCTGGCCCATTTCCTCGATCATAAAACCGGTCACGTTATTTCTTCGGTGTACACAACGCTTTCCGCAACGTAGCACAACGCTGTTTGTCAACAAAATATAAATGTAGGATGGGATAGCTTTCTTCTTTTTCATTTACTGGACAAAAGGATGGGAATACCCACAACCATCGCGTCTAAGGAGTTCGTTGTCCGAAAGAAACACGTACAGAGGCTGAGGCTTGGTGAGGAACACTTGTACATTGCCAGATGTCACAGGCCCTCCGTCACATGTTTGACACGCTGATTTTCCCCTTCATAAGGATATGGAAGTTCTGTAAATGGCATATCTTTTACACTGTAGGCTGTGGCATGTGCGTGAGTTCTTCTGCCTTTGGTAGCTGGTTCAGCTTATGGCAAAAAATTCATTGAGAGAGCAAACCCGAGCCAGGTAAGATTTGTGACACAAAAATGTGGTACAGTTCTATGGTCAGAAACTTTTTTGATTTTGACGAGGGTTTTATGTAGGAATAGAGCAGTGTGACCAGTATCATTAAAAAAGAAAAAACAAAAACAATCATGCAATACTTAAACTCAGGGACTTCGAAATAAGAATAGGCAGTGTCACAAAGTTTTACGAGAAGGCTAGTACAACACAGCGCCAAATACAAAGTCCGTAAGCATCCAATGGTTCTTTTTCTTTCTGTGTAAAATGAAAGAAGATAGGGAAAACTTATAATATGGCGGTAGACAATATCCTATGTAAAAAGTGCACACCCTGTCAATATTACGGAGAGGAAGTGTTTCAGTACAAGTCCGATGTCGTTACCGCTACTGCTTACTTCTGTGCTATAACAGTATATGTATAACATACCGGAGTGATACCGATACTCCGATACCGATACGGTATTCGCCATACCGTGCTCCGTACGGGACAGATACTCATTAAAGTAGTGACCGTTACTTCACTACATTTGTGTTCCAAGTAACAAATTCAACAGTGAAGCGTATCGTGCTGTTCGATATAACACTACCAGTCAAGAAATGCTGGGTATATGAAAAGCACATTTTATTACTGTTACAAGTAGTTATAGCAAACCTAAATAATATATGCTATTCAAAGCATAAGGTTTTGTAGCCAAGAGGGGAAATCAAACGTAGTTTTCTTTGTGTGTGTGTGCACGTGTGAGTGAGTGTAGGTATGTGTGTGTGGGGCGGGGTGCGTGGGTTTGGGGCTGACAGGTAACTTCTAACTTCCACATCTTATTACTCGGTGTCTATAATTAATTCACCGTTCTTAATCGACAGGAACAATACCTTAATAAAAATAAAGTACTAGATAATGCCAGTTTTTATGAAGGGGGAATGGGTGATTCAAACTGTCACTGGTTAAGGGGAGGGTGGGGGAGGGGGTAGAGAGTTGCCACTGCTTTTTCAATTTCCGACATGCTACAAAGAATTTTAGATAAGCTACAGCACCCAGCGCTCCAATAAGAGATTTTCATTTGAGGAATGAAAATTCAAAAATTGCTCCAAAACAATAATAAAAAATGAAATCCAATTTTTAAGGAGTTTAAGATCTAGCTGAGCTGCAAAACCATAGGCGCATCGTGCCTCCCACTGCACTCACTATTCCTATTCCCCTGTTTAAAAAAAAAGAAATTAGAAACTTACTTGAGGTTGCAAATGGATAGGAAGATAGCGGAACAATGTTGGTTGCTTCCAGTTCATTCCAGGCAGAGAACGAAGCAACCCCCGCACGGTGTCTTTGGTCAAGTGTTCCTCGCTCCAGAACAACGACAGAGAGTTGAGGTCCTTCTGTTGACAGCAGCAGTGTTGTATACTGTACGTCAATAGCTACTTATGCTAGTTTGATTTGGTAATCAGCATATTTTGCACGTGTAGGTCAGTTACAGTTTGATTACGTCAGTTACTTTGTATTGGTATAGAGTATTTGTCCAATTGCATCATCATGATATATTAGACTATTTTTTTATCGTTAGCAGAATTATCATTAACTTTAATAACTATGACGCTTTCATATTGGCTAGTGCTACGCTGCGTGAATCAACTAAATTTTTATAGTCTTTAGTCGTTCGTGCTGAAACTCCATAGAAATTTATTTTTCACAAAAATTCGTGGAACGCAGGTATCGTCGCAATTAAAACATACGGAAGTGACAAATGGTGACTCAAAGCCTATCCTCTGCTCGGACCGAGAAAAAAAAATGCAATTACACATCAACATAAAGACACTTATTATGTAGTACAAAAAATAGGAGAGGTGGTATAACCCCACCAGTAAATTTATAAACCTCGATATATTCACTAAATGCCAATGAGAATTAACAAAAGACGTCAAACATGAGAAAGCAGCAGGTTTAGGGTTCCAGCTACACACCCATTTAAATGACCGAACGCCAATCCCGCGCTGAAACCCCGGCCAGGTGGCAGCACGGTGCGCCCGGTCACATTAATATCTCAGGATTCATTTTTCAGATGATGACTTAGGATTGAACCACCAGGAAGCTCAAAGAGTCAAGAGGAGCGGTTGAAGGAAGTATCCTACTTGTCAAATAGCATCCTTGTGTAGTTGTATTTATATCGGTGTATTTTCAGTTTACCATCTTTTAAAATGAGAGAAGTGGTAAATTTTGAACGTGATCCCTGCCTTTGAAGCGTTAATCGATGCTTTTCAGTAATTTACTTCATTACCAACTCTTTTTAGATGTAATTTCGCGTATTGGCTTACTCAAAGTCGAGATTTCAAAATAAGTTGCATATAGTATTTGATAAAAAAGCAAATGGATACTGTACAGAATTTAGCATTAGAGAGAAGGAAATAGAAAGTCAGGTGAGTGTCATAATTACTCTGGGCTGCTTATGAGCTTTCTTTCATCAGATGATGCTTAATATTTTATATTTCATTTAAAAAACACCATTAATTTTGCCCAATCAATTCAAGTTTTCAAGTTCAACTTTGACTTTACAACCAGCCAAGCACAGAAGGCTGCTTAGCGGCAGGGAGGTCCCGTTTCAACCGCCATTAGCAGCCACCCATACGATTGCTTAGCAGTGCTATAGCCCAACACTTTGATTTGACTGAGCAAAATGAAAAGCATCTTTGAAGTCAGCATGCAAATTACACCCAAAAAATTGACTTGCATCCTAACCTCACGAAATAGCATCCCCATGTAGGAACAGCTCTAAGAGTGGTACGATTCACTTAAATTTAGAAAATCGAGGGATAAGAAGATAGAGTCAAGTAACTCCATCGGCTCAATTGGACGTTAGTTGATCCGTGCTGCGGTGTACGATAACTTAACTACTTGATACTCAGATTTTTTTTTTAGTTGAAAGCACTTGAACTTTAGCCCTATACTTAATTGTAATGTAACTGATTCAGACTCAGTGTTAGTAAGTAAATGTAAATTCAGATTGCTGTTCCGCATTTTTATCGATATATATTTGCCTACAAACAACTTTGAAAATTTGACTTATCTGACTCAGCACTAAGCACAATGTGAGTTTTGAAGCCTGGGTAATGTAAATGGAAGTAACTTCAGTATTTCTAACTCAACTTAAAATCAGAAATGAATAGTAACATGGGTTGTCGTAGGAAAACTGATGTAAGTGCCAGCTTTTCTACTGACCGCAGAAGCTACAGGTGTGATAACAACCATGATGTGGCGGTACTGCGGGGGCGCGGGGGCGTACACAGCAGCACTCAGGATGGAAAGATGGTGTAGTTTGAGGTCACATCGCAGCATCGCCTGGATCTTTTAAAAAGAAAATACAAATGTCGCTAATTTATGAACATCGGAGAAAATGCATAACGTTTACAAGTATACTTTATACATATAAAAATTTCTTTTACATTTCTCGTACCTTTTTAATCCTTGGAATAGATTGCCCTCAGAAGTTGTCGTAATGTAAATGTAAACGCGCTTAAAAGTCGTTTGGACAAGTGCTGGGAGCAGCACCCTCCGCAGTTTCGAACCTTTCCCCCATCACTCATCAGCTTCTAACAGCTAACTGCTTTAGAGGCAGCTTTATTCCGCTACCTTTCACTCCCAGTCTCATTAAAAGTAGTAGTACCTTTGCCAATCTAATTTTTTTTGGTCTTATATTGATGGCAGTAACTCGATCGGAGAGGACGTGAGTCCGGGCCCGGCTCCTCATTGAAATGAGCCTGTTAGTCCATCAAGTGTCAGCAATTAAACATAGGTATTCTAGTTGAAAAAGGGGCTCAACATGGGTCATCCAGATTTGTATAACTTTTAAGAAGTATTCCAAAAGAGAGTGATTGCCTTAAATTGATATATTGGCACTACTTCATCGAGTAGATAGATGTAGGAGTAAGAGCCACCAATTTTAATTACCTGTTGTCTAAGAAACTGCACATGCCCCCTCCCCCCTACTGCTAATATTGATACATTTTAGCAACACCGCGAGAAACTAAACCTACTCCTACATATTTGTTATTTATTTTTGGAAGTAATTCGAGCTAAAAATGTTTGGAAATAGTGGGAGAGGAGCCTGCATACTTTCTTCCTTACCTGATAAGTGTGAGGGTAGAACACCTGGAGATCGTCAGCAAGCTGCTTGTACTCCGTGTCTGACACTTTTGTCAGCTCCAGCGGCAGGTCTGGCTGTGCTGACATGACTGACGTCACAAAGTCCTTTGGTGCACAGTATACTGAACTTAGCAGAAGTGCTAGCTTGTACCAACAGGTGAAATGACGCAGGTGTATCGTGGCTTCTATGCTCTGATGTTTCTTACACGCAGGTAAGATATTTCACCAGTTGGTAATTTTTTTCGTGCGCAAGCAAAACAAGAAACAAATTTTTCTTGCATAGACATGGGTCTGGTTTTGAGAAAAGTAACTTAGAACTACGGGCACATGCAATTGACGAAAGCCTTTTCATGAGATAATAAACATTTTATGAACTACTACTTCAACCATTCACGAAATCTTATGCGATTAAACAAACCGGTAGTTTTTTTTATGAGAAAACATGATTTTCATTTCAAGTAAAGTTAATTTCATGAAGTGTATAGATACATATTCGTGGATATGAAAGTGGGGATGCTGCAAATATCCATACCTGGATAGTTGCGATATTTCTATGAACATTAGAGGATAGTCAATGACTTACAGTGTAGTAATATCAGTAGCCAGATTCTGGCACATGAAAGAATTACAAGTATCCTTGAACCAAACTCTACAACTCCAACAATTTAGCAAACAAAGTTCGCTAGTGATGCGCAAGAAGAATAATTATACTGCAAAAGTTTTGTGTTCAGAAGACGTCCAGGCTCTGGAAGGGGGGGGGGCGTCTGTGTACATTTCTCTTTTAAAGTTATACCCTGTATTTTCCTATTCCTATTTTATATGATGACGGCATTAAAAGAAAGTTGGTAGAACTTTCGCACCTGGTACATTTTGAGAAGGGGAGGCCGGGCATGGGGGGTCGCAAAATTAGATTAGATTAGATAGGCGGCAGTAGACAAACCAATAGAAATTATCGGTTGTGGACTGATTGTTCTGAAATTTGCACACTATATGTGTGTTTCAAAAAGAAATAGATTTTGCTCATACAACTTTTTTATTTAGGCCTTAGTTTTTGAGATAATGGGAAATATATATGCATTTTTTGAAAATTTCACGAGAATAGAACTCAATGAGTTTTCGTGCTGGGAAAAGAAAAAATGATGACAGTTTTGGAATCTTGAAACATTCCTAACAAAACTATAGAGCTGGAGTCTAAATTTTCCATTTTGTTTGATCGCTAACTAAAATATATAGGGAAAAAACAAAAGATTTCGTTTTGAGCTCTGTTAAAAAAAATTATGAAAAAAATGGAAAATCCGGCTCTATAGTTTTGTTAGGTATGTTTCAAGGATTCTATAACTGCCATTGTTTTGTCTAGCATGAAAACTTATTGAGTTCGATTCCTTTGAAATTACCTAAAGTTACATACATAGTTATATATATTTTCCATTATCTGAAAAACTAAAGCCTAAATAAAAAAAAATTGTACAAGCAAACTGTGTTTCTTTCTGAAACATACATCTATACAAATACCCAATTGTTCCCGTACTAACTCTATTTCCGAACAAACAGTTATATTTGATAGGTGAAAATAATAAACCCATCAAATACTAGCTGTTAGTTGGGAAATAGGGTTAGTTTGGCAATTGGGTTATTGGGTAATTTCACAACTATCTGTTCACAATCCATAATTTTGCCCCTCCCCATGCCCCTCGCCTCAAAATGAACCAGATGCGATAATTCTACACAACTTTTTTATTAACGTCGTCATCATAAGGAATAGGAAAATACATGGGAGAGCTGTAAAAGAGAAATGTACAGTCCCCCTCCAGAGTCAGGACAATAATATTTACCTCCGCCAAGGAGGCTATGTTTTCGTTGTGTCTGTCTCTCTGCCTGTTTGTCTATCTGTCTGTCACCAGGATGACTCAAAAAGTTCTGAACTGGTTTGGGAAAAATTTACAGGGATTGTTAGGTATGTGAGGAGGAACAGATGATTAACTTTTGGTGAAGATATGTCCATCCGTTTGTTTGTTTGCTTATTTGTCTGCCTCATTTTTCTCAATGCCATAACTAAAAAGTTATGGATGGATTTTTATGAAATTAACATGAGTTGTTAGGTATATAACAAAGTGTAAATGACCAAATTTTGGTAATGATCCGTTTGTTCGTTCGTTTGTCACTGTTATTAATTTTATGCTTGTTAGCACAATAATTCAAAAAATAATGAATGGATTTTTATGAAATTTATAATGGTGTTTAGTAATGTTTATGCTTGTTAACACAACAACCAAAAAATAATCAATGGATCTTTATGAAATTTATAGAGATTGTTAGTGATGTTAAAAGACGTAAATGATCAAATTTTGGTGCAGATCGTTTTGTTCGTTTGTGCGTTTGACTCATGTTTGTCATAACATCTGTTAGCAGGATAACTCAAAAAGTTATGAACGAATCTTCAAGAAAATTGCACAAGCTGTTATTCCTATCCGAAGGCACAAATGATTAGATTTTGGAGTTTATACAAAGAAAGTTATGGTTTTAGAGCCAATTTGAATTTTTTGCTACCGTTGCCTCGCTTGGCGGAGGTATGCGCTCTCAGAGTGCTCTAGTTTTATGCTGCTTTTGGTAAGCAGGCTTTTTTTGGGCATAGCTTTGTTATTCTCTTCGAAACGAACCGAAATCCACAGGAAATTACGTGGGTAAACCTAGTATGCCTAGATACAATAAATACACATAGTACACACCGCATTTTGTGTAATTTTGGTGATATATCTTGAGCCATTCAGTCTGCCCAGTCTATGCTTTGTAAAGCACACAATTATGTTTGTAGAGAAAGTATCATTAGCAGTTTTTCTCAGAATTTGGAGTCTTTGAGTTGCTTGGGTTTTTCGTGCAGCTGCATAAACATGTTACCTCAGCATGTTTAAACGATAAGATAGAAGAGATAGAGCAACCTGTGTTGCGCATTATTAGAGACACGGGTTTCTGCGTACACGAGAGGTAAAGAGCATACTGGTAGTCTAACAAAGACAACCGTTTAGCACTAGACCTTTCTTGTGAAAACCCGGTATAACAAGGAAATTAAAATTCTAAATTAGTTCACCTGTTCATAAACATTTCGAAGCGCTCTCGCCCGCCTGCATCCTCTAAATAAGAATATCTATTTCTCCCAATGTATGCATTATTAAAATCGGAATACTCTGAGAGAGCATTCATCCGCTAAGCAAGGCAATGTTAACGAACTATTCAAATTGATCTTTCTATCACCATCAAAACTTGGTAATTTGTGCCTTTTAACATTTCTTGCAATTTCTACGTATTTCATGAAGATCCGCTACTAACTTTTTAAGTTGTGTTCTTGACAAAGAAGATTACAAACGTTAGTCAATCATACAAACATAAGAACTGACCATAACCAAACTTTGGTCATTTGTGTCGTTTATTATTTCTTACAAATTCTATAAATTTCATGAAGATCCGTCCATTACGTAGTTAGGTACGTTACTGATTAACATAAAGCAAAAATAGAGGAAATTAACAAACAAACAAAAATCGTTTTTTTTTGCTTCTAGTAACAACCCCAACAACTACTGTGAGTTTCATAAAGATTGGTCCAAAACTTTTTGAGTTATGCGACTGAGGAAAAAGAAAGGTAGACAAAGAGCAAGCGGTTGGGCAGATCTTCAACAAAAGTTAACCAGCTGCTCCTCTTAACATACTTAACAATCTCTGCCAATTTCGTAAAGATCCATTCATTACTTTTTGAGTTATTTTGGTGACACCGAAAAATTTGCAAACCAACAAAGTCGACAAAAATATATCCTCCTTGGCGGACGTGATAAAGTACGATGTTTGGAACTACCAATCTTTCCTGTAGAGCAGGGGACTGCCAATGAGCGAGGGATTCAATAAAACGTGTTTGGTTACATGATGAATCTCCAAGCGATTCGCTACAGTACTATATAAATACAGAGCGTTGAGGGGGGTTACCATAGGGGACAACCATCTGCGAGCAGAGAGCTAGTGAAGCAAGGACCACATACTTAATTTACGATCCAAACACTCATAAACTGATAATTTCCATGGGCAAAACATAGTTTGAGTATAAAAACATAGATAAACTTGAAATATCTACTTTATTGAATTTAAATTTTCAGGCCAAACGGGAAGCCCTCCCCATGCACAGTAGATGCTCGAGGCCATCTCCATCTCCGTTCCTTCTCTACGCCCCAGCATACCGAGCGGCGCTATTCCTTTGGGAAGAAGAGAAAACATCATGCACTAAAGAGCAAACAGTTACTTGCTTAGGGTATTCTAGAGACATTCATGCTGTAACACTATGCTACATCACAGTCTTCTTTAAAAGTAGAACCATTTTCGACTTACAAATGCAAGTTTCGATTGTCTACAGTAATGCTGTTTATTTTAACCCTTGTTTTCTAGCCAACTGCCGAGTTTTTACATCTCTGCTGAGGTGGGAGTGCCACTGATTCACCCCGCCAACATTTTTTTTCTCACTGTAATTACAGACGTTGTAAATACTTCGGGACCTGCAAGCCCAAGACTCACCAAGTCCGGAATGGGAAACACGTTCAATACAACAGATGTCTCTGAACGAAACTAAATGCAAAAGTGATTTTGTCTACGAAACTCAGTGCAACACGTGACCCACTAAGGCTAGGCGGATAGATATATACACACACAGAGACACGCTGCAAATTTTACATCCTCGCATGTACTCCCCGGGCTGCAATTATCGAGTAGTATAGAAAAAAGCCAAATGGGGCCACTTACCAGTTTATGTTAGAATAAAAGTTTAATATACAAATTACGTATTCTGGATAATGACAAATCTCATTTTGATGCTACGTTATGCAATTTCACGTATAGCGATGTTTACTAAGATACAAGTTATGGAATGGGTAATAGGGTGTTGAGTGACCTTATGCTCTGAGCTTCTGACACATCCACTTCTGTAGAGCAAACAGACCAGCGGCAGCTGAAGTTACCCATGACAGTGAATACACAATGTATGAATACACAATGTATTTACAAACCAGCACTATCACTTTGGAACGCACCGTGGTACTCGCAAATTGCTTGGGTACTGCGTTATCATATATATGAGCTACAGCAAACAACAGCGAACAAATCTAAGATCTATAACACTTTCCAGATCAAGTGCCAGACTACCAACCGGTTTCGAAGTCAAGACTATATATAATACCTGAGGTGACCTTGGCTGGGAGAACTTCTTCCTCGTATTTCATTTATTCTCCTCAGCTGCAAGGTATGTAAGAAGTACAAGCATCGGTGCAAATTGTGGCCAATAGGACCTTTGTAGTAAGTCTTCCATGAGCATATTCGCTCGTTTCCTTTCCTATTTATTCAGAGTGAACGGGGATCACCCATGCAGAGCAAGTGACATGTAACGTCGCCTCCTCAATAACTGAGCGGCTTTTGACTTTGACTTAACATATTTCCTACCGACTGAATTTGCTTCTTGCATTATTAGTCTTAAATTATTGTGAAGATTTAAGCAACGACCCGAAGTCAAGAAGATATTTGCTCCGAGGATGTAGACAAGACCTCCTAAAGGTTCGAGGAGGTCCTGGTGTGGTTTTCACTGGAGTCACCGAAACTTATCATTGCTAAACGCTGCACAATTCATCACCAAAACATAATAGAATTCCCAGTCTACAGTCACACTAACACATGCCGCAAAATGTTGTTGTTGCGTCATCTGAAGGTATGAAACAGTTACTGAGGGAGGTTGCACATGCCCGTGTATAAACAGCGGCGAGAATTCCTGGCTTCGTAATAGAGGATTAATAAACGACAAAGATACTGGCTGCATCTATTTCGATATTCATCAAGTTCTCACTAAGGTCGGATACTTTCAGCAGGATCGCAGATGATTAATTCGGCGTGAGAGCAGTTCAGCATACGAAGCTAAAGCAGCTGTGGATGATATTTTGTTGTCTTATACAGTTTGTTTCATTTCACTACTTTCGAACGGTACTGTACGTTGTGTTCACGGTTACACAATTGTGTTGAATAAAAAGTCAGTTAGTAGTGCATTTTTCTGTAGTTTAAACAGACCGAGCACGTCATTCGAACGTTCTGCACTAAGAATGCAGGACAAAAGACTGCCGTCAGCAGCGGGCTTAAAGAACCTAACTGCAGTGTAGTGATGGTTGTCATGCTCTTTGCTCTCCTAACTGCAAATGCTAGCTAATGTGATACAGTAGTAATAGTAGAAGTATTTAGTAGCGCTTCAGTACAAATAGGCTACAGGATCATACGGTGGGTCGGAAAGAGTGAGAGAGCAAATGCCTTATATAGGCTTAGCTCTAAAATGACCAGAGGGTAAAGGGAAAGTAGGCTAAGCCCGAGTGCAGACCTCTGTCGTTAAACCCACACGCATTGGTTCGTGCTGCAGATGTATGCTAATCGGCCCCAGAAGAGTGTGCTACAATCGACCACAGTTCGTCAAGAACTACGGCGCTCTCGATGGAAGGCTCTTTTGGAAGGCCCCTTCCAGACTCCTTCCATTTCTGGCATAATGAAGTACGTCAAGCTCCATAAGAGCTCACCTGCCTGGGCGGCAGACGAGAACCCGAGACCATCAGTGTCATTAACATCAGCATTGTCTCTTCTGTCGCTATTGCGGGCCTGAGACGTTCGGTTCAAAGCTTTGATTTATTGTAATATTTACCTCCGCCAAGAAGTTTATGTTTTGGTCGCAGCTTGTCTGCCTGGTAGCCTGTTTGTTCGTCAGTTTGTCACCAAGTTACTCAAAACAGTCATTGATGGGTCGGTATGAAATTTACAAGGAGTGTTAGGTATATTAGGAGGAACATATGACTAACTTATGTTGGAGATTCTTACAACCGTTTGTTTGTGCGTCTCATCTTCTTTCTTTAGCGGATTTTGATGATTTTTAGGAATTGTTAGAAAGGTTTATCGGCACAGATGAACAATTTTAGTGACGATCGGCTAGTCCCATTGTGTGTTTTGGTGACGATTGTTTGTCAGCACATAACTTAAAAAGTTAGAGACGGATCTTCAACAAAATTACTGGAACTGTTATTAATGTCAAAAGGTACAAACGACAAAATTTTGGCGATGATAAAAAAAGCATTCTGGGCTTAGCACCAATATTAATTTTTCGTTACCATTACCTTGCTGGCAGAGGTATGTGCTCTCAGAGTGCCTTAGATCAACGACATTATTATTTCCACGCTATCTCGAGGGATTTTTCCTGCATGTTTAATAAGACTGCAGCCTCACCATTGAATTAGAAAAATTAATAGATATTGGCATTACCAGAATGGAGTTTGTAAAGTGAACGAAACAGTTGCACTTCGTAGTTAGATACTAACTAGATACCCCGTGACCCATTGGATCACCATCTCATTTGCTTCTCAAAGGAATATTCAACACTGAGCCTGTAAGCAACGATAAATATATACCTACGACGTAGTATAGTTGTACACCCCGTATTAATTTTACGTTTAACGTACACGTTTAAGTAGGCGAGCTCAGCTGCCAATACGATTTAATTCAATTTTATTACTTTCATGCTTTACTTCACAAAAACAACTAGAGAGCATTCTGAGTGAGCATACTTCCGCCAAACAAGGCAACGGTAAAGAAAAATTTGAATTGGTTCTGAAACCATGATTTTCGTTGTATCATCACCAAAATCTAGTCAATTATGCCTATCGATAGTAGTAGTATTCTGTAATTTTCGTAAAGATCTGTTCATATGTTTTTGAGTTATGCTGCTAAGAAACATTATGACAAACGTAAGTCAAACACACCCACGGACAAACCGATCATCACCAAAATTTAATTATTTATGTCTTTTAGCATTACTAACAAGTCCTGTGAATTTCATAACAATCCGTTCAAACTTTTGAGTTATCATGCTAACAAGGGTAAAATCGATCACACCGACATACACACGAACGAACAAACAAACAAATCATCACAAAATTTGGAAATTTACTCGTCGTAATATACCTGAAAATTCATGTAAATTTCATGAAAATCCATTCATGACTTTTTGAGTTATGGAATTAAGAAAAATGAGGTAAACAATCAAACAAACAAGCAAACAAACAGATGGACGGATCTTCACCAAAAGTTAACCATCTGTTACTGTTAGCATGCCTAACAAGCCCTGTAAATTTCGTAAAAACCGTTCATAACTTTTTTAGTAATTTTGGTGACAGACAAACTGTCAGACACGACAAAAACATTACCGCCTTACCTTTGATGATACTTCGGACGAGGTCCAGGCGACGTTACGCACGCCGCCCATCTTGTGCAGAGGTGATGCTGCAGTCCGTGACCAGCGGGGTGGCTAACAACGAGTTATCCCCA
>LQNS02276498.1:11182430-11221075 GCA_001587735.2 Parhyale hawaiensis
GATACAAGGAGAATAAATAAAAATTATTCAGTCGGCCACACACCCTCACAACGATGATCTCATGACAGGCGCATTCGTGCACTGACTGCCGGTAAGCACAGAATCCGCGCCGGACTTAGACGGCCATTCTACCGAATCCAGGCTCCGATCCCCACAGCCTGCGAAAAGGGACTGAAAACCCGCCAAGGCAAGCTCAGCGTCGTGCCTTCTGCCAGCCACCAATGTCTCTGCGCAGCACACAACATCCACACCACGGGACACAAAGTCGAGCTCCGCGAGGTTGACATGCAGTCCTCTAATATTACAATCGAGGAGACGACACCCCCGAGCCCGACCCGGTTCCGGGTTTCTTTCAACGTCCCCACAGATAAGTAAAAGAAAGAAAAGAAAAAAATAAAAGAACATGAATATACAGAAATGTACAGATAATTACAGAAATATACAAAGGAGTAAGAAAGAATCCCATAGACAGAAGATAAACTCAAGCATAATAAAGCAAAAATGAAGAACAGTCATTATGTCAGTGGGATATGGATGACTGAGGAAAATGTAGAGAAAAGGGGAAGAATCTCAGCCAAAGAGACGATCATGCACGCAAGCAAGCTCCATTTGTGGCCGCTGATGTGCGGCTCTTAGAGACGTTTAGCAAATGAGGCGGAAGAGAGAAGATTATGGATTGAGGTGGCCCCAGAAGCTTTTGCCGTCGTGTTTGTGATTTCTGGAGGAAGTATTCTTAGCTGTGGAGGATGTCTCCTCCAACATTTCTTAAGACAAATTATAAACGCGTTGACTGTCTCCGCACCGACAACGTCGGAAGTGATTCTGTTCCAAATGTTCACTATGAAATACAGTACAGAAAGAACTGCTGGCTCAAGGTTGTTCTTCGAGCTTTATGCAGCGAATCTCACGCCTATGTTTTATTTCTTATAAAGTGTGGTAAATTATTACGCATTTAAAACGGGTGCGAGTGATCGTTTTAAGGCTTTACTAAATGATGTATATCTTTTTGAGATCTCAAGCTTTTGTCTAAAGCATTCAATTTGCCTGGGATTTTTTATAACATGCTCCCTGAGGCAATGCAAGCGTTAAAAAAAGAACTAATGTCTAGAAAATGATTGCGCATAAAAAGAGTAAGTTATTTATGGTCTTGTTTACCAAGAATTTTCCATGCACGCAGGCAATCGTCATTATTCGTAAGGATAATTTTTGTTTTCGATGCTATAAGTCTGAAAATAGTAAAAAAGGCAAAAGAAACAAATAAGAGAGTTATGCGCTATCTCGAATGGAAAACAGTCACAATCCAATGATAGGAATCGATGTATGTATTACCTGTAGCACATTCGGAATATTCTCGATGGCTCAGTGACACCGACTCTGATTCGAATGCGGCGGGACCTGGTTCGATTCTCGGACGCTCACAGCGCTGGCAACGGACTTACACTGCATGTAACACTGGCTCTAGATGTAGGTACTTCTCTTGGTCTTCACGTAACCAGATTTTTGTTAAGTATATACAATTGAAGCAAAACGAAAACCTCGCTAGAAGTATCCACTGTAGCAGAGACAATAAATGATATCATTGCTGTTCTCAAAGTTATATTCTTCTGCTGGGTGACAAAATGGGTTCACTGAGTGGGAAACTGGCGTCCAGTGCAGGTATAGACCGACCGGGGCGGAGGTTTTGGAAAGACCGGGGTCAGGGCGACCGAAAAATCAAATAACCGGAGCCAAGGCGACTGTAAATCTAGTAGCCGGACCCGAGGCGACCAGAACCGAATAGCCGAGGCCGGGGGTTTCTTGCACTGACAGTAGTTTAAGACAGTATATTGATATGATATTAGTCAATCGTCCCTCATAATGTATCAGCTTACACGAAAAAAATTATCTCCTCTCAAAAACCCAAAAACATGTTTTATGGCTTGTAGAGTGTTTTCCTTCCCTCCAAAAAGCCCCAGCCAACCTTTTAGTTTTTGCAGTTTGAAAAGCCGGGGC
Organism: Parhyale hawaiensis; assembly: GCA_001587735.2. Taxonomy (NCBI): domain Eukaryota; kingdom Metazoa; phylum Arthropoda; class Malacostraca; order Amphipoda; family Hyalidae; genus Parhyale; species Parhyale hawaiensis. The sequence continues at coordinate 11,184,423 of LQNS02276498.1, forward strand.
TGGTATCAATAAACCAGAGCCGGGGAAAGAAATTTTCGATAAACCTGGGTCGGGGGCTGAAAGAGGCCGGGGTTTGCCGGGGCCCCGGTCGGTCCCTATAACTGCAGGGGTATCTGCACGAGCAGTTAACTTGTTAACTAAGGGTGTATATGCACTGAAGGTTGATTAGGGGAGATATGTAGATGAACGTTACACCGCCACCTCTGCGGTATGGAGACATGATGTGTTTTTGTAAGACTTTCGACACCCTGTTAACAAATAGCTTTGTAAATAAGATAACAGATCATATATGATATCATACACCATACTATAGCTAACGGTCTTACATTACCAAATAGACCCTTAATGAAACTCTGTTTAAGTAATAAACACATTTCTTTTATCTCCAAAAAGAGTTTGGTTTTTAATAATTGAGATCTCGATGTTGATTAGAAATTATTTGATGGCCGTTTTATCAATATGCTCTAGGCCTCATGCATTTAGCGTTTTGAGAGGGTTGCCAGCTATAGTGTAGTTCATGATTGTTTGTTTTTACTTATGTTCAAAGTAAATTAACAAATTACCAGAGCTACGGGACTTTGCAATTAAGTCACTCACCTGATAAGAATGCGGGAGATATTCCTGCAAACCTTCAGCATAGATCCCGTATTCCTCAGGTGGCACAACCGTCAGCTGCATTGCTCTGTTTTGAGTTTAACTTTAGCTTTGTTACAAACAGGAAGAATGTTGCGTTAGTATCGAAATTGTTTCACTGACGTTATAGCTAGGTGATGTTCACATTTACAAAACGAAGTTCTGGTATGAGACACAAAAACTTCATGTACCAAAACTTCTCAAAGTTGATAATTTTGCAATCATCAGTAGCATTCAGATGATCTGAATCACAAATTATTTCAGCGATATAATTCGGTTTTTCTGGAACTGAAGAAGTCTCCTTGATGTTTCTATACGGTCCTATGGTATAGAGTGTCTATTGTCTATGCTGTCATCGCTCGGTTCCCTAATGGACGCCAAGCAATGAAACGTAATGAGGTCTAGAATGTAAGACCACTGCGAAATGTCCTTTGTTTGTATTTAACTGAGGAAAAAGATACATTCTCTAGTGTACCACGTAACAACTGTAGTGTCTCCACGAGTACTTAATAAAGATTATTATTATTGTTCGTTTTATTATGTAATAAAAAGTCTATGAGTTAGTGGTTAGTCCTGACATTATTAAATTTTGAGCAAATCTGCATGCAAACTTTTGAGAATGCACGCAGTTACTCGTGAACCTCAGCTCTGAAATTTGTAAATAGTGTTTAATGCTTCCTATGCTAATCCATACCAGCTTCACTTCGCGTGCCACTGCTACCAACTACTTTAGCTTCACTTGAGGTACCATGCGGTAATACGGCGTCATAATATTTCTCTCAAAAATGACCTCTTTTATTAACTCATTTTATCAGCACTTCCATCACTGATAGGAGCGAGCGTTATCTTGATGTAGGATAAGGGCCCTTATCATAGCTTCTGTGGCAAAATTATACTGTTACCATATGATGCAGGCCTAGGTTCACACAAGCCGCGTAACCCGTTCTCTGTTACACCAAACTCTTGATGCATAAGAGTAATCCTGCTCTAATATCTGACACTGACAATCAAAATGACGAAAAGTCAACTGATGAGCTTCTAGAAAAGGCACGGAGGCGAAGGCTATAAAATGCATAACAGAGAAAGAAGGGCTTTGATGTTAGGAATATCTTTTTTGAGATTTTAGTCTAGCAGTATGGCACTCAACCTGGCCTTAGCGTCCCCACAAAGTTTTGTCGCGGATTTTATATCTTTGAGGGGTGCTGATTCGGAATCTGCTTGATGCCACCTGGACGCCCTTGGGCAATTTGCGTAATATGCTAATTCAATCAGCCATTAGTGAAATATTTTTTCCAGGCTCTAGTTCTCTTTTTTATGGAGGCACAAGGCAAATATCAATTTCACCACTTTATCATGACTTGCTCATTTGCATAGCATAATTACACAAATTAGGCGGCCATTGGCCAAATTATTGTAGTAAGACCATAGATTCCTTAATTACCAGGCAAAATAAAGGGATAATTTTTGTATTCACCCCGAGGGTTTTTATGTCTCCGGTTCTAGTTTTACCATTTCTTACATGATTTTGTCATTTGTATGTGCATGATATGTAAATTAGGGGACCACCTCTGACTGATTTTTCGCAATTAGACTCAGGGGATAATGACATATTATATTTTCGTGTCTCTGAATACTCTGAAGGGTCTCAGATTACAAAACTTTATTTTGAGAAATCCAAAAGTTTTCGGTTCATTTGAATTGATTTTATTATTATGTTAATGAGGTCATATTGTGGTACAGGTCTAATCTATAATCATAACCCTTCACTATTTCATAATCATTTTCGTCGATTTCATCACTTTGAGAGTCATCTTCTTCATTCGTCGTCCCTGAAATGTGCTTGTTATACGGATTATGACAGCTTGATTTCTTTACAACAGGCACAAAAGAAGTGCATGGCAAGTGTCCTGTTAGACAACCACATTTCTGTGTACTACATACTTGGTTCATGAGTTCAACATGCGCATCGAAGTAGCTCCAATGCCTCCGAAGGAGCTGAAGGGCGACAAATTGAGGGAGTGTTTTTGGAGTCATGTTTGGCGGTTTCATCACATGATCACCCATACTCAGTTGGGTCATATGATGGATGGTCTGGCAAAGGGGTGGACTTTCACACTGCAATACGAACATCTAGTATGCTCGTAAGACATTTTGCCTGAAGGCCTCAGTTGTTGGAGGTATGGTCCTTAGAGCTGAAGCAGCTGTGATGTTCTTCTCTCCCATCTTTTTTGACCACACATTCTCAAGAACAGCGCAGGTTCACGGACTGTTCACTGCTTCTCACCTTCTAAGAACGTGCACACCAACAACGACAACCTGGGGAACGCCAAGCTCCAGATGCAATGTAGCAGAAGAGGCTTGCTCACCTTGCAGTGGCGGCGTTGGGAAATTCGCAGTGGACGGATAAAAGAGGGCTGGAGTAAATTCGGAGGGGCTGACGCTGCTACGGGATATATGTATGTAGGTTACATGGTAGCAATATTGGCACTGAGAGACGATTTGGCTCATATCATGGAAGGGGAGGCTCAAGTCCCCAAAGTTTTTCCTCGCATTTCTTGGTGCAGCTGTTGTCACCTTGTTGAGGATAATAGCTTCCTGGTGGACCCTGGGCTCCATCCCAACTTCCGCCCTAATCTTTTGCCGAGGATTGCCTCTGAGTTGATAGGCGTCATCAAGACCAGGATCAAAATAAGGAGCTGCAGAACATGCTAATGCCAAGGGAAGAGGGTAATAGCTTACATACATAGTTTCAGGACAAGGGAGCTAAGCTCAAAAACAAAATGTGCAAGGTTCTCTTTGGTAAATAGCAGGCTACCCATGAATAGGAGGTGGGTTATTTCTAGAACAAGGCCGTAAACAACTAGCAGCTTTCTCAGGATAGTCTCTTGTCTTGGAAGCTGTTTACCTAAATGAGCAGGGAGGTATGCACTGACCTTTTCATAATGTTCAACAGGGCCCTCTTGCTAGCTCTGCAGCCATGGAGAGGCCTGTTGAGCACAGTTGGAAATATACTAAGGTCCACCATGCCCATGGTCGAGGTTAATTTCGAGAAAGTGACCTTTCTTACGTGCAACTTACACATCTCGGGTTAACAGCACTACACGGTGTACAAAAAAAGGGAAAGGGAGAGGGGAAAGAGGGAGCGGGTAGAAGACAAGGGGATATGATGATTAAGAAGAAAAGAAAATGAAAACAGAGGAAAGTGACTGGTAGAATCTTCATAATATGCATACTGCTTCTGATCAAAATTACAGTAGCAGCAAACATGTTTTTTCCTTTTTATGCTTGTTTTAATCCATTTGAAGTTATTTTTGTTGTAGACAGTTAAATTATCAAGAGCGCATCAAAATTACACGGGAGCGAACTATAGTAGGATACACAGTAGGGCTGGTGCAGAGGCGCAGGTGCAATGGGGTAGAAGAAAATTGAGGCGCAGGCGCACTACCTGTGAAATTGAGGCGGAGGGGCGCAGGCGCACTGACAAAAATAGAGGCGCGTACAGCTCTAGTCAAGCCGGTCTCAACCAAATGATTACAGATTATATCAACTAGCTGTATCTTATTTGCATGGACTGTCAACACAACCTTCTGTAGTGGCAATGGGTGTGAAAGATTCAGAGATGCCGACGGCTCGCATGCTTGCCTCCCCTTGCTCCATGCGCCACACTCTTAATTAATCGAATAGTCGTAGTAGCTACCTGTCAATGGTAAGGTAATATCTGAGGCTACAGCTTTCCATATTACGCGCCCAATGAAATGTTCCCCGTAGTCTTCAACTGTAGCTTTTTCTGGCCAGTGCAGACACTACAGAAGTGCACACCCATCAATAACCGACTATTGATTAGGCAGGTAGGTAAGACAACGTGACCCAATGAACATAATTTGCATAATTATGATGTGAAAATGAGCAACTCTTGATAAAGTGGTGAAATTAAAATCTTTGACCCTCTAAACCTGGGAGACATTGATATTTGCCTTGTGCCTTCCCAAATAAGCGAGCTAGAGCCTGGAAAAGAAATTTCAGTAATGGCTGATTTAATTAGCATATTACGGAATTTGACCACGGGTGCCAAGGTGGCATCAATCAGATTTCGAATTAACACCCCTCAATGATATGAAATAAGCAAAAAAAAAAAAAAAAAATAAAAAACATAGGGGGGACGCCAAAACCACTTTCACCTAAAAATCTGTTTTTCATAACTAGACTATTTTGAAGATTGAATACAGCACTCAACTTGAGGAGCAAAGAGTCCTAACCTAATGAGCAAATTGAATAGAGGTGGGCAGTTAAACATGTCATGGTTTATTATGTTGAATGATAAAATTGAAATGATTTTTTATTAGTAGAAATTCACATGACGACTGATAAGTAAGGTACTTTTTTAAACAATTATAACATTAAAACTAAAAATGGTAAAGCGATTTGGTTTTCGCAAATGAAAGAGGATATTTTAAAGTTTTATTTTAGATTAATGCTACACATTTAAGTGCAGAAAACAATGTCCTTTAAATGACCTCCATTATTGGCCAAGTAATCGCGAGCTCTTGCAACGATGCTGATCATTACTTTCTCTAACGTCGCTGTTGGAATGTTGTTGATCTCCAGACTAATGTTTCTTTTCAGCTGCTGCAATGTTTCAGGCAGATCAATGTAGACTCTTGCCATAGACCGCAACAGTACTTGACTCTTAGGTCCCAAGTGTCCTCTGACGCTGGCGGCCAAAATGGGAAAACTGGGATTTTCTCAAGAGCTATTATGAACATCCAGACACGGTCATGCAGGTAAGCGCACAAGTGCGTTCCCGCCGTATCCAAAATACCTTCTCTTCAAGAAAAATGTTGGTTACCTTGGAACTTTTTTCTTCAGTATTAGATAGGGGGAAAGGATAGCTCTTGATAAAATCCCATTTTTCCGTTGCCGAAGTTTGGCCGCCAGCGTCAGACCTAAGAGTCAGGTATACTATCGGTCTATGCTCTTGCCTTTAAGTATCCCCAAAGATAGAAATCAGGAGCGCTTATATCTGGAGATCTTGGTGGCCACAATATGTCGCCAAAACGAGAAATCAATCTGTTGGGGAAAATTGTCTTCAACATTTGAATTGTTGCTCCTGCTGTATGCGCTGTGGCTCCATCTTGTCTGAAAAACGTATTTTCTGTGCTGTTGTCTTCAATTATCAGGTAATAAATATCCTTGAATCATCAGTCTATGGCGGTCGTCATTAACACAAGTTACATCACCGTTAGCATTTTCAAACTAGAACACTTCGGTGGAGTAAGACTATCACTCGCGGTACGGGGCAAATTCAACGAAGTCATTTTTGATGAACGAGGCTAGGGCACAGCATATTCCTACCCAGAGATTAGCTCTTCCTTAATAACGTAGGAAAACAAGGCTTGCGCTGGGCTCACCTGCGCTCTTAACATAAGAAAAATGGGAGGCTTAGTGGCGTGAGACGATTTGCCGCGGTGGAGGCAAATTCGACTCGGTGGAGGAAAATTCAACGCCGTCATTTTTTATGGTTAGCTAGGACTAGTTTTTTAGCATGGGCCACATCTAGGATAATCCACCAAACTCCCTACAAAAAATAATGAAGTTTGCTCAATTCTTTCGACCACGTATTGGGTAGACAGACAAATATATATGCAAATATACATATACAAATATATACATTTCGATACGGGCTCTTGGATGGCCAACAATCTTTCAGTGCGGCCTGTTAAGTGGCCGGCGTCTCGATAGAGGTACCAAAAATCTAGGCTGTCTAACAGCCTGTTGGCTTGAAATAGTGAAAAAAGTATTAAAAATACCATAGATTTGCGCAAAAGTGGTCTCATTTTGAAGGAAAATAAGTCTACGTTGGAATGCACGTCCGCTTCTCGACAGGTAAACGTCCAAAAATTTTTTATGCTGCCACCGAGGACCACTATCACCCTAGTACAGCACCCCTTCCAATGAGCTCTTGCCCCGACCAACTTGTTGGTTAGGAGGCCATGACTGATTCTGCTAGTGTCCTAATGACGTTCAATACATAGTAAACCCGTATATATACCTATATATACTTAGGATATCAGCAGAACCAGTCATTGCCTCCTAACCTACAAGGGTTCTCGGAGGGGGTGTATCTCTATCAGGCCAATTAGATACATACATACGCAAATATATATATATGTTCTTAAAATTGCAACAAAACGACATGATGCAAAATCGACCTAATAACACGACATTTTGAAAAATCCACGGGAAATACTGACAATATTTAACGATCTCGAAAAATTCTACGGGTCAGTTCCACCCTCTTCTCGACAGTAAGCGCGCGCTTAGATGCTGCCACCCACACCACCACCACCACCGATCACCACCCTACTACAGAAGCCCTTCCCAATGAGCTCTTACCCCGAGAACCTTGTAGGTTAGGAGGCGAGATCTGGTTTGTCTAGTGTATTGTATTTTAAGGGTTTTCAAGTGTTTTAAACGTATTTTAGGGCATTAGAACAACCAGTCCTGGCCCCTAACCTACAAGGTTCTCGGAGTAAGAGCTCATTGTTGGTTAGCTGTTCGTTACTTAGAGTCAATCTCTCATTGGCCTTACTTAGCGTCAATCTTTGATTGGCCTTGCTTAGCGTCGTCATTGAAGCTTGAGGCTATGCATGTAAGGCTTTTCAAAGATTGACGCTAAGGCCAATCAAAGAGTGACGCTAAGTAAGGCCAATCAACGAGTGACGCTAAGTAAGGCCAATCAAAGAGTGACGCTAAGTAAGGCCAATCAAAGAGTGACGCTAAGTAAGGCCAATCAAAGCCTGACGCCGACTACAAGGGGCAGTTCAATAACCAACACAAAAAATGTGAGCCTAACGGCATTTGGGTAGGCTAACGGCAAAACTTGATGTCCTAAGCCCCGATTTATAGATATGTACTTAAATCTTTAACAAAATAATTATCACTGCTTTGACTTTGTTCGTGGGTCCAATATGGCCCAATAATCTTTGAAGATGTGCTGCCACACCACACTGTTACTTTAGCTGAGTGAAGTGGACGTTAATGAATTAGCTTTGGATTTTCAGGCGCCCAAAATATACAATTTTGTTGATTAACAAAACAATCGAAGTGAAAATTCGATTCATCGGTCATGATTAGATTCTTCACAAACTCTCGATTTTCTGCCAGCTGCAAAAACCAAGTTGCAAAATTCAACCGCTTTTGGTAGTCCATAAGTTGGATTTTTTGTGTTATTTGAATTTTATATGGATGATACTTTAGATCTTTTGCTAAAATTCGTCGCAGTGAAGTACGGGAGATTCCCAGTTGAGTTGAACGTATCTTAGTCGACGTTTTCGGCCGATCAGCAACACTCGTTGCAACGAGTTGGATTGAAGCATAATTTCGTACGGTCCGTGGTCTGCCACTACGTTGTTGGTCTGCTGTTGTCCCGCTTTCTCGAAATTTCAAAAGCAGTAATCTTATGCACTGGTATTTGCTTTCTATTACCCAGCATTCACGACAGCTTTCGCTGGGTCTAGTACCTTTATCTGCTTACTAAATCATGCATTCTGCCCCCATCCCCTCCAAATTGTACGGGTGCTACCAGAAGGGAAGGCTTCTCTAAAAGTTGCTCAACCTTTTTGCAATAACTACTTACTTTGACTAATCTAGTGAAATAATGGAAAATGGATATATTTTTTCAGCTTAGAGTTGAAAAGCTCTATTGTAAGTAATTCATTACGCATTCATATGTAGGTTGTGACGTCTAATTAATTCGTCAGCAATAAGTCATAAGATAAATAGCACTGTTGACTCCTAGTAACCGTGTCTCTATTAGCACCCCATGTGATTTCCATTAAACATTCTTTCATTTAGTGCTCAGCTTCTGCTTTCTTAGAGGAACGCTGGGGATAGTAGATAGGATGACAAGCCTCTGTCAGGGCTTTGAATCCTTGACCTTATGTATGGGAATAGAGGCGTCACTATCAGACCAGATGTTATTATGGACTAACAGACCCAAAGCCTGCACGTGATGAGCCATACGGATGGCAGCAGCCCGAGGCAGACCTGTTCTTCGGTTGTGTTCAGATATAAACCTTATTTATACCAATGTCAAAACCGTTCTTTAAAAGTATGAAGAAGACCAATTTACTGGAGTACTATGTTTGGTGTACCTGATCTCATCATCGTTCATAATGGCGCAAGAGGTTCCTCCATCTGCCTTGTGATAGATGGCCACTAAAAAAATATTTCCTACACACAGCAGCTCTATACATGGCGTCTACAGCCTCCGTGAAATGTCTAATCCAACCAGTGAAGATCCTCTTCGCATGTTCCACACCCACAGATCTAAAGCAGTAGCCATGAAGCAGCCTGGAGTTTATTTTCACCTCAACTGTCGAATCATCATACTTTTGAGCCTTCTAATGCGCAAGTAATGGAAATTTGGACACTACGGCAAATCGACGCGATTTCTGCGCAACGAGAAAATATCATTCACCAGACAGCAGATTCATACACACCAGAGTCACTGAAACTGGACTAGAGTTAAAAAAAATTACGCATATCTTCACAACAGGATCCGTTATCAACTTCACAACGATTTGGCTCTCCTTTTATTATATATTTTGCATGAAAAAGAGGAGGGGATGCTAGAATAAAATTAAAATATTTTATGTATTTTAAATATTGCCGTATCCAGAAAACTTCGACAATCGTTTCCGTGTTCGTAAATTTCGATTCCAAGTTAATGTCACAGAAACTTTATTTCTAAGAACGTAAATCGTTTCGCCGTTTAAACTCACGAGTACAAAGGGCTTCGGAAACTTAGTTAGACATGGGTAAAAATTGTTGCCCCATATGACCCTGTATAGTATGCCTAATGCAGGGGACACACTAGGCATTCGTATGAGCATCGCGCAACTCTCTCAGAAATCTTTGTTGCGTATCGGAACGACTGTGGGTAAGTCCCGTCCAGACTACCGCGCGCATGTTCCGCAGAACTTCGTTGCTCATGCTCCTTGATCCAAAGAAGCTGCTCTTTTTGTCACTAGTAATAACTTATTTTATTTCTAGTATCGATACAACTAGGAATGAACAATCACTGTAAATGCAGATACTACTGATAGCGTACAACAGCAATGCACGTACTGCCGAGTGAGCTTAGGTTAACATTTTCATACTTTTCTTGACCACGCGGTCGTGCTGTCGAGGACGCGGCAATACATTCCATCAAATTAAACGACTGGCTTCGAGAGCAACTCCGAAAAATGATTGTCAAGTAAAGGTAACTCGATAATTATCTGTTCCCTCAGAAGAAGTGCAACGGGTTCGAACATTTATTTTATCTAGGAAGATAAGCACAACTGTATCCATAAGACAAAACGGCGATAAAATGTTTACCGTCAACTCACTATTGTGGTGAAGTTCATATTTCTCGTCAAATTTGCAGTGAAGTAGAAATAAGAGAAGCTTAAAGCTTTTAAAATGTCGATAAAGAAACAAGAAAGCCTCATGGAAAGCCTAATTTATTCGTTTTGCAGATGAACCTGCTTTGTTTGCAGCCTAAATCGCGCGGAAATATCTAACAATATGGATTTCCACGAAAACGCACAGAGCTGCGATTTGACGGCAGAAATTAGCAGCGATCAGCGAAAACGCCACAATGTGAACAGATTGTATCTCAGTTCGTTGGATAAGTAACTAGAAAGCACTTTACAAATAACAAAAACGTCGGTTCTGAAAAGCACTGAGAATCACGCTGTAAATAAAAATTCGATTTACGCGGCTCTACGACCAGCTGGTTGCCCATGGAAAACCTCAAGCGACCCTTCGCCACGTAGGCGCAACTTGTCTGTTCCTAGCAACAATTATTTTGCTGCTCGAAGACGTTCGAGCTGCGCGTCCTGACAGCAAGTTGCGAGGATGATGCCTAGTGTGGCCCCTGCATTACATGCTTCATAATCTGCAGAGTGGATTCGAATTAAGTCCAATGAACCATATGCTAACAAAATGGAGAAAAGATAGTGGATGCTCATCTAATTTAAGTTTGGCATAGCAATATTGAGGCAACCAATTTAACAGAGAGTCTCGATCCAATTTCGCACAGGCTGCACTAACACAAACGTGAAATTTCCAAAATAAAGAACTCTTAAAAATTCCACTCATTACATATTTATTTACGGTTAGGGCAGTCAATGACTCCTCTTTGGAATAATACTAAAGGAATAAAAAAAGACAAAATGGATGGTCGCCTTTTTTGAGCATATCCCAGGTTACTCTCAACGGTAAACACATGGATCGTGCACACTGATGATTGTTTCGGTAGGAGAGCACTTCGTAATACACTGCTAAAGCAACTAAGCTGCAGAATTTGATAGCAGTTTACTTTTCGTGAAATATAGCAAACGGGTATCATAATAAAAAAATATCTCTGATTTTTAATCATGCTTCAGTTGCAGCTAGAACTGATGAATGAGCTGAAATCTTGGAGAGTGTGCCTGCCAACAAGTACCTCGTTTTTGAAAGTGTTAAGGTAAGGGATGTTATCGAAATCGAATTCCTTCGGGAAGAATATAGGTAACGAAGTTACAGTGAACCGCTTAAAACCTATATCTAAGTGCAACTTAGCGGATACATCGTTTTCCTCCGTTATCATTACCGTTGCTGGGAGTCCAGCTGCGTGTAGCTGATGAGCGAGATGAATGGTGGCCGCCTTTGCTAATCCCTTTCTTCTGTGGGCCTCCATAGTCGTAGTCATACCGATGTCTGCTCCGTGCTTGTACAGCGCATAGCTGGCCAGTTCGTCTCCAGGTTCATTGTTGTCTGTATGCAACGAGTTGGAACTACCGTTTGAGAATGAATTGTTTGAATCTTTTGATTTAGCGCGGGGGTTCTTGTAGAAAATCGCCGAGTATGGAAGTGCTGTTAGGAAGGCGGCCATGGCATCCACCGTCTCCGAGTACGCCGCCACCCAGTTCATCAAAATTTGTTCTGCGAAACTTGCATCCAGTTTCCCAAAGTAGTAACCCTCTGGGAGTCTGTGGAATGAAATTGTTTTCAATCGTTAGACAAGAGAAATGAGAAATAATTTACCTTAATAAAGGAATTAATCTTCGGAAACCATGCAGAATAACTAATGCATAACTTACAGCTATCATGTTCATAAATGGAAAATATCTTTGATGAATTCTAGATTTTCTTGATTTGTTGCATGGAGTCGTGATCCGATTAAAATTATCCTCGAATGCCTGGGCGAGCGAGGGTTGGGTAGTTCTACTGAAAAGTTGCCTCAATATTATGGACGCTTCCATACTACTTGATGCACAGATTTTGAACCAAAATGTTCTTTTTCCAGCTTTTGTACAGCGTCTTCCACTTATAAATGACCGAAATACCTCGAAATCCAGATTAAGAATCGAATATGTGTCACAGCGCATAGGGCACGCGAGGATATTTTCAATTTGGAATGCTATTTGAAGAGACAGTGTGAAGATGCCGTTAATGGACTGCCTCCTGAGCGAAGTCACTACGGAAGTACTGAGAATATATTGATGAGCATAGTGAACGTGAGTAGTGTATAGTGTAGCGAATCCGCCGTCTTTGAGGGTAGGTTCCGCTCACGCCGCCGGGTCATCACGCCGCCCCTTCCAGTTTTCCAGGCCCCGCCCACTTTCAGTTTGCGCCCCCTCAGACCCTCGCTAAGCAGGTAGTGCATTGGCCGTTATAAACCGGAAGCTTACGCGCGAGGGGAGCTGCTAGGGTAGGTTACCCACAAAAACGGCGGATTCGCTACACTATACACTACTAACGTGCACCGTGATTTCCAGGTTTGTTCAAAGATTTTTGACATGATACAAATCGAATCAGTCCACCACCATCGCATCAATATTAATGTTTATTAGAAGTACATTTCTGAAACAGCCATCAGTATATATAGTGGCTCACGCCGTCATCAAATAACAGCATCAAATAATTACTTCAACGAAGTCCCGTTGCTTTCCCTTTGCTCTTTTTTTTATCGTGGTCCTGTCAAACCGAAATATCTTTCCCTTTTCCTCCTGTGATTTTCTTATGAAATTGAGTATCATGATACCATAATGGAAATATTCCCGTGGAGAGGAAATGTGCAATCTTGTGTCTCTGTTACGGTGTAGACCAGGAAGCAAAGAATGCAAAGGGAGGACTCAGTAGGACTGAAATAAAACATAGCCGTGACCGCAGGTAGGAAATTTACATCACATCGACGAGTCGAAGTGTTTAGGTGGGGGACCTCAGGCCTTCGTATATTGTTTTCTTGAACGTATCACTGTTTTTTTTTTTTTCGATTTATTTCATGCAATCTGTCGCTCATGACTAGCCAGTTACTTGAGCTGCAAAATACCGTAAAATGTTGTCGCCAAGTATAGAAAGTTCGAGCAACGACTAACTGTTACTGTGGTTTCTCTCGTGTACAGAGTTGGCTATATTGGAGCCTATATTTGTTGGTAGGGAATATATGTATTCTGTGAAGAGCACTGTGAACTGAATATGAAGTGTAAATAAGGCTTCAATCAAATTTCACTAATAGGGCGATTACTAGGAAATCTAAAGTTGAATAAAAAAGGGAGAACCACAGTTAAAAGTTTCATTTTCTTAAAAAGCAAACATTCCGGAATCATGAAAATTCCATCTTCATTGCTGTAAAGTAAACAAAAGTAGTTTTTTTTAGAAATGCAGATATGAACACATCAATATAATCCTATTAACAAATTGACACACAATTATAAATTGTTGAAAGGGGATAAAAAAAGGTGATAGATTAAAAAGAAAACTAATGAACCTATGATTATTATACAGTTTCAACTATTCACTGAAATTAATTATGAAAAGCTATGGGCAAGGGCACTGCTGCTTGATCATTGTTTAGTGACGGTCTTTCTGTGAAAATAAATAAACTTTCTAACATTCGGAGATTGGATTTTGAAGTTCCTCTACTTAAGATGGAAAAATTTGACGTTGTAAAACGGTGATTATCTAAGGTACAATGATTCGTAATTGCTGAATGTGGAGGAGCAGTAGTAAGTCGACCCGTACGATGGGAGATGCCTGCGTTTCAATCAAGAAAAAGTAGTTAAATCAGGTCACCGAAAAGGAACAAATTCGGCGCTAGTGCTGTGAAGGTTTCCGCCAGCATGCACTGCAATTTTCTATAGATAATTGCTAAATTAGTAAATGTTTTTTTCATTTATTTATACGCTAGAGATTTTCGCAATTTAAGACGATTTTTCCGGTTAAACTAGGTAAAATACTCCTAGGTTGCTCAGCCGTAGATTAGTCGATGATGACGTCACTTTTTGGTGCTAATTTCTCGCGAGTCCTCCCGTTACGCTCTTTGCTTCCTGGTGTAGACTATTAAAAAAAACTGCAAAAAATAACAACTGAAAAGGCAAAAACTGCTTGCAAAACACTCTTGTTAAAAATTCGTAGAAAAGTTTGCTGCGAAATTTAACAAAAATTTTAAAAACTGGTTGAACTTGCTGATGTAAATAAATAATTTGCAGTAGAAACAGATAAATTCCAAAATTGTGTTATTTTATCAAATAAAAATTACAATTGTGATGAAAACATTATGTAGTTTCTAAATATATGGAGAAACTACGAACATTCTGCAATTTTAGTTGCATGAGCAGCTAACTTTACAAGTATTCCTGTATAGCACGGAGCAGCAGCATATTTAATTCATCCTGATCTACGCAACGGGGACCCGGGACAAGTCTAGATGGAGGGGGAGGGGAGGGGGCAAATTCAGCTGAGAGGCCCCCTGGAAACCACTGCCAGCAGAACATCACACAAAACATTGTCTGTTCAATTACCATACTTGAAATACAGAAAGTATTTATTTCATCTGCTAATTAACAAAAGTGATTCTGTTGGAAAAAACTTAGCTTTCTTTCTGCTAAGTAACCCTATGCAAGACTTTCTTTCGTTATGTGAGAAGATGCAAATATAAATGTCTGGTCAATCGATTGCGAAACAATTTTTCGTTTTTTTTCTGTAGAGGTGCTCCAGTCGTCTTCAATCCTTCAAATTTTTTTAATGTCAAGGCAAGGGCCTCCTAACTTTTCAGCTGATGAATTTTTTCCTGCTTTATCGGGACGTGAGACCAACCAACGAAACAACGAAACAAGAAGGCAATCAACAAACTGATTTTATCGTGAAAAGTATGATGTCACAAGGAAGCCGTGCAGCAGCTGTTACAAACGATATGAACGAGTTACACGTTATGGTCTTTACAACGCGTTCACTCATGACTCGTTCTAGTGTTTTCTAGCGTCATTGTCAACACTACTATTTGTACACAGCAAGAAGCCAGTAAAATGTTAACCGTCAAAATCAGAAGCCTGTACAAGTGTCACTAGGCAAGTTACGGATATCTTTTCAAATTTGGAGTGAAATACACTCAGAAGATAGTGAATTTTTCCGCTATTTCTATGGCACCGTAACACATTCGAACTCGTGGTTAAATGAATGAATTGAAAAGACTAACGTGTTGATCGTCCATAAGAGGAACACCAACCGTGCAGCTTCCTCACAATTACCAGCGTAGTGTTGAACTCATCAATAGCTAGAAAAGAGCTCTGAGAGCAGGGACCCCGCCATGAATCGTAACGTTAACGAAAAATTCGAGTTCGTCCTAAGTCCAGGATTTCTTTTTAAAAGTGAAAAATTTATTAACTGTTTCTCGTACCATTTCTAAGCATTCTTGAAAATTTCTTGAAGATCCGTCCATAACTTTTAGAATTATGTCCTGAAAATAGGAAGGCCAACAAAGAAACAGTTCAGATAGACTAACAAAGGAACGCACAGATCATAGCCAAAATTTGAACGCATGTTCGTCTAAGAATTCCTGACAGCATTGGCAAGTTTCATGACAATTCGTCCACAACAGTTTGAGTTACCTGTATAGTACTGAGAAATCAAACAAAAATACACAGACAAATAGATAATTATACGAACAGATCGTAAAAATTGGTCATTTGCGCCTCGTAACATCTGAAACCTTATCTGGGATTTCATGATCCTTTCATTACTTTTTGAGCTATAGTACCAAGGGTAATCAGGTTGAAAAACAAACTGGCGAACGGATCATCACCAGAAGTTAATCATCTGTTTCTGTTTACACATTTAACATTCCCTGTTAATTTCATGAAGATCCGTACATACATTTTTGAGTTATCTTTGCGACAGGCAAACTCCGACAAAAACATAACCTCTATGACGGAGGTAATGATGCGTAATTTAATTGGTACTCAAGAAACCTTGCATAATATGGTACTAAGTAAAGAGTAGTGTATCACTATATGAAGTTCCATTACACCTAAAGAATAATTAGGAGGAATTTGATGAAATATCTCTCAAGAGACATGCCACTCACTGCGGCACAGGCGGCGTGTCCTCTGGCTTGAGCAGATACGTCACCAGCGGCAATGGGGAGATGCGGCACACCGTGCCTCCCGACAGCTGTAGGATGAACCTCTTCAACTGCGAACAAGTGCAAAACAGATGCGGGTTGAAGCCTAATGTTAAATAATGGGCGCATATAACATATTATTCGATGCCACCTACTCAGATGTCGGATAAACGCCTATAATTTTCCTTTTCCCGGTGCTTACCGCTTCTGCGGTGAACTAGCCGGAGAGAAATTTAGTTGGTGTTAGTTTATTGGGTACAAAAAAGACGAAAAACATGTGAATTTTGTTAACTTTTCCATTCGTCTAACAGAGACAATATACTTTCTAGACACGATTTTAATCTATTTACTCCTAAAACTGTTATACAAAGATTATTCGTCTACAGATATTTTACTGCAGGGGGAAAATAAAATAAGGGGAAAGGTAGGTTTTCATTCCCAAAGCCAGGAGGTTTATGTATGTCAGGCATTTGCATACAACGGGCGATGTGACTCATTCTCACGCATGAAACTGAAAATAATCGAAATTGAAAGCTGTAACTCCATTGCATCCAACCCCTCTAAAAAAGAGTGCAGCTTTTCGTTTCTTTGCAAGCATTGCAAATTGAAAATAAAGAACACGGGAGTGCTACTTTAACACATCCAGTTTCTTCTCGTGTTGATGCTGTACTCTACCTTATATGCGTGCGATAGCGCACTCTATTTCTAAACATTAAAGCAATGACTTTCACCTTGACCGCACACCGGTGCTAAGAAATCCACATGCATTAGTTTGTGCTGCAGCTGATGCCCCCTAAGGGTAGGCGGGTACAGCCGAACATAGATTATCATCGCAATCATGTTCCTTACACGAAAAACTTAATTGATAACTACGCTCCCTCAACCCTTAGGTCAGTGCCTCTCTTCCCCAGTGAATTGCTGACGCTACAGTCCCGAACCTCAACACCTTACTCAATTCCCTGGCTTAGGACTGAACGGCCGATGTCCTGATAATGAGCAAATCAGCATCATTGGCCAATAAGCCTCTGGAGAGATTCCGCCAGCAAGAGTCCAGTTGAACAAGAAAATAAATGCTGCAGCTTTAACCGAGGCACTGCGACTCCAATCCGTCAGTACGATGCATATTAAGAACTCTCATCGGTTCTCAAAAGAATCGGATTTTATTATAATCAACAAAGGAGGGCAATTGAGTTCCAGTCTGAAAAGGAAATAAAGCAGGTAATTTGCGTTTTAATTTGATTGCTCTTAGGGTTAGGCTCCAACTGGCCGCAGGCGCCCAGCTACGAGAGACGGTGAGTGATGCTTTGAACCACCTCTGGGGTGAGAGTGTATGACTGTAAATACCTTGGGTTGTAGGTGGTGTGGCATCTGGCGGATGGTCAAAGCACCTTGCCAGGACCAGCACGGGATGGCCTGCAGGAGGCTGTAGACGGCCTCGTCCGGCAGGTGCTCCTCAGCCCAGTACAGGGTCAGGGCGGGGATGTAGTGCTGCGGTGGCAAAATCAATCGATTGGCTAGGCAAGTTGACTTAGGCTTTAACTAACAATGTTTGACATATCCGTAACCTCAGACATGAGAATTGGTTTCATCGCTTCACACTGTTGGGCAGAGGTTAGCACTTAGCAGCAACCCGATTACGTCTGAGACGGAATAACACTTTATTATCTGCAGCAGGTTTTATTTTTATCTATTGCAAGCATTGGACTTGAGATCAACGCCTGACGCTCACTGTAAAGTGGCTAAACCAACGGTCCTCTCTGAAGTTACGGAAAAGTCTAGCCTAATGGGCTTAGCGCCCTAGACTTTGCCTTACCAATCGAGGACGGATTTTTATGAAATGTACGAGTTGTTAGAAATATTACGATGAGTAATTGACCAAATTTAGGTAATAATCTATTCTTTCGTTGCTTGCTTCACTAGTGTTTGTCAAAATGCTTGCCAGAACATAACTCAAAAATTGCCAGCGGGTCTTCAAGAAAATTAGAGAAGCTGTTTTTAGCGCTAAAAGGCACAAATGACGAGATTCCGGTGCTGATAAAAAAGAAATCAGAGTTTCAGAATATATCGTTCACGTTGCCTTACTTGGCGGAAATATGCGCTCTCAGAGTGCTCTAGTTCTAGATTAAATCCTACAGCATAATTCTAGAGCAAGCCCACCGTAGTAGTCATGGGCGTGATGATGGCGAAGTGATGGCGATGGCGGACGTCGGACGGAGCGTATACCTTTGCTTGTAATATGTCCAGGTGGCCGTACTTCAGGTGGGTCCTGATCACCGCCGCGATCTGTGAATAGGCTCGAATGTACAAGATCGGGAGAAGAATTTGCAGTTCATCGATATAAGGTTTTTTGTATATTCTTCTTTGGTGATGAAATTGTGTTCATTTTATAATAGATACATATTATCTAAGAAGTGTCAATGTTTCCTACATAAAAGCTTATCAGCAGGTTATATTTTACTCCTGTTTGAAACAGTCATCCTCAAGAAGCAGTCAACATATCGGTCTTTCCGTAACTTGTTGTCAACATTGTTTCAGTGCACGTAAAGCCGTGCTATCGTGGTCCTTTATCACTCACTTGGTGTTGGGATGACCAGGCAAGTGCTAGAATTGAATTGGCATTGCATAGGTTCAAACGCGTGCAATACGGTGCACAAAATTCAAATACTGTAATTCCCTACAAGACATCATTTGGAGGTGGACTCAAAGAAGCTGTTCTATACTATGGGACACGATAAAGTAAATTTACAGGTTTTCAGTTTGGTAAAAGTATGTTTGTCCAATGTGACCCTAAAACCAATTCACTCTCCAACTTGGAAAGGATCTGACTCCACAAGTTCACCTGTTAAGCCTACCAAACCATCGGCGAGCGAATTTCATGGGAATGTTGACTGAATTCGAAACAACGAACTTGGAAACTCGCGTGAGAGACTGCACTGTTGAACTGTGCAGCGATGTCTTGAAGACGAGCATTGCGACTGCTGCCGAACGACATATTCCAAATAAAAGAGCTTGAACCAACATTGATTGCCTTTGGGTAATTCGGACCGTCAAAACTTACATTGCCAGGTGGAAAGTATGCTATAAAATTTAGAAGCGTAATCCATCTGACTAAAACAAATACAATCACATATTCACATATCGGCGACGGGAGGTGAAATGACAAGTTGGGACTGCAAAACATGGAAAAAGAAAGTTCCGTAGCTGCTAGGCAAAACGCTACTCAAAGGGATTATTACGTGTAAGTAAACGCAACACGACTTAATTAAAGAACCATAGGTCCGCCCACAGCACCCGATGGTTAGATCACAAATGTACTGCGGGACAAATGTATATACAATATTCAACAACCGCGGATCTGGACCAAGCACATAGACCAGCTCATGGTTGAATAACGTAACAGGTTACCTCAGCGCTTGACTATTTTGAGACGGTTCTGCGCATCTCCTTGTGTGACGTCACGTGGAGCGAACGCTCGCGAAAAACGTCAGTGTTACTGGAGCATCGATTTTCTAATTCATTTTTAAGGTTATTTCGCTATAATGGGATGTTGTTCGATGTTTGGCTGTTGTGGACTTGTTGATAACAATGTATTGAAGCTTCTTCGTGTTTCTAAAGATCTACTAGAGTTGAAAAAAAGAGGATTTGAATTTACAAATGAGCCGACTCACATTCCTCTGTGGCAGGCCGCATGTGCTCCAACAATCTTTCGCTCCAGTAATGTGATAAGCGCTTATTTCGTATGAGTACAATGCTTGAAGCTGCAAAATGTGCATGTGTATGTTGATGATACAAGACTTTTTCCTTCTAGCAGGTATTTGTTTTGGAAGCAAGGTTTCAGGGTCACGGTAAAGGACTAACTAAGGGTTTCTTGATTATCAACATTCTTCTCACAAAGCACTAGACTACCTAATAATTATGAGCAATGTAATTTTTCTTTCATGTTTTGCCAAGCAACGTTAGGCTATACTAATTTTATAAAAGAATGTTATCGGTATTGAAAAAAAAAAAAAAAAAATCCTCGTCGACCGTGCTCTGACTGTTTAAGAAGTATGGCCCCGATACCGTTTTATTTGGTTAATTGGAAATAGAAAACGAATACGAGTGAAATATCAAAGGGATACTGTTTTATTACTGAATTATTGATAGTGGTATTTACGCTTAAACTTGTAAAAAAAGGAGAAAAAGCACTCATCTCATCCACTTGAGATCTGGATTTTCTTGATAAGAAAGCCCTTCAACATAATAAATTCAGTACTACCCTTCACAACTTTCCACTTACAAGTATTTATAGAACTTTGAAGTCTCGTTCGACCAGATGTATGTTCAAATGAGACTTTTTGGCAGCAATGCAGAGGCTAAACTTACTGTGACTTACTATTGTTCACTAGTAAGTTTTCTATTATCAGTACTCTATTACTCTCTAATATAGTCAGAGACTATGTATTAACCTATACTCCTGCGATTATAGTGAACGAAGTGTACACTGCACGTCTATCAAACCAGTTTGAACTTTAAACTACTACATTATTTTGGCACTGTAATTATTTTTAATTTTATTATTTTTTTACATGTTCTTTTGTCTTTATTTTCGACGGTGGGGTGCCCTATATAGTATATAAAAGTATTAAAAACGATAATGAAGTAACTAAAAACAGCCCATGTAAATGTAATACCGGAGACGTACTTGACTGTACTTGATTTCTTCGACCTTCAGCTCATTTATTTGACATTCTTTTACATTATTTCTCACAAACGGATTTTTGCAGAGGGCAGTTAACAGCTGTGACTGTGTGAAAATGATTACCGTTATTTCTCTTCCATGCTAGCCCTCGCTCACTGTATTTATAAAGCAAGTGACAGGTAGGAATAAATTAACACGTACTGCCATCTATCGCTCCACCTGACGTCACATTTACGATAGTGGGCGGGGCTAGAAACGCTACCTACCTGCGCATGAGTTTACCTGTTAAGTTATTCAACCATGGTCCTGCTTGTACGATCAACTCATTGGCTGAGTTTGTTCTCTTCTTTGTTTTTCAGATGTCTAAGTGACTTTCACATTACAACTATAACTCACTGAGGGTCGGAGCGTGAGCCGCGGTTGCTCTCTGTGAATGAGCCAATTATTCCCTTTACTCCCATAGCCATCTAATCTATTTTTTTTTGTTTCTAACGGCCCGTTCCGTTATGATAATGGCTGTAGTAAAAGCAGCTTTGATGAAATCCTCGTTTTCTATGCTTTCCTTCGTATTTCTGGAGAATATTTTTCTTACTCCAACAAGATCTTGGGTTCAAGTTAGGCGCTACGATCTCAAAGCAAACAGAGCTTTGCGGTGAATCGGACGTGAAATTCAGTATCCGTGCTACCTCTAAGAAGTGCGTCAACCGAATTTAGAATTTCGATTACAAATATGAGTAGGAAATGTTTAAATGTCTCCTTTGCTTCTGAGCAAACTAATTTATCGTAAGTTATACTTGTAGAAGGAAGGAGAGACCAAGCAAGCAAGAATGCAAGCAATCCCTAACAAACAAAACGAACTATCTACGATATATTGGTAAGATTACTGGAAACACCCTCTTCGAAGTCAAGCGACAACCGAATTCCTGGTGCCCAAGACGCCCTTAAAGAAGTTCCGTGCAAAGAAAAAAAGTAGACTTAAATGCTCGGAGCCCCACATGGCCGAACACAGATCTTGAGGATGAATTACCTGCCCAAACAGTTCTGCGAATAAAACATTAGTAAAAGCTGGTACACACGCTAGTCAAAAGAGGAGGTTCCCTCAGTTAATCGTCCGAAAGTGTTGCTGAACCCTCGGAAGCGCAGCTTTGAGTTTACGAATATGGTGTTAAGATGTTAGCCGTTAAGTTCAGTTTGCTCAGCAAGTGCGGTTGGTTAAGGTTCGGACATCTTTTCAAACTTGTGGGAATTGTATCTCGAAATTCTTAGCAGATGTGTGCTTTATAAATGACACGTACAGTAGAAAATTCGGATGCGGAAATGACGGAACACGTTCTTTTGACTAGCGTTTGTACCTATAGCTCTATGGTATTGGTTGATAACTTTCATGCTGTCCAAGTTGCAGTAAAAAGTATATGTTATATTGTATTGATGTTTAAAGAAACTGCCAACGTGAGTAACGTAAAGTGATAGTTAGGAATTTTACAGCAAATGCTCCGCACATCAGAAGGCTGTCACACCGTGCTGTCACACCGTGCTGTCACACCGTGCTGTCACAGCCTCTTGTAACAGTTGTATGTACTCCTATTATAAACAACAGAATGCGCAGCACATCAAGTGATGCATCTTTTTTTGTGATGCCCAGTAATAGCGAATAACTATGCCCATGTATCAACGGCCTTAAAGCAATACCGACCTGATATGCGTGAGGGAGATACTGCTCCAGACCTTCAGTGAATGTCTCGTATTCCTCAGGTGGCACAACCGTCAGCTCCATTTTTATCTATGTTAGTTTTTAAAGCGTCCCAACACAAAGTAAAGCATTCTTCGCTCTCTTCTTCACCTCACTGATAAGTTAATTTGTCTATTAAAACAATGGAATAAAACCTTCAGAAATTTGAACCGATTAGATGCCGCCAAAGTGTGACGTCACTGCATTTAGGCTGGGTATAGAAAGAATGATTAGACGTTGAGTCTCTTTTAATTTCTTAACAGCTGTACTGAGTAATTACAGATTGCAGCTAATAGTCACGCAGCTGACACAAGTATAAGAATTTAAGGGAACACATCGAACTCTCAAGTGATTTGTTCTGAGAATCAAACAACTGTGCATGCCGTCTGGTTTTGCTATCTTACAGCGAGGGTTCCCGATCTTGAGTATCCAATTTTTCTGAATCGCAAAATTAGTTACTTTGGGTTGATTATTTTTAGTATCTTAGTCTCTGAGTGTGGCGATATATCGTTTGGTAGCAAATTTACTTCATAGAAAGTAAGGGAGTTTCAGGGAGTGCAGAGGCGAGTTGTTTTTTTTAAGGGTATTGTGGAATGGCTTGCCTACCCCTAAGCCGTGGAGTATCCACGACGTGATGGGTATTGCCTGAGTGAGTCTGTGCATTCGCATCTCTCTACCCAAGTTGTGAGCGAGCATTGACCTGAGAAGGTTATGTTCTGCTCGGATGACGCTGTATATACTCTCGTGGGTCTTCCAGTTTCGAATGGACCCAGAGCAGGATTTGTTTAAAGAAAGGTCTGATGGTTATTTTTTTTATCAGGCTTGCCAAGCTGTCGCTCAAGAAATTAAAACAATACATACGAGTGCTAGAACATTCTTAGTAAATTTATTGAAAATGCCGGGTACTTAAAATTTTGCTGTTGACAATTCAAATTGTACATTGCGCTGTGGCATCATGTCTAAGCCTTCAAACGCAGGTTCACCTGACAGTCATTCGAGTCCCATACGTTATGCCCAACGTCATCATGAGTTCCTGTGTCCGCTTCAGGGTAGAGGCAAAATTGTTTTGACAGCATATCTCAAGACGAAAATCCACGTGCACTGGTTCGTGTTGCTCTTAAATGGCTACGAGTCAGTCATTAGCCACAGATTGTCAGAGCAATGACATCATAGACGGACGACCAAGATGACAACTACGACACTCTCCACGCCCGTCCCCTATGCTGTTTGGCTTCGTAACCTGGCACTGAATATCAGAAACGCTGACGCTGCAATCTCGAGTACCACAACACACCTCTCTGACAAGAACGTGCGCTCCTTTCTGAGGCTTACTTTACTCTACATTTGATGAGATATCCTTAAATTGGAAGTTTCTCAGTGAGCTGACGTAAGTTATCCGGCAGGCACACAGCTGTGTTTATGAAATACATTCCAACATTCGGTAGCTGTGTAGCATACATATGGGCAATAAAATGCTATCGTATGAACTCACTTCAGCGCATTGGCTCCTACTGCCCATTTTTCTATACGGCATTAATACTGCTACTCGGGTGAGATCGATATTTACATGTTTACTTCTTGTATTAGTTGTTAGGACTAAAGACTAAAAATAGTTAGAAATTCTTTTAGACTCGGCTGGAGGCTATTCAATCTTGAGGCTCTAGGCTTCAGTGTACTGGAAACTGAGGCGCTGCATGGGTGACACATGCACTTTTCAAACTCAATGCCCGCGCCTACACTGCCGGGAGCACACTAGGCATTCGTGCTCACAACTGGAAGCGAGGATGCGCAGCTCGCATGTTGTTCCGATAAATAATTAAAGTCGCTCGAGTGACGGGCGCACAAGCTACACAACCCCGCATCATGTTGTGCGTGCAAATGCCTAGTGTGTTCTCAGCATGCCACCCCAGAGATATCACTGCTGTTAACAAGGAAAATACTGTCGTTTTATTCTCTACTTATTTACTGAAACCAACTAAACACGATCACTTAGGCCGCAGAGTCACTTTTCCGACGACCAGTGTAAACAACAACGTCGTGTGCACTCTGGTTTTTATCTTGTATTCATTGACGGAAACTCAGTAAACACGATCACTTTAAAGCATTCAAAAATGAATATAAAATCAAAGCATCCCAGATTAGGTTAGCTTTGGTTAGAAGAGTACCGTAACGCAGGGTGAATTTAAAAGAGATGGTGACTTCGAAAGGTTTCAACATAGCTTTTGTTTTTCATGTAATATGTAAAATATAACAGATGTTTAAAACTATGGCGTTAAGTGCATGCTACAGCACTTAACGCCATAGTTTTATATAAGCATAATATTTTACATATTACATTAAAAACAAAAGCGTCGTGGCAACCTTTCAAAGTCACCATCCCTTTCCATTTCACCCTGCGTTACGGCACCGTGCTCGACTTCTACTGCAGCACAAGCGAGACGGTACGCAGCACTGTGGGCCTGCAACGTTCCAAAGCTTCACGCAGAAGTGGTCGTGTTCTCGCTGCTCGAAGAACTTGTTGCGCTCTATCATCTGGCCTCCTAAGCAACAGGTCTTACCTGTTATATCAGCAGCTTTGAAGTCACCGTTGCCTATACGACCAGAACAGGAATGGCTTTGGACCAAGAAGCATCTGGTCCCGACCAGGGCAATGCACAATTCTCTGGTGATGGAACTCAATAAAGCAACGATGGACGTTTAGCAGTGAGGAAAAAGGTTTCTCTAGTAAATATAAATATAGCTTCATTGTAGTACAGGCGTGGGGTATCCGACCAGATAGCTCTTTTTGAGGGTAGGCTGCCCTCGCGCGTGGCCTTCCGGATGAGAACGGCCAAAGCACTGCTGGTCGGTCATGGGGGCGGGGGGTTGGCGAACCGGAAGTAGGCGGGCCTGGGAAACCGGAAGTAGGTGCAGCCGGAAGAAACCCTCACGAACACGTATCTGAGTGCACTACCCACTACTTAGTACTACTCACAGAAAACTCCGTATATAATATCAACACATATTTCAACAAGAGCCCATATGAGTTTTAGGCTAATACGAGGGGAAATCAAAAGATTCTCAGAAATTGAAGAAGATTCCCACATGAATTTCAAGTTTTCGGGGGACCGTGAATTTCTATTGCCCTACCAAGTATGAGCATACCTTCAGTAGTTTAAGTTTGAATTATTGGGGCAGGTAAATCAGTTATATATACAGTTATCACCGGGCTCGGTGCAAGGTATTGGGCACTATTTATGCTGGAAGTTTGCAAGCCACAATTTTCTGTAAGTTTGCTGTGAGATTGATAGATGCTAATTGCATTGCTTTTAGTTGAAGTAGAAATGAACGCGGTGTACTCGCGGACTGTGTTTTGTGTTACTTAACATTATCAGCGTTCCAGGGAATCTGTACTGAGTATTGGCTTTGAACATTGTTGGTGCAGTGAGCTGAAGGATTCAGTTTTTCGTATTAAACCTTCGTGACTGCCCCTTGTGGGCCCCAGTCGTGGTATCATCACCGATCCCGTGGCTAAGGCGGAGTTCTTATCGGCTCACTTAGAAGGGAAGTTTAGCAAATATGCGTTATTGCCTCATAGATGTCATTCTGAACCCCGTTTTAACGTCTTTGGTGTTCAGGTTTGGGATTGCGAAAGTGCTTCTTTATAGGGCCTTGATCCTTATGAAGGTGTAGACCTGGTAGGTATGTTTCCTCTATTTTTTCAGTATCTTGCTGGCCTGCTCACTCCAAGCTTTGAGTGATTTTCTGCGCCTGATACATTTAGGAAATTTTCCTAGTTATTGGCGTATTGGGTGTATAACTCCCATTCCCAGAGATAAAGTGTCGCCCCATGTCGCCAGCTACCGACCTATTACGCTGACGCCCGTTTTGTCGACGTTGTTCGAAACATTGGTGGCATGTAAGGTGGGTGGTTTACTGAGGCTGCATGATTGCCGCTTGCTGGTCAGGTTGAGTTGCTGTGACGCTTTGTTGTTGATGTCATACCATTTACCGTCAACGCTGGATTACATTCTGAGGCCCGCCTTGCACAGTTGGACTTTAGCGCAGCGTTTGACATGATCAACCACAGGGGTCTACTGTACGATTTGGAGTCGTTTGGTGTGGGTGGAAAAATTCAGTTAAACATTCGTGATTTTGTTTCTGAACTAACAGAGTGTGTCTGTTGGCAATTTGTTTAGTACCTCAGTCGCGGTGGAGTTGGAGGTCTCTCAGGGTAGCGCATTTAACCCGCTACTGCTTGTTCTGTCCACTAGTGACATGCTCTCTTCGCAAGAGAATATGTTGATCAACTATGCTGACAATTCCACTTTGATAGCAGTGATATCTAACTCCAGGATGCCTAATGTTGTCGCCGAGATTCTAAACACGAACCTGTCACACATTAGTGCATGGTGCCCAGCCTGTAGTATGTAACTGAGTGCCAATAATACTAAGTCTATGATTGTCAGTTCGTCTAGGACACTTTTACCGTAGCAACCACCTCTGAAGATAGATGGCATTTTACTCCAGAGTTCTAACTCTTTGGAGATTCTCCGTGTTGCCTTTGATGAGAAGCTCACTCGTGTCACGTGCTTCCAGTAAGACTGGGTTCCTGCGTAGGGTAAATTCACTGTTTGATGACAAAGATGTAGTACACAGATGCTTCTATACTTTTTTTTTGCCTGTGTTGGAGTATTGCTCACAGGTCTGGGCTTCAGCTGCTGACAGTCACTTGCGTCTGCTAGACCGATTTGTTAGTTCAGCCAGCAGGCTGTGCGCTGAAAGGGATTTGATGAATCTGACCCATAGGAGAGAGGTAGCCGGGCTCTGTATGTTACATAAGGTTTACAACATTGAGAGACATTGGTTGCATTCTTCTATCCCTGCCCTCAAGGTCATTAGGAGGATTACACGTGTTGAGCACTATTTCACTTTGGAGAAGAGGAGATGCCAAACACGTCAGTTCAGTAGGTGTTGCCTGATTTAGTTTGTTTCGGGCTATAATTCATTGTCGGCATCGGTTTTCGATCATGTTGGTCTGCAGGCGTTCAAGTTAGCGGTTAATGCCTTTTGGTTTAATTATCGTTAGCACGTTTCGGGCTTCCCGGTGTTGCATAATGCTTGATTTGGATTGCACTACTTGCCCGTGGCAGTTCGAGCTTGAAGTTTTAATTATAATTATTATTATCAAATTAGCCAATACCAATATTCCCAAGTTTTCACCATTTTCTATAACAACTCGTATATCTGACGTACGACATTAGTTCAGTACCGTCATTTTGAGCTTAATTAACTGTCTTAGAACATTCTGACGTTTCCTCGTTTTAGTATTAACGATTTTTTTGGAGAGGGATGGGCTGGAGTCCCTAAACTAGCTGTTTGGTTGCGTTATATTAAACAGTGAGCTCCCATTGCGTAGAGCTGCTTGAGATAACTCACGCAGATGTGCCACCGATGACGTTTCCTCCGTACTTCAGTGCAGTCTGTAGGACGAGTGTAAGTCTTTGCAGAACAATTCGACAGATGCTCGTAGATGAGCATAACAGAATTTTTGCAGAGAAATAAAAACTGTATCAAATTTTACTCGTAAATTAATCAGCACGCTGCTTGAGCTCAAACCTGTCGATATCTATCCCACACGCAAAAAGTATATAACAATATAGCGTCGACTATGGAATGAAATGCGGCCTATCATATACTATGCAGTACAATACGGCTTATTCTAAATGAAAATTTGCACACCTTAGCACTCTTAAATGCCATATTGCAGAATTTTCTCCTTAAAACAAAAGAAAAAATAATAAACAAATAAAATAGGATTAACGTTTACAGTACTGGTACCTTGAAATACAATAGTACATTCATTTTCTCTGATTTACCAGGTATTCTGTGAGCCTGTGAGAAGCTTTTGATGCTGACTAGGAGAAGTTACCTCACGTGAAATGAAGGTCGGTTAGTTTTAGACCGACTCATTTTTTCAACCTTATGGTTAAAATATTGGGTTCCACGAGTAGAGTTAATAATTTGTTTTTGTTTAGACCAAAATCATCGAAATCGCTCCAGTAGTGTTCAAGAAAAAAGTGGGAAGCAAAAAGTCGCACGAAAATGAAAAAGTCGCAAGGAAAAGTAGAAAAGTAAAATGCTGGATAAAAAACTACAGAAAAACAGCCTTACGAGTTTGATACATTCATTTTTACTGACAATAAAACAAAACAGGGGTACAAAATTCATTTTAATGCATTTCCCAGATCTAACAATGCTAAATGATAACCTGTGTCTTAAGTTTCACACTTTTTATCAGCTAGGAATAGTATTACTGGTTGCACACAGGTTGAGGTTATAAGAGATGCTGCTTTTATTCGTTGTTTGTGGCCTAAGATGCTTGCATTTTTCAAATGTGTTAATGGGATGGTCCGTAACCAATTGTGACGCCTTCGCCGACAATTATTTCATCATAGGTTATTGCCGATGAAAATTGGCGACTTTTGGTTCCGATGCCGATGGTGCGATTTTGCCATCCTACCATCGTGACTTAATCGGAGATACCAACCTCTACTGATGATTAATTTCCAACACAGGCTAGAAGCACTCTGCTCACTTCTAGTATTTCTAATATTCAATAATATTCAGTTTTTTATTAGCAAGGGTTTCATGAGAGTCTTTGTTCAAAATGTCTACTGTGAACATGATACAAGCACCACGACACCCTCTTCAAAGATGCCATGGATCTCAGCTATACCTCCAGCAGCAACTGCAATTCGGGCGACAAGGTCTTCTTCCGACTCGACAGGTGTGTCATAAATAAAACTTTTCACATGCCCCCGAAAGAAAAAAAAAAGGCCAGCGGAGACAGATCAGGTGATCTTGGTGACCAGGACACAGCACCATTACGACCAATCCATCGATTTGAAATTGAAGGTCGAGAAAGTTTCTCACATTCAGAGCATAATGTGCCGGAGCTTCTTGTTGAAGCCAAAATCTCCTACGAATTCCCAATGGCCCATCGCTCAATAAATCCGGAAGTACTTCTTCAAGAAAGACTGTAAACATTCCCGTGAGACGCTGTGCAAAATGTATGGGCCACTGATTTGATTGTGAATGATACCTGCCCAACTATTGACAGTGTAGCGATGCTCGTAGTAATATTGATGGATGACATGAGGGTTGTTCTGCTGCCATACGTGAACATTATGAACATTAAAAAGTCCATCACAGTTGAAGGTAGATTCATCCATGAACAACACATGTTCTGCAAGATGGGGTTCTTCTAACTGTTATGAATTAGGTTACGAAGCTAATTATATTACCATTGAATGTTGATCATGTATACATAATAAAATAGTATTTTTTCTCTCTATTGCTTCGAGGCGTTTTTTCTCTTTTGTTTCGAAGGTGCATGGGCAATAATGACTATCACTTTCGATAATACTTATACAGCTGCGGAAGCACGGATACATAAATATTACTACTTATAATGGTAGACTGAAATAGCACGTTACAATTTGAGCCAAGTGATGACGAACTGGCGAGTGTGTGGTAACCGCTAGGGCCGAGCACGCCAAGCGCAAATGAGCTTTTGTGCTTGGCAGTGCCTCTATCATGAAAAGTAAACAATTGGCAGAATGTGCCATAGAGTAGACCGCGGATCTGCCGAATGTCAGTCAGTGATCTGAGGACTGTCAAGTCGACTGGATGGCGTTAATTCGGGTTCGCTGACAGTGAGATCATTTTCTACAAAATCGTAAGAAATGGCATATTGACGTAAATTTTATCCACTGGAAAGCATATAGCTACCCATTAGTCAGGGATTAATGCCCTTTCCTTCCTCATTTCTTCATTTCTGTCAAACCGAGTTGTTATGAAGACCATTGAAGCCCGTTGTGTTTGTCATTGTTAATATGAAAAATCAACTTGATTGAATTTGGGTAAACTGAGTAGGTAGCCCCCGAACCAAGTATGACAGTGCAAGTATTTTGGTGACGCCAAGTATGATTACATATATCTTTGTAAAGGAGGCAGCAGTGAGATGACCAACGAAAATACATTAAATTTGGAAATGCAGAGGGCGGGCTCACTCACCGCCAGTATACTCGCCACATGTATACTCATCGTGCATAGACGCCAACTAGAATTTATGCACTCTCTGCACCTTGGCATCTAGCACCACATTCAGATTGTGTGCATATCTTCCAACCTCGTTCATAGAAGTACTGCAGTCACTACTTAAGAATATTGTGAACTGAAGCCGCTTCAAAGGAAGATTTTAAAGATGTTCTAAAGTTTTTGTACTGATAATTTGTTTGTTGTGTACGTTTACAGATGTTCAGATTAACAGAATTTTCACGGAGTGCCCGTCTTTTGTCTGAGTCCGGCTATATAGTTTCCATTGTGGTTTAGGTTTCCGCGTAAATCATCGATGATTTTTAATAGTAGGTAGATTTGATCATGTCTTTGATTTCCCTGCAATTTAGGCTCGTCGCTGCCATTGTCAAGGTGAGTCGCCTGTATTTGCCATGTGTATGTTAAATTTCATAATATTTTATTAAATATCGGAACTTGGCTGTCGTCCTAATTTTCGGGAAAGAGCGTTGTTGGTGCCACGTTGGGTTTTGTACTCCACGTGTGTACTCTAATTTCGTGTCCAAACTAATCCCAATTAACTGATGTATATAGGATAGGCGAATTTTCAAATGATTAATATTAATGGAGCTGTGGAATTTTTCATTTTTAGTAAAAGAGCTA
The DNA here is from genome assembly GCA_001587735.2 of Parhyale hawaiensis. NCBI lineage: Eukaryota > Metazoa > Arthropoda > Malacostraca > Amphipoda > Hyalidae > Parhyale > Parhyale hawaiensis. The sequence continues at coordinate 11,215,617 of LQNS02276498.1, forward strand.
ATAGGGAGGCAGTAGCTCAATAGGCAGCTCGTTATTAATGCATACTTTTATATCTCATTACTTTCTCATTACCTTTGATTTATTATTTAATATTGTTAAATTAAAACCTTTTTTCATTGTTCCCACAGCGCCCAACGCCCATGCTCACTTATGCAGTAACATAACTCCTGATTCAAAAACCATTGCTCGAATCGTTCATAAGGAGCATAATCTGTGGGAAGTAGACTCTGGACCCTCCGGAAGTGATACGGATGAATATTTCGGTTAAATACAAGCCACACTGCAGTATGATCTTGAATTCCAATAATTTTCTGAGCCCAGTATCTACAAACTTAGGCGTTTTTCGATTTTTTTTAATGGACAAGTGTTTGCATTGATATTTTCTATTAGTGGCCGAAGTTTGTACCAAGAATTTTGCAACACCCTGTATACCTAATGCAAAAACTAGCGACTAGCGTTTGACATTGGCTAAAAACCTAGCGGCGCTAGTGCTTGCGCTAATAAAAACTAGCGGTGCTACTAGCGCTGCTAAGTACAACTCAGGCAGAGCTGCAGACCGAGCAAGGCTAATACAACCATCAGGTTCGCCAGGTTATGGGGGACGACAGTCACGGTGAACATGTGGGTGCCTCCACCAACCTCTATGGCCCTGCCGCTCACAGCACGGGATGAGCCCAGAAGAGGATAAAAAAGAAGAAAGTAGAAGTAACGAGTAAAAGTAGTCTCGATTGTGCTATCGAGAGGTAGAGAGAGGAGCTTACTGTATAATGCCGGACACACGGTTATGGCAACAGCCAGGTGATATTTCTGGTTGCCGTTGGCTCTATGGAGCTCACTCGCCTTTCATACGCATTTCCTCGCATGCGGGTTCCCACAACCCACCTTCACCAGGCTCATACGTCTGCCGAGCAGCAGCCGGAGGCCAATGAGGAGGGATATTTACGGCACCTGTACAAGTTTAGTCGCTTGAATGCGCGAATGGGAGTGGAATTCTCAAGCTCCACTCCGCATTTCAAACAGAAATGGTGGCAAAGCCGAGGGCTACAAAATATTCTAATAGCTTCACTGAACGGACAGGAAGATTGCTTACCAAAATTTGTCGGCATATAAGAAACGCTACTAATATGAAGGTTATGGAGTATCAAAATATGCTGGATTATCATTTAAGAAGAATACCAGATAGACCATGGGTCAGCATTATGTGCACTGTGGAGATCATTCACTGCTGGCTCTCTCTTTGGTCACGAACCTCGACCCCATCAGAGAACATCCAGCATCGTGCCTCTACACACGTGAGGTGATGTGAGTGGGCCCACAGCACAAGGGACACGGTTCCAGGCACACGTACAAAACGCGCTTCGGCATGCACCTTCGAATGCCGAAACTACAGTAACATGCGGGACGCACGGTAAGCACTCGCACGTACGCTTCCGCTCTGGAAGGCTGTGATTATATTTGGGTGAAGAACGCACTCGAGGACAAGTTGAATCTTTATTATGAATTATTGTGACACATCGGTTATGTCCTTAATGATTTGCAGATGATTCCTGGAGTTTAAGAGAAACTTGCTCAGGACACTTATTATTAGCAGTGACCAATATATGTACAAAGAAATTGAACACAGATATAGAAAAATACCTACAGTAGATACAGCTAGGAATATGGTAGTCTATATAATAAGGGAATGAAAGTCTGTATTAGCTCTTGTTGCCCTGGAGATATTGGGGAGCGTACGTTTGTAGCAGAAACTGAAAATCTGGAAACTCATACATGGACTGGCTTTTAGGAAACGAGAATTGTAGTATGGCCTTGGTGATGCGCTTGAATCCAATATCTTCATGTAACTTGATGGACGATGCATTGTCGGAGTGAATGATAACAATGGCAGGGACGCCGTCTTCGTGCAACTGCTTTGCTAAAAGAAGAGTTGCTATTTTGGCCAAGCCTTGTCGCCTGTGGGCATCTTCAGTGTAGGTCATCCCAAAATCGCCTATTGCTTTCATAAGTGTGAAACTTGCCAGTTCGTCTTTGGTTTTTTGCTGTTGTAGGCCTTCGATGAGCAAAGCTGGAGTTTTTTTTTGCATGGACGAAAAATTTTCATGCTCAGAATCACATTTCTTTTTGAAAATGGCGACGGACGGTAGGAGGCACATACTTTGTCTGATGAAATCGTCAGTTTCGCAGAACTTGCCTGCCCATTTCGATAATACGTTTTCGTTGTCCGGTTCTTGCAGACGACCACAGTAATAGCCATCGGGTAATCTGCAAGAAATATGAATACATTATTGACAGAGTCTGACTGCACATTTTGACGAGGGATTGCTTGCAGATATATCTACATAATTGTACCTTCTGCTCATGCGCAATAATAAAATAGCTAACGGCATTAGATTTACTAAAACATATGTTCATCAAAAACTTTTCTGGAGTCACTAAAGGAAGAATCGATTGGCCCGGTGAAACTGAATTATGCTCCTGCTTCGTAGATCCGTCGAAGGTACAATCGCAACACGACTTACAGTGGGAGGACGGAACGCCCAATTAAAAATTTTCGGGGGAACTACGGAGGCGTATAGTCCGCACATGGCCGCCGCTGGTCGCAATTTTGAGCAGGGCATCCGTGAGGCTCGGGTGCTGCTCGGTCGCTATATGTGCGTTTTTTAGGCTGGAACAGGCAACCTCGTTCCGAACATAAATCGCCCAAAAAGGCATCCTTGCCCGACCGTGTTTCACGGATATTCCTCGCCTACCTCGCTTTGGGCAAAAAAGCAGAATACTGCTACTTCTGTGGAGGCGTGGAACATCCATGGAACACGGTCGGGCAAGCGCCCTTTCGGGCGATTTATGTTTGGAACGAGGTCGCCTGTGCCAGCCTAAAAAACGCACATATAGCGACCGAGCAGCACCGGGGCAGCACGGATGCGCTGCTTAATATCGCGGCCATGTGGCGACCATACGCCACCGTAGTTCCACCGAAAATTTTTAATTGGGAGCACCTCTCTAAGGTTCGGATAACATAAGTTACTGGGCTTAACTTAACTAGGACTCGTCGCGTCAATCGATGGCGCCTCAACTCTTCTGTTGTTCACTCAAGGAGACAGACACAGGATCCATTCCTAACTCCTGCACCAAAAATGCCAACACTCAGACCCACCTTGGTATGGGAGGCATAGCGACAGAATCCAGCTGCAGGACTTGCATATTGAGCTCGACTGGATCTTGAAGCATCTCACCCGATAGCTTCATTAGTATCTTATTCATCTGGAAGAAAAGAAAACATGGTTCTTAAAGTTTTGTACGACTGACCTGTTACTCAGTAATGCAATTCAATAAACATAACTTTGGCGTTATATTACCACCTAGGCTGACGTGTTCTTTCTTGGTTCGTTGTTAGCTGTTCGTCATGGTTCGGACCCTGTCCCTGGAACCATGCACTCCACTGGGGCATAGGGAGCAACCATCTCCCTCATGAACCAGTGCATGTGAATTTCTCCGTTGTTTGTTGGGGTATGCGGTCAAACTGGCTTTACATTTGTTAAATTTCAATTCATTTCACCTTTATGGACTTTCAATTCATAAATTCAAGAAACTTTTGCGTTACTTACGTAATATGGCAGCACCTGTTATACTTCAGCTGGAATATAGTCAATGTGAGTTCTCAGAAACCAAGATGTTGCCTCAACTACATCTGGAAATTTCTTTCGTATGTAAGTACCTTTTCGTGAAGATGCAGAGGCAGTTGACGCAGCACGAGTAGTTGTTGGTGCCAGTTATTCACAGGTAAAGTCTTCAGTAGATGGTACACCGCATCGTCTGGGAGGTGGTCTGGGTTCCAAAACAGACCAAGTGACAGTATCTTCGGCTGAAAACAAGATAGAAAATTGGTCATTATATTTGCAATACCTTTTACGTCTTGCGTACAGAAATAGGCCTATACATTGCCTACAGAATACAGATGGTCATAGGAAGGTTCAGGTAGATACGGAAAACGAGAAGAATATACAATACGTCCGCTTGATTAGATTATGTTAATCAATATTTGCCTATGCCAAGGAGAGACGAGCGTCTGGACGGAGGTATCATCAGGGGTTCCACAAGGTAGCGTGCTAGGCCCGCTTCGGTTCTCAATTTACATGAATGATCTCGAGCTTAACATCGGTAGTAAAATCAGTAAATTTGCGGACGATACTACTCTATGTCATCCTGCCACAAAAAGAGCCGAGCTCCAACAAGACCTTGACCACCTCATAGAATGGAGCACAATGTGGCAGATGTACTTAATTAAGAGGGAACGTCAAGGTTCTCCAAGCATTGAAATGGGCCGGTGTTAAATCAGCGCAGTATGCCCAAAAGAATCCATTAGATGCAGCGGCGGTGCTGTGGTTATCGACACCCTCTGCCTGCGTGCCGCCTACTGAGCGGGCAATAAGTTACAACGGGCTGTTGCTACATGTGGTACTCCCCCATCCATATGTACGGTACAGGTCTTGAATTGTACAAAAAACAAAGTTTTGTGTGTTATTTGTATGTATGTTATTTGTCCAAGTATTTAGATATATTATGGACAGTAAATTTATAAATTTTTGCCACGATCTGTCACTTTGTTGGTTTCATTTCAGTATTTAATTTTATGCTTCTTAGCAAAATAGCTCAATAATTTATCTACAGATCTTTATGAACAATAAGGGAATTGTAGGTAATGTTGATGCACATGTATGATTAAATTTTGGTGATGATCGGTTGGGCCGTTTGTGTGTTTGATTATTTCTCTGAGTGTTAACCAGCAAAATAACTCAAAAGGTTTAGAATGGTTCTAAAAAAAATACAGAAGCAGCTATTGAAGTGTAAAATTACAAATGATGATATATTTGTATTGATACAATGGAGGTCATAGTTGTGTATTACGTCGCTGCTATATGCGAATTAGTTTAGAGCAAAATTTGTGCATTTACAAATGTAGAAATGGGACCACTGTTTCCTTTTATGGCAGAAAATTCCTTTCTACGAAATCTGGTACTTGTGCTCGGGAGATATTGCCAGCACACAGTATCGCGTTACTTTTCTCATATACAGCGACTTTCATAAATCCTGTTGTAATTACTGTATTTAGCTGTGTTTTAGTGCAGTGTTAATATGAAAACGTGCCAGATAAGCAACTGGAAGAGTAAAAATGGGTTATGAAACGTTTTCCACTCTGTATGATGTAGATAGATTAAACATATGCGAATTCTAAAATAGAAAATGTCGACACGAACTAATAATTAAAACTTGACGTTTCGGGATACTTCTCCCATTTTCAAAAGCCTAATGAAATCTTTAATGGATACCTAACAAATTTTTTTTATTTATTTAAGGAGACCAAGGTTATGGTGTTAGCAGGGTGGGAGCTAGAGGGCTAATGACACAGTGCGCTATGGGGTCCTCATATAGGCGTCGAGCAGCACGGGAAGCGGAGGAAA
>LQNS02276498.1:11239981-11257211 GCA_001587735.2 Parhyale hawaiensis
CTTCCAGGGTGGCAGCAGCTAAGGCTAGCTGCGCGTGCGAATGCTTGTGCCAGGAATTGTGCCAGGAGAACTTGTGCCTTCAAAGCTGAGGAGCTGAGGGACGAGGCGCACCCTAACATATGGTAAGGTTAAAACGAAGTTAATTCTTTTATTTCTTCCAAAGATGTTGCTCGTGTGAAAGGGGAAATGAAGAGCTCCCAAGTAGATGGACAGAGGGTATATATAATGATCATGACGCTTTGTAGAGCGATAAAGATTTTTTAATAATATGCATTTCAATGAATATTCCTATCAACATGAGGCAGGACTCTCCGGTACCCATAATAGTTCCATATCTATGTACTGAAAAAATAAAATGTGCTTCTAGAACAGCATTTTAAAACAGTATTCTTACAGAAAGTATACTTCCGCCAAACTAGGCAACGAAACCTTGAATTGGTTTCCAAACTATTGTTTCACTTCTATTAACACTAAATCACAGAGGAAGAACGAAGGGACTTACAGTATGTCGAAAAAGACGTGGAACCCATGCACGAGGGTGTTCCCACGCTCAGGGGAAAAGCAACACAGGAAAGATGAGAAAGAACAAGAAATTGTCATTAGTAGAAGTCTAAAAAAATTCAAATTGGTTCTGAAACCATGATTTTCTTTGTATCAACACCAAAAATCCAATAATTTGTGCCTTTTCATAGTATTATCAATTTCTGCAATTTTCATGAAGATCCGTGCATAACTTTTTGAGTTATACTGCCAACAGACATAATGACAAACATAAGTCAAACGAACGGACCAACCGATAATCAACAAAACTGAATTAATCATATCTTTCACAGTACTGACAGCTCCTGTTAATTTTATGAAGATCCATCCATATCTTTTTGAGTTTTTGCGCAAACCAGCATAATGTCAAACAGCGACAAACAAACGAACAAGCGAACAGATTATTAAAAAAAATAATAAATTGGTCATTTACTTTTTATACTATGCCTAAAAACTCAGCTAAATTTCATTCAAATCCGTCCATAATTTTTCAGTTATGGCCTTGAGAGCAAATAGTCAAAGAGACAAACAAACAAACAAACAAACAAACGGATGAATGGAATTTCACCAAAAGGTAATCATCTGTTACTGTTAACATTCCGAACAACCCCTGTAAATTCCATATAGATCCGTACATAACTTTTTGAGTAATCTTGGTGAAAGACAAACAGACAACGCGCAAACAGACACACAGACAAAACATAACCTCCTTGGCGAAGGTAATACATTTATACTTTATTACTCCAATACTTCATTCCTTGTGTCCTTCATCATAATATTATCTTTCTTGTCTTCTTTTGTTACTTCATACGTTGTTCTTTTGTTACGTTTGGCGATATTTTTTTCTGTACGTAAATCGTTTCTTCTTTCATGGCTTACTTCAGCACTTTTTTCGGCTTCGGAACTGATGGCTTGTTACAGTTATGGGTTTCCCCGAAACCAAACCACTACATTCCCTCAAGTGTACTGGCTTACTTCGGCAGGAAGCCTTCATGGCACCAGCAGAGCTTTCATTACCGCCAAGTTATAGCCAGAGTACAAAGTACACGTAAGCAACAGACATTGAAATGTTACGAAGCTATCACATAGATCTGCTCCAAAAAATTGTTAAGGTTCTGTTTTTAAATTATTCTAATTTAATTATGTTGCGCTCGATACGAAATGAGTTATTGACCGTCATGATATATTGAATACAAGCCATTTAGTGTGTAGCAAAAGGTGCTGTTCAATTTATATATCTGCACTGCTACACTAAAGCGTTCTGAGAGCGCATACCTCCACCAAGCAGGGAAACATTAACGAAAAGTTGAAATTGGTTCTGAAACTACAGCATGAGGCCTTCTGAATCAGCACCAAAATATGGTCGTTTGTGCCTTTTTACTTGACATGACCGGCTCCCAGCAATAAATATGTAATTTCAAACTTTGCTTCATCACTTTTTCACTTATTTCGTGCTTTACAGCATTTCATCAGTGAAAAAAAAAAAAATATCATGAGATTAAAAGTAGTGTCATTCTTTTATTCTTTCCAAAGATGTTACTCTTTGAGGGTATTTCTAATGATCGTGACTATTTTGTTGAGCAATAAAGATTTTCAAAAATATGTATTTCATTTATTATTCCTATAAAAAACGGGACAGGACTTTCCCGTATTCATCATAGTTTCTTAATATTGTTCTGAAAAAAAAGAAAAACTGTGCTTCTAGAACAGCATTTGGAAACATATTCCTTACATAATCTCACTGTGCGCTAGAGCACTCTGAGAGTACATACCTTCGCCCAGCAAGGCAACGGTAACGAAACATTCAAACTACGTTTGAAACTATTATTTCCCTAGTAGCGAAAACAAAATCTAATCATTTATGCCTTTTGACAGTAATAACAGTTTCTGTAATTTTCATGAAGATCCATTCATCACTTTTTACATTCGCTAACAAACATTTTACGCAGGAAGAAAGAAGGGACTTAACCGTAGGCGTGTCCATCGAGAGGTGGAACCCATGTACGAGGGTGTTACCACGCTCATGGAAACAGCAACTCAGGAAAGACGAGAAAGAACGGGAAGCTGTCATTAGTAGGAGTCAGAAAAGGGCGGGAGTATAAAAGTTCCAAACCTGGCAGTGATCTACCTTAGATGTGCGGCAGGCGGTAGCTTAAATTTGAACTAAAATCATTCTTCTATTTGATCCCTTCCCGGATCGTAACAAGGATACCTCAAAGTTCGCATATTTTCCACTGTATAATATTAATGGAAGCATCATTGTCGTATTAAGTGAAAAACTATAGATGTTTATATGCGTAATATATAACGTACATAGAAGTATAGTGAAATCACATGTATAAAGATACATTTGTATTATTATATAATCATAAAATATTAATATATACAAAATATACCACTAAACATACATAGTAACAAGCACATTAGACAACGGGGGTTTTCCTGAAGTGCTAATTTTCTGCCGTCATTTATAATGACGGCTCGGGTCGCATTATCGTCGTTCACGACAATTTTACAAGTAAGCTTTACTGCGCGTGCCACCACTAAAATAAACACTACCTAGGCTAACCTAACCTAGCCTAACCTAACTTCCTTACCTAACCTTCTAACCTAACCTAACCCAACCCAACCTAATCTTACCTAACCTAACTTTTCTAACCTTACCTAACGTTACCTAACCTAACTTAATAAGCGATACAGCGAGCAGCGCGGCGCACCAACTTGAACGCCAGTCACACGCACACGATCTGCGTACAAAAACACGCAAACAAATTCGGCGATGATGATAACGATGATAGCGCACTCGGGCCACAAGTAAGTAAATAAATCACTCCAATACATCATTCCTCATATCCTTCACTAGTGGAGTCGTGCGTGAAAAAATTCACGCAATAATCGATATGTTTGTCTAATACCTACCTACAGGCCGGAGCGGAATCTTCTCTGACTTACTTTTTCATTTACTTCATTGATCCTCTATCGTGCTCTCATGCTTAGGTCTTTTATATCGATAGGGAGAAGTAAAGAAGTACCGTATCGGGGCAACAACATTACATCGTAGCCCTGGGATTCATCCTATACACGTGGTTGACCTGGTTGGCGGACCTGTTTTTCTGTTTCACTTCCAGTTAAGAAAAAACTCTTCAGAGGCAGTTCTTTCCTCTGTTTTTTGTCCGTCTACCCAAATAGTGGTAAAAAGAGTTGAGCACCGTTCATAATTTTTGCAGAGAGTCTAGTGGCTTCACCTAGATGCTACCCATGCCCAAAACCTAGAATTATCTGGCCAGCAAAAATGACAGCGATGAATTTTGTTGTCTCTTGACCCAAAAGGAGGCAGAAGGAGTTATGAAAATAATATTTTTAGGCAGTTAGGTGGGTTGTCCTAGATGAGAAAAATGACCAAATTTTTGAGTTAGCTGGCCATCAAAAATTACGGTGTTAACTTTGTAACACCACCCAAAAAGAGTTTCAGGAGTTGTGCTATGTACACAATTTTTTGTAGGGAGTCAGGTGCGTTGATTTAGATATGAACAATGCCAAAAACTAGAATAAGCTGGCCATAAAAAATGATGGCGATAAATTTTGTTGTCTGTTGTCCCAAAAGGAGGCAGAACGAGTTGAGTCATAATATTTTTTTTTTCATTGAGTCAGACCGGTTGACTGAGATATTAAAAATGCCAAAACTCTAGAGTATGTTGACCATACAAAACGACGGCGTTGAATTTACCCCTTACCGCGGGTGATGGTATTACGCGCGCGGTGTTTGTGCTTTCTTGCATTTTTTTTAACAAACAATGGCACTGTTAGAGAGGAAGTCTCTGCTTGATTAACATAATTGGAACTAGTTAAGCTATTGAACCAATTGTTGTAGAGGTGGATTCAGCGGTAGGAATAATTGTGTATGTTTTCTTAATGAGGAAATTGTCTAACAACTGGTTGCTGGATCCGGATATATGTAAGTTTCATCGTGTTTACTAAGACAGAATTGCTCTCGACGCCGAAAAGGCACTCGGGTCAGAGCCTGGTTGAGGGATGGCCATTTTTATTTTGAAAGGGAAACGGCTTGCCAGAATATACCTCTCAGGGTTAAAAACATTCAAAACTAGAGCCATCCGAGAGTGCATGCCTCCGCCAAGCAAGGCAGCTGTAATGAAAAATTCAAATCGGTTCTGAAGTCATGATTTTCAGCAACAACAAAATCAAATCACTTGTGCCTTTTGATAATATTAACAGTGTCTGTAATTTTCTTGGAGATCCGTTGGTGACTTTTTGAGTTACGGTGCTAATAAACATTTTACCAAACATAAGTCAAACACACAAACGGGCAAGGCGATCACCACCAAAATTTAGTCAATTATGTATTTTAACGTGAATAACAATTCTATAAAATTTCATATAGATAAATTCATAATTTTTGAGTTATTGCGCTAACAAACATTAAAACAAAAATTTCAGACACATTTCATACACACTAAGGGTCGGGCAAGCCGATCACTGCCAAAATAGTATAAATTATGTCATTATGTCTCTTAACGTTACTAATAAAGCCTGAAAATTTCATAAAGATTCATTTTTAATTTTTTAAGTTATTACGCAAACAAACAAACAAACGAATGAACAAACGGAACATCACACAAATTTGCTCATTTACTCTCTGAAGCAAACCCAAAAAATTATGTAAATTTCACGAAAATCCGTCAATTACTTTTCAAGTTATGGCACTAACAGAAAATGGGCAGACAAACAAAACAACGGATATACAAAGTTCCACCAATAGTTAATCATCTGTTCCTCCTGATATACCTAGCAGCCCATGTAAGTTTCGTCAATATCCGTCCATGACTTTTTGAGTTATCATAGTGACAGACAGACAAACCTGACGAAAACAATATACCATTAAACATAAATATCCAGCATGTATACTCATGCATAAACATATCTGAGTATTTGTCTTGTATTGATGCGTATAAACATGTATGCAAACATAAGTATGCAAATTGCTGTATGAACCATATTAAAATGCTTCTTGAGTCTTGACTTCCTCACCAACCTCGACCCCCCTTTCTCCCCACCCCCTCCGCTTTGACAAACCGCAAGAGAAACCTGCGAATGACTTCCTGTGACGCCTGTGGTGGGCACACGTGTTCAGCGATACGAAAGTCTACGGGACCCGCCCGGCTAGCTTTGCTCATTTTTTATGTAGACCTAAATGTCAATACAACACGACCCTAGATCGTGGCTATTAGAAGACAAAAACACTTCTAAAAGGTAGTAGAGCCAATGAGCTATCCGGCCTTGCATGAAATTTATATCTGTAGGAACTTCTCCCGCAGTGACAGCGGTTACAAGAAAAACCGTCAGGCCCTCAAACTTTATATTCCATATTTCTAGCTATATTGAACGAAATTCACGTCATTGGCCAAGCAGGTCGCTTGTTCTGATGTAGATCTTACATGGGATTGAATTTCATGAAAATCGCTTCTGTTAATCTCGAGCTATTAAGTGCCGAATTAGTTAAAGAAAGCAATGGGGGAAAATTCACTGAAGCTCCCTCTTAAATGTAGACAAATGCTCAGTAATGCACATAGGGCTAGTGAACCCTTCAACCCTATTGAAAATGAATGGGACGTTATTGGCTGCTGTCACCCAACAACATGACTTGGGAATCACTATTACAAACAAACTACAACACAGTCGGCAAGTTGACATGAGTGTGAAAATGGCAAGCAGAGTATTCGGATTCATCACCAGAAATTTTGAATATAAGTCCAAGGACATCATCGTTCCCTTGTACAAGGCATTAATGCGGCCACACTTAGAATTTGCTGTTCAGTTCTGGTCGTCGCATCTGTACAAAGATATCGATAACATGGAAAGAGTTCTACGCAGAGCAACGAAATTGATACCCCAGCTGCGAAACAAGCCGCATGAATGTCGCCTGAGGGAACTGGGTCTGATCTCTCTCAAGCAAAGACGACTCAGGGGGCAACCGTTGCGCACATTGTGCGTCAGAATACGTGGGCTCGACCACCCGGTCACTGCGTGTTCGGGCGGCTGAGCATGCTGGCAGGAGTCCTCGTACGAATCATATCTTGTGCAATCCTCCTCAGTCGTCCGTACGTTCTCATGCTGAGAGGTGCATAGTTAGGCAGGCAGATCTACTAAAATGACTTTTAGGGACAGCCAGCACTCCATGTGAATTGCGTATTTTAGAATCTCTTTTTATACATAGGCTGAAACCACAACTCAACGACATGCAATCTTCTCATCCTCTGCAATTACTGAACTTTTAGTTTTTATTATCTCTGTTATTAGCACCAATTAAGATTTAGATTATTACTTTTAGACTTTCTGTGCAGTAATATTAGCTGAAATTTATAAACTTCACTTTTGTTTTTTACAGATGTTGATAATGACTTTGTAAGTCGAAACGTTCATTTTTATTCTTTCAACTTAGGTTTTATCAAAAATGATCTCCCTGCGAGTTTTGTCCCTTGCCTTTTTATTTCTCATTCAAGTATTTGAATAGCTTCAACGACGTACCTACAACGGGACTCTTTGAAAGAGACCTCAATATCGCTTGCGAAATAACGGTCAAAAACTCAAGCATGAAGCTCGAAGAACGACCTTAAATCAGCAGTTCTTTCCGCATTTCACAGTCAGCACTTGGAATAGACTCCCTTACGATGTTCTTAGAGCGGAGTCAGTCTATGCGTTTAAAAGTCGTCTTGACACACACTGGGAGAGACATATCCTCCACAGCTAAGAACTCTTCCTCCTGGAGTCGCAAACTCTTAACGGCCAAAGCTTCTGAGGCCACCTTAATTGGTCTTCTTCTCTCTTCCGCTCCAACCACACAGTTTGACATCTCGAAGCTCCGCATATCAGCGGCTCTTGATCGTGCTTGGGTGTATTCATGATCGTTTCTTTGGCAGGGACTCTTCCCCTTTTTTTCTCATTTCTCCAGTCCTCTATATCTTACTAACATAATGGCAAAAGCTCGTACAGGGCCGGGGTGTAAGTTGCGGTATCGTTGTGTGAATGGGCCTATTGGTTCGTCTACTGCCGCCTATCTAATCTAATCTAACATTATGTTTTTGTATGATTATGTCTAGCTGTCTGCCTGTCACTATGATAACTCAAAAAGTTATTAATAGCTCTGCAGGAAATTTACAAGGATTGTTAGGTACGGTATGGAAACAGAAGTTTAGTGAAGATCCGTCACCCGTTTTTATCTGCATATAATTAAAAAAATTATGTAGGGAGCTTCTTAAAACATCATCCTTCATGGTAAAAACAGAAGAAAAATCAATCCTGTAATCCAGGGGGCATGATGTGGTAGGCGGAATGTAAATGTTGATCACAACGAGAGGTTTGTCCAAGAGCAGCCTCCTGCTCCATTCTTCCATGATGGAATTATCGGGGAACAGAGGGGTGGTGTCAGAACCCCCACAAGAGACTGAGAAGTGGACTACAAAGCCAAACCACCACTGCGCCTCTTACGGGAACTATTTACTCTAATTAAATTTTAATATTGCAAGGTAGGTGAGGAGATATCGATAGTGAGCTTGGTCTTTCGGCTAGCCGCAACATGAATCTGCCCTTTGGCCAAGTAGCATTTAAGTTCGCTTTCAACGTGTCGTAAGCCATTGCAGTTGAACTGCAGGAATCTAACCAACCCGCCACCACTAAATCTGGAGACGGCGGCAAAGGGTAACGAATCAGGTCAAACGACGAAATCGTCGGTGAACCTGGGCACAAACTGGACTAATACAGGCTAGAGAGTCCGAACAGAACTTATGAACCCAGAGAACGTAATACGCGCAGAGGAAGGCCCACCCTCTATTGCGAATCTCTACGGACCAAATGGTATGCGGCGACGGGCCCGGATTGGGGTGCACGTCCCCACAGCAGATCTGGGAAAGGAGAAGTAAAGGGACCGGGCAAAGAAAGAAGACGCTGGCCAAGTTAAGAGGGTATCGACAGCAAGGGTGCACCGGAGTATAGTGAAAAGCAAGCAAGGCTATGAAGAACCCCTCGACGGAGGGGGTGTGTGTCCTGTTTAGTCCATCCACTTCAAGACCATATCCCCTCAAGCGTTCTTCTTGCTCCACCGTCGACGAGTCTCCATACAAGATGGGATCCATACACAACGGAGATACAGGACCCATCGGATGAGTTGGAGTTAGTACTAGGAGCAACTAACCAAATTTTCACATTGATCTATTCATCCGTTAGTTTCTTTGTCTTTAGGCTTGTTTTTTATTTTTGTCAGGGACCTAACTCAAATAGATATGAGCGGATGTTCCTGAAATTTGTAGGAATTGCTAGGAGTGTTAAAAGATACACATGACCAAAATCTTTGTGACGATTGATTTGTTCGTTTGTGAGTTTGACTAATGATTACAAAAATATTTGTTTGAAACATGAGTCAATAAGTTATCGATGATTATTCATTAAATTGGCAAAAACTGTTCGAAATCTTCATAAATACAAATGAGCAAGTCTTAGTGGGGAGCGGTACGGCTAGTTCATTTGTGACTATTTTTGTTAACTCAAAACATAACTCAAAAAGTTATGGACGGATCATGAAGAAAATGACTGAAGCAGTAATTACTGTTGAGAGGCAGAAATCTGCCAAATTTAGTGATGATAATGAGGACATCATAGTAATCACCCGCGAACAAAGTGAAAGAGATGATATTGTTTTCGACGAAGGCTTAAGTTAAGTATATTTGTGGATTTGTCTGTTCACCCAAAAATAAGGTGAAGAAGTTAAGCGATGTTCATATTTTTGTTGTAAATAAATCTAGTGTGTTGACCTAGATGTGACCAAAACCAAAAAAATAGAATTAGCTGGCCATTAAACATGACGTCCACGAATTTTGTTGTCTGTCCACCAAGAAAGTGGGTGAACAAGTTGAGCAATGTTAATAATTTTTCCAGGGAGTCTGGTGGATGGCTAGATGTGATCAATGCCAAATACTAGGATAAGCTGGCCATAAAAAATGACGGAAATAAATTTTGTTGCCTGCCCACCCAAAAACAGGCAGATAGAGTTCAGTCATAGTAATATTATATATATATTTTTTCAGGCAGTCAGGTTAGTTGGCAGATGTGAAAACTGGCAAAAAGTCTTGAGTTAGCTGGCCATCAATAATGACGGCGTTGAATCTATAACCTCACCCAAAAAGAGGCAGAAGGAGTTGAGCCATCATCACATTCTCTTCCAGACAGTCAGGTGGGTTGACTGAGAAGTGAAAATTGCCAAAACTCTAGAGTGAGTTAGCCATAAAAAGACCTGCGTTGAATTTGTTCTCACCGCGAGTGATAATCTTACGCCACGAGGCGTTTCAGTTTCAATTTGAAATTTTCCCTTAAAATTGTCTTACATGGTGGAGGTATGGGATTTTAGCATGCTTCTTTGATGATATAAATAATTCTATCGTCTGTCTGTTGCCACCATAGAAGAAATTTTCGCACAATCCCGGCAAATGAAAGCTATATGAAGACACTAAGCGAGGATTGGTGAAAATAAGTGACGCGTGCATTATTTCACTTGAAAAATGATGCACAAGTTGGTAATTTCAATAATTTCATTGTACGAGTTCTTAATACTAGAATTTTATAAATATATATAAAGTGATGGAGAGCTCTCTAAGGTGACACGTATCGATAATTTATATCTTACCGGGCGACCTCAATAAATAAATAAATAATATAAAATAAAGATAAAATAAATAAAAAAGGCAACACGGGCGTGCTGGGTCTAACATGCCGTCCGCAGATTAAAAAAAAGCCATTTTGAACCATGCTACTACGGTGGGAAAAGTCGTTTTCTCGACAGATAAACGTCCAATACGCTTGGATGCCGCCACTCGGTCCCGTGTAGAACGAAGCTTGCCAACACCCAGCTAGTCCTCATATAGGTTAGATGAAGGCCAGGTATGGCTCTGCTTACGTCTCAATATGCGTTTGTTACTTAGCGTCAATTTTTGATAGGCCAGCAAATGAACTGTTCTTTACTTCGCGTAAAGCTTCGATTGGCCTTACCGTGGCTTATTTTACTTGGTGACGTCATTACATTAGATTAGATAGGCGGCAGTAGACGAACCAAGAGGCCCATTCTCAAAGAGACACCGAAACTTACGCCCTGTCCCTCTATGAGCTATTGCCATTATGTTAGTAGAGTATAAAAGACTGGGGAAAAGAGAAAAAAAAGAGAGAGGAGAAGAGTCTCAACAAAAGAGACAATCATGAATACACACAATCATGATGAATAGCCGCTGATATGCGGAGTTAAATCTGTCAGACAGTGTAGAGAGAAGAAGACCGATTTATGAAGCCTCGGAGGCTTTGGCAGTTAAGAGTGTGCGACTCCTGGAGGAGGAAACTTTAGATGTGTGGGATGTGCTCTCCCATTGTATGTCAAGACGACTTTTAAACGCGTTGACTGATTTCGCACTAACAACGTCGGATGGGAGTCTATTTCAAATATTCACTATGAAATACGGAAGGAACTGTTGACTTACGGTCGTTCTTCGAGCTTTGTGCTTGGGTTTTTGACCGTTGTTTCGCAAGCGATCATTGAAATCTCTTTCAAAGAGTCCCGTTGTAGGTACGTCGTTAAAGCCATTCAAATATTTGAATGTTTCTACTAGTTGCCCTCTGAGCCGTCTTTGCTTGAGAGAGATCAGATCCAGTTCCTTTATGCGGCATACATACGGCTTGTTTCGCACCTGAGGTATCAATTTCGTTGCTCTGCGTAGGACTCTTTCCATTTTATCGATATCTTTGCACAGATGTGACGACCAGAATTGAACAGCAAATTCTTCGTGTGGCCTCATCACTGTCTTGTACAAGGGAACGATGATGTCTTTGGACTTGTATTCAAAGTTTCTGGTGATGAATCCGATGACATTTTCACTCTTGTCAACTTGCTGACTGTGCTGTAGCTTGTTTGTAATAGTGATTCCCAAGTCACGTTGTTGAGTGACAGGAGCCAATTCCGACCCATTATTTTCAATGGAGTTGAAGAGTTCACGAGCCTACATGCATTACTGAGCATTTGTCGACATTAAAGCTCATCTGCCACGTTGTGCTCATTTCCATGAGGTGGTGAAGGTCTTGTTGGAGCACGGCTCTTTTCGTGTCAGGATGACAAAGTTTTGTATCATCCGCAAATTTACTGTTTTTACTACCGATGTAAAGATCAAGTTCATTGTTGTAAATTGAGAACAGAAGTGGCCCAAGTACGCTACCTTGTGGAACCCTCGATGATACCTGCGTTCAGTCGCTCGTTTCTCCTTCAAGTTTCACTCGCTGCTGCCGACCCCTAAGCCAAGCCCCGATCGATCGTAAATAGTATTCCTGGACGCCATGGGCTTCCAATTTTTTCATTTGCCGTTGATGGGGAACTTTATCAAAAGCCTTCTGGAAGTCTAGATACACAACGTCTACACCCTTCTCTTCATCTTTAATATCCGTAAGTTTTGAGAAAAAGTCTAGAAGGTTTGTTAAGCAGCTTCTTCCATTTCGAAAGCCATACTGAGAGTCGGATATGAGCTGCTGCATTCTCAGGTGGTTAGTGATGCGCTTTTTCCGGAGGCGTTCGATAGTTTTGCTGACGACCGATGTAAGACTGATTGGCCGATTTTTGCTGGGGCTTTTCTTGTTTCCCTTCTAATGTATAGGTATCACGTTAGCTAGTCTCTAATCCTGCAGAACTTCTCCCGTTATCAGAGACCGATTAAATATTTCGAGCAGTGGCTTCACGATGACTTGATCCATTTCTCGTAGTACACGGGGAGTAAGATTATCTGGGCCAGTGGATTTCTCGATCTCCGAGAAAATACATGTGTTTATGGGAGCAACTTGCATCGGTGCTGGTTCAGGCATATTCGTAACATTCTCAATAGTAAATACAGAGGTGAAATAGTCGTTCAGGATTGTGGCTTTGTCTCTTAGGTCATTGGTGATTGCACCGTCCGGTCTTTTGAGCGGACCTACGGTTTCTTTTTTATTCTTCTTTCATTTACATATTTATAGAATTCCTCCGGGTTGCGTTTTGCCATAGTGGCTACGGTTACTTCTTTTTCCCTTTTTGTGGTTCTGACTGTTTTCTCAACATCCCGACATGCCTTTACAGTGCCTAGACATAAGTATTTACTGAACTCTATTTTTTATGTATTTTTGAAAATTCAGGGTCTGCTTTAGCTTAATTAATACAGCAAGTTTATATAACATATATATAATAGAATATTTAAGCAGAACAGTCAAATGTACACTTCTAACAAGAAAATTTATCACAAGTAAAAGTAATGAGGACAAAAGTATTTGACCAAAATAAATATGATGTTGAATCTTTGATATTTAATAGTATAATTTGAATAACTTAGTTTGAAAATTATTCTAGAACGTTCACGAAACGTCTCGAAAAAATGCAATGTAAACAAACCACAGCCGGTGCAATCATTACCTCTCTAGACCTCGTTGAAGTCGCGCACACTCTCAATACAATGCCCAAAGTTAAAGAAATCCCTGAAGCTACTCATAAACGGATCATTCAACTTCGTAGTGAGGTATTAACTTATAGAGTAATACCAGAACGTGTGAATGTTCCTTTTTCAACGGTTGGAGCAATAGTCCGCGAGCATCAAGTGACTGGAACGGTCTCCAACCTGCCAAGAGCTGGAGCTCCGCGTAAGATCATGGGTCGTCCTCGGCGCAACATGCTACATAAGGTGAATAATGAGCCCATGACAACTCGTGCTGACCTTCAGAGTAAACTGGCGTCTCACTGACTGCATGTCAGGAAGAAAACTATTGTTAGGGAATTGAACCGTACTGGCATTCATTCTTACACTCCTCGCAAAACTTCTCTTCTTACAGCAAAACATGTCAAGTGCCGCTTAAAATTTTGCCAAAGACCACCTGGACAAAGGAAATGAGTTTTGGGAAGGGGTTATATGGTCTGACAAAACTACAATACAACTTTTTGGCCGAAACGAAGCTCGGCATATATGGAGGAAACGTGGTACTGCCTATGACCCCGAGAACACCATCCCCACCGTGAAGCATGGAGGGGGCAGTATCATGGCGTGGGGTTGCTTTACGGCCCATGGTGTTGGGATCTTCATATCATTGATGGTAAGATGAGTAGTTTCATGTACAGGGAGATATTAGAGAAGAAGATGCTTCCAAGGGCCAAAAAATTCTTCGGTCGGGCAGGTGGACCTTCCAACAAGACAACGACCCCAAGCATACTGCGAATTCAACGAAAGAATGGTTTCAAAAGAAGAAAATAAATGTTCTTCGGATCCATAGCATAGTCAATCACCGGACCTTAATCCAATAGAAAAATTGTGGCGTCTTTTTAAATCTGGTGTCCCAAAAACCATTTCTAGCTAGAACAATCGTCTCTATGCTGTTATTGCCAATAAAGGTCACGCCACCAAGTACTAATGTCATATTTTTTTTTGGTCAAATACTTTTGTCCCTCATTATTTTTGCATGTGTTAAATTTTCTTGTTATAAGTGCACATTTGACTGTTCTGTTTATATATTCTATTATATATATGTTATATAAACTTCCTGTATTAATTATCCTAGAGCAGTCCCTAAATTTTTTAAATACATAAAAAAATAGCGTTGTACAAATACTTATGTCTAGGCACTGTATGCGACTGGCCCTGTTCTCCTCTATTGGATTATGTTGCCATACTTTGTAATGCACTTGTCGCCTTGCAATCCAGCATTTGAGTGTCCGATTCATCCAGAGGGGATCATTACTGATACTAACTCGTTTATTTGGGATGTTTCGTTCAGCTGCTCTCATAATGTTCGTGTTCAGAATATGTGAGCATTGTTCAACACTGGCGTCTCTCATTGGGGTTTCGAAGTCGGTTGTTCTTATTTCAGTTGCCATTCTCTGAAAATTCGCTCGTCGATAGTCTGGCAGCTTGGGACGACTTGCATTAGCGGTGAATTCATTGCCAGTTTTGAGCGTCAATTCAGTCATGTTGTGGTTTCCTAGCCGGTCTAGGATGGCTAGGTCAACAATTTCACAATTAGGAATGGAGAAAACCAGATTTAGAATATTACCGTATCTCGTAGGTTCATTGATGTGCTGGGTCAGGTGGTGGTGGTGGCTGAAGAGTTCGAGCAGTTTGTTGCCTGGGGCTGGGCTGCACAAGGCACTGCAATCAATTTAGGGGAGAGGTTGAAGTCTCCCCTTAGAATTGTTTCATTCGGAGTATTCAGCGCATTTTTGATCTTGTTGTAAAGTGCTACATCAGTTTCGGCGGAACTTCGAGGGCTCCTATAAGCAAGCATAATATTCAACGAGTGTCGAATGCCGTGACGAACATGGGTAGTGATAAATTCATATTCTTTAGTCGCTACAAAACCTTTACAGAGATGATTAAGGTGTTCCTTAATATATATGATTGAACCCCTTCCTCTGCCAGTTTTTGTGGGTCGGTTTATATTGAACAGTTTGTAACCTCTCAATGCAACTTCTGCTTCCCGATTCTTGTTTGCAAGGTTGATCCATGTTTTGTTGAGTGCAATAACATCATACGCATAATTGGCTGCTATGGCTTGCAGTTCATTCATCTTGTTTGTTATGCTCTGAACGTTGCCAAACAAGAATTTAACCCTAGTATTTGCGTTGATTCTCCGAGTCAGTGTTACGTTTGAAGTGTCCGACAACTGGGAAATGACTGGGGGTTGAAGATCAGCACGAATATTTTCTGCGGCTAGAGCGTCTGTCTGAAGTTGAGCAGGCGAAATGTATTGTATTTCGGCTTGGCAGTTGTTAGATTGTTCTACGTCCGCAGCTATCTGGCGGAAAACAGGTCTTTCCCGCCAAGTCAGCCGTGCTTCTCATTATTCTGGTTTGTGATGGTTGACAAGAATTCGTCGTTGGAAGAACGTTCCTGGCACTTGACTTTCGGGTGCTGCGATTTCCTACATGTGTTGGTATGCTTGAGGTTCTTGAGATTTGACCACGCTTCTTTGCTATAGGTATCAGGGACTGTGATTTTTCCTTGGAGACGCTTGCAGGGCTCCTGCGTTCAATATTGGATGAGTAAAGGTCGTTTTGGCTGGTGTTGGCAGGTTGTTGCACATCGGTGTCATCCGACATATTGCGGTTCGTCGATATGATGGTAGAGACTATAGATGGTAGGAGAGGTGGAGGACCCAGACGTGACATCTGCACTGATTCATGTGGAGTTGGAGTTATTACCTCCTCGTCCACGAGAAGCGTACTAGTGATAATTGTGCTCTCATTTAGCTTAGGATCCCCAACCTTCATCCCACTAGGGGATGAGATCTGAGGATTGCAGGGGACGGCCGCAGGGACGTTGGGAGCCGTTTGCTCCATTGCAGGCAAATTTCCTGCGAGAGCCTGAAAGGGGGCTGAGTGGCGAGGCTGCTCAATAATGGTCTTTGGTCTTGTGCGCAAGCCTCTTTCGAAAGCAGCGGTGGCTGAAGCTGCCGAATCGAGCAGCATTTCTCCGAGGACATGGTGTCCAGCGCCACTCAAGTTAACCCCATCAGGTAAAAACAGTCTCCCTTCGTCTTCAAACGTGGGAAATAGGTCAATAAATTCGAGTTCACTCTCTCCTGGCTCTCTTTCTATATTTCTGTTGATGTAGCGGATCCTAGAGTCTAAGCGATTGCCAGCCCAAAGACGGGGCAAAATACTTGTCAGAGGGACATGGTCAGTTTTCTGCATGGCCGCGGCAATGAGGTCTCTGAGAAGTTGCAGCTGATATTCGGAGAAAGTTCGCAGATCATATGTTCCAACAAGGATAATGACGTGATCCATCTTTTTACAACGGAGGTCCTTCAAGATTGTAGTAATATAAGAAGTGGAAGCTTAAGGTCTGCAGATGACTTTCCGATCCCTGCAGCCCGTTTTGAAGGCATTATACTGTCCGTAGAATATTTTATCTCCAATAAGAATTGAAGCAGGATTGCGTTCCTTTCATGGCTTGGGGCTGAACAAGTCTCCGACTTTTTAAGATCACGTAACTGGGGAGAACCGCACTGCTGCTCTTTGTTCACGGGTTTGATTTTGGCGCGAACAGACGTTGCTACATAGTTATCGTCACAATCATCGAAAGCAGGAACCTATTTATCACTTTTATATTATTTGTCTGTTTTCCAAAAGTCTGCCAGAACGTTAGCAGAATCATTCCTGCAAGCTGGCCTTCACCTAACTTTATGAAGGCCACTTCATTGTTGGCAAGCTCCAGTATATCGCCCAAACGAGTGACGGTTTGCCATTCTCGCCCTAAAAACACAATGCATCGGTTTATATATATGTATGAATGTATTGAAACAAAGAAAAAGACTGGATGGGCGCGTTACTGGGGTGTCACATTTCTTAAAAGTTACTAACTCGAAGTAAATTCATTTTTTGGTAGTATCCAAAGCTAGGTGTAACATACTAATATATGTGAGTTTCTCGACGTTAGTTGCGTCAGAGATCACATTTTTTTCTTTAAGTAGTATTAGCTAAATGTTTAAAGTAGACAAACATAAAGGGAAATCATTAGTATATATATATATATATTAGTATAGGAGGGGAACAGCTTTTCTTTTAGACACGTTTCATTGAAGACCAGAGATAATTCTTTATTGACGATTTTCTTGTTCGTTTTCTCAATTTTTCTTACCA
>LQNS02276498.1:11293162-11320797 GCA_001587735.2 Parhyale hawaiensis
ATTGAGAAAACTGGGGCAGACGAACAAAAAGTAAGCCGCAATGGCTTGAGTATTCGCACACACCCAAACTTTAAGCGACATTTTTTACGATATAGGTTGAGAAAAAAATCCGGTCGAAGCTTTAATTACTACTAGCTGGCCCGAGACCCGTTCGATCAACATGACCATGTTCTTCGCTTTAGTAGAGAAAAACAGTGTTATTCAGCTAGTCATAGAATTCACGCTATTTGATTGTCCACTCTAGCGGCAATTGCCCGTACAGGTCATCATCACCAGCTTCTTTGCTTCTCAAAGAAATATTCAACACTCTGCCTGTAAGCACGAGGAAATATATGTGTTACTTAGTCTACTTGCATTTCCCATACCACATTTGAATGTAACGTGCAAGTTCATGCAACCAAGCTCAGTTTAATTTTCCATATCACGGGAACAATCCAATTAAATCCTTCCGCAATGTTCAGAACATTTTCGTATAATGCCAGTCGATGAAGCTTTTTTCTTCAATCATCTTAGCTACTGGCCAGGGGAATAAAATTTAAATTCCTTCGTGCACTCGACGTAGCTATGAAGTGGTTCGTATCCAGATTACGACACTCCATAAATATCCGTTTCGATCTGATTCTGTTGCCATAGATTGTATCGCAGGCTCTAAAATTACCAGAGCGTGCCTCCACAATTGACGCTTGAATTTTGTCCTTTCTTCAAGCGAGGAAACTGTGTGCAAACACGTCCCAATCGAACGTGCCCTTAATCTTCATCCTTCGAATTTTTTTCTATTGTAACTTGAAGAAACTTTGTGCAAACAAGATACAAGTAAATAAACAAGCAAGCAAGCTTCACAGACTTTTAGTATGATACTAGACAGCCCGCAACCCGTTGAGTCGTCATCACGATCGTCTGTATTTTCTAAAGAAAGTTGTTATTCATCTGGTGATGGACAACACGCTATTCGGCCTTCCACTCTTGCCCGTACTAGATGCCATCAGCAGCTTCTTTGCTTCTCTAATGAATATTCAACACTCAGCCTGTAAGCAAAGTAAATTCCTATGTTACGTATTCTAGTTGTATTTCCTGTAGCACCTTCGCATTTAGCGTGCTATTTCATGCAACCGAGCTCTGGTTTACCTACCGTATCACAGTTACAATCGAAATAAATCTTCAACCCCCGAATTTCATTCGATTTTAAAGTGAAGAAACTGGGTGCAAACATGACACAAGTAATTACGTAAGCAAAGCTCTTGATACTGGCATGCGAATAAAATTTTAATTCTTTCGTGCGCTCGACGTAACTATGAAGTTGTTCCTATCCAGATTACGACGCTCCATAAATATCCGACTCGATATGAGTCCTGAACGATGACATAGATTGTATGGCGGACTCTAAAATTTCCCAAGCTGTGCCTCCACCATTGACGCTCGAATTTCTTCCTATCTTAAAGTGAAGAAGCGATGTATAAACAAAGACGCAAGTAAATAAACAAGACACAAGTAAATAAACAAACTTCACAGACTTTTAGTACAATATAGATAGATCATGGAGCCAGCTTTCCGTGCCATACAAATTTGCACAGTTTAAGAAGCACTCACCATGATGACTTTATATCGATTATTTTAAGGGAGCGAACGGCGAATAAAAGAAAATTGTCTTCAAACAGTTTGCACGCAAACAGTAGAATTATTACGATCTGAGAGCAGGTAATTTTTTTCTTGCCATAATATTTCAAATTTATATATTCATATTACATATATTAATAGACCAACATTTACTTATATCAAGCGGAACAAGCTAACCACTTAAGAAATCTACACATTCAGCTCCCAGTTTTCATGCAGAGTAAAACAACCATCCAGATAGCAGGAAAGACTTCTCTATCATCGATTTTTCAAACTCGATAGAACTTATGACTCTAGAATCGCTATATATCCATAAAACAGAATCCAGCCTGAATGCAATAACCACAACTGTACCAACACACCAGGAGAGTGGTGTTCGTTAAGAGTGGGGCTGATTGGAATGCTATTACTGGAGCAGTATGGGCGTTACCCTGGTGCCAGATTATTTGTAGTGATGATCCTAACTCTGAGCCCAACGACTTGACTGTTTCTATTTTGGAGAGGTTTGTCCCGAAGAGGGCTATTCTTGTGAGGTCTCGAGACAAACCGTGGTTTGATGACCAATGTCGGTTAGCTTTTGAAGCTAAACAAGCGGCTTATCAGGCTTGGCGGCGTTTACGTGACCACACGTTGTGGCAGACATGTGTGGATCGTAGGGCCAAGGCTACGCGTGTGTATGAGAAAGCATTGCATCGTCAGAGGCAGCGTTGCAGGAAGTCCCTACTGAGTATTGACAATCCCCATCGTTGGTGGAGTGAGCTTGAGGGTTCAGTTTTCGGTTCTGAAACTTCGTTGACACCTTATGTTGGTCCCGGTGGAGGTATCATTGCTGATCCCTTGGCAAGGGCGGAACTCTTGTCTGCTCACTATGATTTGAAGTAGAGCCGAGATGTGTTGTCATTGCCTCATGGGAGTCCCCCTGAACTTCGTTTAACATCTTTGGCGTTCAGATCTGGTACTATCAAGGTGCTGCTTGAGGATTTTGATCCTTACGGAGGTGTGGACCCGGTAGGTATGTTTCCTCTGTTTTATAAGCAGCTTGCTGATTTTTTCGCCTCTAAGCTTGGAGTGATCTTCCGGCGTTCGATACGGCTAGGAAATTTTTCCCATTGTTGGCGTACTGGGAATAATACTCCCATTCTCAAGGGTCCAGTGTCACCCCATTTCGCCAACTACCGACCTATTACGCTGACGCCCATTTTGTCGAAGGTGTTCGAGAAACTGGTCGCTGCTAAGCTTGGACGTTTTGCTGAGGCTACGGGTTTGTTGCCTGCTGGCCAGTTTGCATACAGAACTGGTTTGGGCTGTTGTGACGCACTGTTATCGGTGTCACACCATTTGCAGTCTGCATTCGATTGTGGGTCTGAGGCACGCCTGGTTCAATTGGACTTCAGTGGGGCGTTTGGCAGGGTCAACCATAGGGGTCTATTGTACAAGTTGGAGTCGCTTTGTGTGGGTGGTAGGGTTCTTTCAATCATTCGTGATTTTGTTACTGAGCGAACGCAGAGTGTGTGTGTTGACGGCGTTTTGAGTGCCTCCGTCGCAGTTCAGTCTGGCGTCCCTCAGGGTAGCGTACTCGGCCCGCTGCTGTTCGTTCTATGTACTAGTGACATGCTCTCCTCGCTGGAGAACACGATGATCAACTATGCCGATGACTCCACCTTGATGGAACTGAAGCCTTAGAGGCTCGACTTGTTCGAAACTTGTGATGCGGGCACTGGCTTTGCCCGTTGACTCAAGTGCCAATTAATTCTTGGATTTCCAAACTTAATCGTATTGCGTGCCACCGGATTGGTGGGGTTTTAAAATTTCCACGGAATTATCTGACAGACCAGGTACATGCAAGACGATACTTAAGTAAGGTATCCAAAGTACTCAACACTGTGAGCTAAGGTATTTCATTCTTATGATACGTGCACTCTATATTATTTGTTTTACACTGCAGCGTAGGGAAGCGAGAGCTGTGAGTACTATCGACTTTACGGCGTGTGTCCACACAACGAGCCCTTGGAGCAACGTCTGTTCGGGACTAAGGGCTCAGTACATGTCAGTTTTGTCGCATGACATTGTGCTGCACTGCAGGCCGTGGGTTTGCGGGAGGACCCAAGTTACTTGTGAAGTAAATCGAAGAAAAAAGAGGCCAAAGAAGGCATTTGCAATAGGGACTATCGCTCAGTTCGCTGATAATTGTACTGGCTTACAGTTTCACTGTCGGACTAATGGTCGTTCGATAATCTAGCCCGCACTAATGCCGGGGCCATACTATACGTCGCAATCTCAACTCATGAGCGGAAGTTCAACTCGCACGTCCTTCCGAATACACAGTGAAAATTGGTATCCCAGATGCCCCTGAAAGATACTTAATTTGAACGACGTGCGAGGTGAACGTCCGCTCAACAGCTGATCGAGCGAACGATTGTCATTATGGCGTGGCCTCGGTATTACACATACACAGGAAGAGCACTTGCCGGGCTATATGTAATTATAGAACAAACTAGAGAGCACTCTGAGAGCGCATACCTCCGCCATTAAAGGCAACAGTAACGGAAAATTCAAATTCGTTCTGAAGCCATGGTTTTCTTCATATCAACACCAAAATCTAATCATTTGTGCCTTTTGGCAATATTAACAATTTCTGTAGTTTTCATGAAAATCCGTTCATAACTTTTTGAGTTATGCTTCTAGCAAACATTATGATAAACATAAGTCCAGCACACAAACAGAGCAACCGGTCATCACCAAAATTTAATCATCTGTTACTGTTAACATGTCTAACAATCTCTGTATATTTCGTAGAGATACGTCCATAACTTTTTGAGTAATCTTCGTGACAGACAAACACATAAAAGAGTAGCAGACAAATAGAATAACAGACAAACAGAATATAAGACATACAGATTAACAGATGAACAGAATAACAGACAAACACTACAAAAGCATAACCTCCTTGGCGGAGGTACTAACGCTGGCGAATGCACAGACGAGTATACACTCCATGCCAAACGAGATTTATTTTTTGAAATTTTTATTATACTTCTGAAATGCTTAGGAAAAATGAATATATTCGTAACTAACGAGTAAAAACTATGTAAATTTCAGACGAAAACTGTAAATCGCTTACACAAAAATGCAATGTTTTCAAATTAGCTGTTTTTCCCACGTGCCAAGTTATTGACGAGGTCAATGAAATATCATCAAATGAAACAAGTTTTTTACTGTAATTCTTGTTCTGCGCACAGATCATTAAACATAAACATCAAATAAATTAAAGAATGTCCTAGGAGCACAAAACCAAAAGCTGAAATTAATATCTAATTGACATTAATAAGAGATATGTTTGTAACCTTAGCAGTAACTTCAAATAGGCATTGAACCATGGAATTAGTAAGTTTCATGATGTGATTAGCTGCTATTTCCTGTCATATCTCTAGGACAGCATCCCACTACTCGTTTTTGCTCATGAATTGACGTCCTTTTGCATAAAGTCGTTGCTTGATGATGCCCCAAATCTTCTTTATCGGGCTCGCTATGCTGGCCACGGCATATTTCGAATCCCAAAGATCCCCAGTTGTTGTAAATACTCTGCTGTTTAATTAGCGGCATGCTAAAGACCATTGTCTCGCACGAAAACAACGCTTCTTCTAAATGTTACACTCTGTGTTTTAGCCATGGCTCAAAATGGTCCGTCAAAGAGTTTATGTATGCATTAGCCTAGTTTTTAAGGCCTTCTGGGACTTTCGAAGGAGGAACTTATATGTCTCCATTGATCCCAGCCCATACCATAATGCCACCACTTCCTCTTGGCGCCTTAAACACTGATGGTGAGGACGACCATTTACGACCCATCCTTTACTTCAACCATTCAGGCCATTAAGGGTAACAGGAACTTAATCGGTGAACAAAACTTAACAGTAGTCGACCTCCAAGTTGTCTCCTGTCCATTTTAGTCGATTTTGAACATGACATTCTTTTCGATGGCTTCTTGGTTATGGGGTTTACTGACTTTACAACTTTTCTAAGAGTACGACAGCGGGTGGTTTTTGACACATTTTCCAACCCGGCACGGTCAAAAAGTTTTTTGCTGCATTGTATAGGATTCTTATCTGCTTCACGTTTTATTCGTATCATAGAAAGGCGTGAAACAATCCTTGATTGACCTTTATCAGACTTAACGCGGGCCTTTGAAGGATTACTGACATAATTTTTCACAGTTTCATATCTTCCATTTATTTTAGCGATTTCTAGCGTAGTTTTACCTTTACCCAATTCAGTAGTTATAGTTCTCTTCTCAGAATACTTAAAACCACATTTGCGACCCACAGTAATCTCAAACTGAAGCACCTCGTTATTCATTTGGTACAACAGAAACAGCGTGATTACTAGCAACTATTTCGTCAAGTTGTTTACGTTACGCAGACCTCTGCAATTTTTTTAAGGATTGCGCAAGTCAGTGCTGCCAATATCTGTTGAAAATTATGTGAAACATTATTGCATAAGTTCTGAAATAAGTGAAAAAATTGA
This sequence comes from Parhyale hawaiensis, assembly GCA_001587735.2. NCBI lineage: Eukaryota > Metazoa > Arthropoda > Malacostraca > Amphipoda > Hyalidae > Parhyale > Parhyale hawaiensis. The sequence continues at coordinate 11,299,298 of LQNS02276498.1, forward strand.
CTAGATTGGCTCGGAGTGTAGGAGACACGATGTCGGATACACATGTGTTCGTACGAGCTATGATGTCAGATGCACATGCGTGGATTGAGTCACGAAGGCAGCTGCACATGAGTGCATACGAGTAACGGTAATCATTTCTCTTTGAAATACAAGAAGAATAATAAGAGACGATAAAGAATGGTCACATCCTCTACGGATTCCCTCAGGAAATCTCAGTGGTAAATTCTAGAGGACTTTGTGCATTCCCGGATAATTGTTCCGGCTGGGGAAAATTTTCAACTACAAAGCTAGGGCAATGGAACTACAGAATTTCATAATAGAATTACTTTATGCGAAACATGGTAAACATGTTAATAATATTTCGAGCTTTTAATGACGCTTCAGTTAGAGCTAAAATCATGTGGACTGTTCTTGCCAACAAGAACACCGTTTTTGAATGTGCTTAAGTTAGGGATGCTATCGAAATCGAATTCCTTAGGGAAAAATATAGGTAATGAAGTTACAGTGTAACGCTCAAAACCTATAGCTGTATGTAAGTTAGCGGAAACAGCATGTTCCGGTGTTATGATTACCGTTGCTGGGAGTCCAGCTGCGTGAAGCTGATGAGCGAGATGAATGGTGGCCGCCTTTGCTAATCCCTTTCTTCTGTGGGCCTCCATAGTCGTAGTCATACCGATGTCTGCTCCGTGCTTGTACAGCGCATAGCTGGCCAGTTCGTCTCCAGGTTCATTGTTGTTTGTATGCAAAGAGTTGGAACTACCGTTTGCGAATGAATTGCTTGAATCTTTTGATTTAGCACTGGGGTTCTTGTAGAAAATCGCCGAGTATGGGAGTGTGGTTAGGAAGGCGGCCATGGCATCCACCGTCTCCGAGTAAGCAGCCACCCACTTCATCAAGATATCTTCCGCGAAACTTGCATCCAGTTTCCCAAAGTAGTAGCCCTCTGGGAGTCTGTGGAATGAAATTAATGTTTTCAATCTGTAGACGAGAGAAATGAGATGTGAAGAAAGGGCAGTAGCAAAAATTTATCTTCAGAACCCATTCACAATATCTAGGACAGAACTTACAGATATAGTGCCAATAGGTGGAGAATACATTTAAAAAGATTATTATTACGCATTGAAAATTTTGTTACCTCCTGGTTTGGGTCGTAATCATATTTGAAACTATCCTTGATGTAGTCTGAATGCCTGAGCACGAGAGGGTGGGGCTGTGGTAATTAAAATCTGCCTTTAACTTATGGAAGCTTTCATTCCACTTGAAGACCAAATAGCACCATCAAACTGTTCTTTTTTGGCGGCATTTGTGCATGAAGTGTATTTGCTTTACCATTAAGACAAAAACTAATGTCACAGAGGGGTAAGGCAAATCGAACGCTCACGAGGATAAACTTCAATAGAACTACGATTCGAGACGGTAAATCGTAAATGCCGCTAGATATCTTCCTCCAGAGCGAGTTCACTAGAAAATTGAATCAGAGGGTGTAGTGACTCTACTAGATTAGATTAGATTAGATAGGCGACAGTAGACGAACCAAGAGGCCCATTCCTAAAGGACCGGGACTAACACCCCGGCCTCTTTGAGCTATTGACAAGGCTCAGTGACCGTAGATGTTTTCGTCTGTGTTGAGAGATTCCTGATAAGATGTTAATGAAATCGGTGCCTGCACAGTATGGGGTCTAATTAAGATTCAGGCATAACATGTGCGACTATGGATTAGGTGCGGCGCTTCGTCTAACTTAATCAATTCTGAACTAAGGGCAGTTTCGATTGGGCGTCGAAGGTCAGCACTCGACGCTTAGCTTGTTCGGAACTGCAAACAGGTGCGCTGGCTTCGACCCGCTGTGCTGCACTTCGAACATTAAGCTTTGCCCTGTTACGCCGGAGACTCACGGAAACTCAGTCGTGCTCCGTAAAATGGAACTTTCGGTAGGATCATATTGCAACTTCATCCAATATGGCAAAGCTATGCTTCTGACTGGAGTTTCGGACAAGCTAAGCCTGGAAGGCTTAATTTCGGTTCCCAACCTAGTTTGATTCATAAGTAGGGGCAGGCCACCTGATACACCTGGACCGTCACATCGATATAAGTGTTCGTGAAGACTAGAATTCTGGAACTCCTAACTAACATCACTTGAGGCTCGCGCCGCCGTCAGAAAACGGCAGCAACTTACTAATTAAGCGAAGTACCTTTTTCTTCGCACTTTATCGAGTTTCTTTTCTTATTGTTTCGTTAATCTTTTCGTGAAATCGTGCATCATAATATGCGTATTAAAATATACGAAGTGAGAAGTAAAAATAAGTCCCCACAGTGCCTTCTCGAGGATGTTGCAGCCTTCTGCCGCAGTTCTGCTGACGAAGTTAGTTTTGTAAAGTTAGGTAGGCTCTCAATACTTCCCCTTCTGTTTCGGGAGGCGGGCCGTTTCAAGTGGTCTTCAACTTTTGATCAGGAGTGTATAGAAAAATCTGATTATCAGATTCTATGTTGGGTTATCTTTTTTTTCATGACAGAAAGAAAAACTTATTGATAACGCCGTAAGTGGCACATAAGGAACAAACTTAATATATCGCATTCTATCGGCCTTTTCAATCATATCACTGTATAGCTAAATGATCAAAAACATTTCAGTAGGTACGGTATACAATATCTGTTCTGCCACTTCTGTTCAGCGGTATTCCAGTCGTTTCCAATCGCTCTGAATCATCAATTTTTTTGACGAGGCCTTTGCTTCGAAGCCAATAAATTTTTGCTCTGTAATTAGGATACATATACAAACCAACGAAGTAAAAAAGCGGACAGTAAATTGTGTTCGTCATGCAGAGAGGCATGTGAAAGGATGCCGCACTGGAGCTGTTGCTACATACGAGCACGCAGCTATGCAGCTTCCTCACAACTACCCAGTGTTGAACGCATCAACAACTAGAACGCCCAAGGGCGTAAGACCATCGCCCGCGGTGGGAGCAACTTTCAATGCCGTCATATTTATGGCCAGCTTGCGCTAAAGTTTTAGCATTTTTCACGTCTAGGTCAACCCACCTGGCTCCCTGAAGAAGCTATGAACATTGGTCAACTCCTTCTCCCTCTTTATCTGCGTATAGACAAACAATGTATACATAAATATACATAAATCTTCAACCAAAACCATATAATCTCAAATCACGTATTTAATGGATGAGAATCAGCCAAACGTACGCACAGATCGTTACAAAAATTTGGCCATTTGCTTCTCGTAACATTCCTTACAATTTAGGTCAATTTCATGGTGATGCGTTAATAACCGTTGCGTCATGTAGCCGAGAGAAAGCAAGCACGCAAACAAACTAACAAACGGTTGAACGGGTCTTAACCAAAATTTCAATTTATCTTTTAGTTTTGTCAAACCTAGCTAACCCTGTAATTTTTATGAAGATTCGCCCACAGTTTTTTTTTTTTTCACTAGATGAAATTACACTGCACGTAAAAAAGATTTAGCAGCTATGTGTGCCTTCGATTGGAGGCCAAAATTAAGCCTTCGAAGCTAAACTTAATCGCAAGTTCGGACAGAAACTTGGGATTTGCCATATCGAAAAGTGCCGTATGTACTAGAAGCAGCGAAATCAAGCTGAGCCTGCACAAAACTTCATTTAACGAAGCACCAGCGAGTTTTTTGAAGCTTCAACAGTAACAAATTGAGGGTCCATTCCTGAAACTCAATTCGCCTGGTCGAAGCCAGCGCTCATGCCTGACGTTTCGAACTAGTTAGGCCTCAAGGGCTGAATCTTGAAGCCTAATCGAACACTCCCCAAAGTATCCCACAACTCACTGCGGCACAGGCGGAGTGTCCTCTGGCTTGAGCAGATACGTAGTCAGAGGAATGGGCGACATGCGGCAGACCGCTCCTCCTGACAGCTGTAGGACGAATTGCTTCAGCTGCGCACAAGGCAGACGAAACAGATGTAAGTTAAAGCTTAATCGATAAAACAGGGAACGGATATCAGATGTTATGTGATACCGTCCCTACAGATGTCGGATAAACGCCTACGATTTTTCTGCTTTGCCGGGGTTCTAGGGTAACCCAGCTTGAGAGAAATTTAGTTTGAAGTTGTTATATTGGTACGTATTGGTACGTTTAAGGAATTTAGTTGACTCCGCCAGTCCCCCTGAAGCATATGTATCCCTCTCTACCTTTGATTTTACATAATTAGTCTTAAAATTGATATGTAAAAATTGTTCCTGTACTGACACTTTGGTGTACAGTATGTGGAAAATAAAATAAGAAGAAAGGTATAGTTGTTTCTTTTCCAAAGTGTAGAGCTAGGAGACTTTTTGTGGCAGAAACTTGCAAAAAAGGGCGGCGTGACTCATTCTTAAGCATGAAAGTGAAGAAAATCAAAATTGAAAGCCTATGCCTTCTGGCTACAGCGTAAATTGCAGTGTGAAAATAAAAAATACGAAAGTGTTTCTATAAGTACTTCTAGTTTCTTTGAGAGTGGGCACAGTCGTAATCCACATGCACTGGTTCGTGCTACAGCTAATGCCCACTAAGGTCTAAGGAAGTGTACGGTTGCAGGCGATCACAGATTATCTTCAATGTGGTGTCACTTTGACGGAAGACTATCGACAGTTGCATCTTCAAATTGTAAGGACAGTGCCCCGCTAGTCGCTACGAGTGCAAGAAATGTTCGTGCTACAGTCTCGACTATCAACACCTTTCCTCCTGGTTTCGGATCGAACGTCCGATCTCCTGATAATGACCGAGTCAACAATATTGACCACTCGGCCACTGGGGATGTTGACTCCTGTAAGATTCCAGTCGGCGAGAAAATCAATGCTGCATCTTTAACGGAGGCACTGCGACTGTATTCTCTAAGTACGATACATCTTATTTGCTTTTTCTTTTCTCGAAAGTATCGCCATTTAAATAGCTGGCAGAGGAGAACACTTGAGTCCTAATATACAGAGGGAATTAGGATGAAAGTCTGTGGTTTGTTTTTTTGATCTTGTGGCTGGGCTCCTAGTGACCGCAAGGGCCTAGCTACGAGAATGGATGAGTGATGTTCTCAACCACCTCAAGGGTGGGAATGAGCGGCTGTGCATACCTTAGGCTGTAAGTGGAATGGCAGTTGGCGGATGGTCAGAGCACCTTGCCAGGACCAGCACGGGATGGCCTGCAGGAGGCTGTAGACGGCGTCGTCCGGCAAGTGCTCCTCACTCCAGTACAGCGTCAGGGCGGGGATGCTCGGCTGCGGGCACATAATAAAGGTGTTATCGATTACTAGGCAAAGACGAGTTAAACTAAACCCACAAAGTTTGTATCTATTCGTAGCTTCAAACATGAGAATTGGTTTCACCCATTAAATTATGGTGCAGGCGTTAGCAGTAACCCGGTTAAGGTTTTGAGAATCCAAATTTTTATTTCGTAGAACAGGATTTAGTTTTAACCGCTTCAAGTGAAGGATTCGTGGATTTTCAAGTTGAATCACGGCTACCAACCGGCACGAACAATGCAGTACTGGCAGAGCCATGGGTGAACTAGGACTATAGGATCCTTAATTAAATGACTCTCATATCATACGATGAGCCTCATGGATGACGTCACACATCCTCTCAGCCAATCACTGGATGTAATTTTATAATGCTGCTGCCGCCTAAGCCGCTGATTGGCTCAGATGACAGGTCGTGATACTTAGTTGTCATGTGGGAAGAGCTAGAGTGACGTGGCTTTGCCATGGACAGAGCTGTCAATGCAGTTTTAATCGTCATATTTTTAATAACGAGATGTGCTAGCATATACAACGAATCTGGTGTAAATGATGAGGGAGTAATAATGACGGCAGAACCAGACAAGCATACGAAAAAATAACGAGCCCCCAAATGATGAATTTTTTTCGAACCCAGCATGCAGCTGCAGCCGCAGCCACACTAAATATAACGTGTAAATAATTAATGTATCAACAATATTGATGTACTCTATTAATGCTTATCTTATAGAGCTTTGTATCGTGTGATTACGCCCAGACAGCATGCTATAGGTAAGCAAAGATATAATTATAAAAATAAAAAAAATATGCTACGAAACGAGCAGCGAGCGTTGCAGCTTCTGGGTTCGTAATAACGTCATTGGAAGCGCGCCCTTTTTCTTCGTAATAGTAACGTATCCCGTTATTATCTATCGTTGAAACTGATGGATGGTACTTTAACCTCTAGCAGACTTTTCCTAAATGATAAAAGGTAAACAGAAAGCCATTTTGCAGACGCCGGTATAATTTTTGAAGCCAATTAGCTCTCTCGCTCTCTAGAGATAATCACCATTAGTGCGATGCGTGCTTAATGATTTACGACAGCTCTCTGAATTCTACGCACTGCTAACTCTGGTGTGACAAACAGTGTGTTCGAGATTTTTCTTACCGTTTGTGTAACTTTACTGCTCAAGTTGTAGCCTAAATGGTGTAACTATTTGTGCGTTTTGTATACATTTTTACGTCTTGCGTGCGTGGTATGATTATCCGGAACTGCACTTCGGTGCCTACTGCCTGTATTACGTAGTATGCGACGACTACTGTTGCCCGTGCTTGCGGGACGTCTTTCTTCTCGGCTCCACCCACTTTTGCGTTAGGGCCGCCCTATAGCACGCTTTTTGCAATACAGTGAACTCCACTCAGGCTGATGCAAAAGACAAACGCTATATTGAGGCCGCAGACGCAAACCTAGGAGGAGTCAAGGGAAGCGTCGTGTCGCAAGCACGGGCATCAGTACAGTTGTCGCATTACATGAAGCATGGGCTTAAAGCTAGTTACCTACTTGTATGACGTAAACATTTGTAATCTTTTGGAAGCCTTCAAACCATTTTAACTTGTAAATCAAATCGTCGTATCCCCTCGCCTGCTGTGAATGCAAGTACTGTACACTTGATAGTGTAATATTTATTCATGCTGCCGGTTACCAGTTTTCTCAACATGTCTCTCTCAGGCATGACATGGATTCTAGTAGCATTTACTACAATTTAGCATTAATTTCTAGAGCAAATTCACCGTTGTAATGATGGGCGTGATGATGGCGAAGTGATGGCGATGGCGGACGTCTGACGGAGCGTACACCTTTGCCTGTAGTATGTCCAGGTGACCGTACTTCAGGTGGGTCCTGATCACCGTCGCAATCTGTGAATAGGCTCGATTCTACATGATCGTGGGAAACGCACTCGAAACCTGTCTGTGTAAAGTTATTGGCACATTCCTTTTCGGTGATAACATTATGTTTAAATTTCTAATGCTGAAGAAGTACAAAGTTTTCCTCCATAACTGCTTATCTGCAGGCTATTTTACTCTTGTCTGCAAGAGTCATCCTCAAGAAGCTCTCAACATCGGCCTTTCCCTAACTTGTATTTAACATTATCTCAGTGCACGTAATTAAGTGATGTCATGGTTGTCTACGACTCCCCTAGTCTTGGGCTGAGTATGCAAGTGTTTAAATTGAATCGACATTTTATAGATTCATACGCGTGCAATACACATGATGCACAAAATTGAAATGATTCTGTAAAAGATACGTTTTGGACATGGACTGAAAAAAAATAAATAAAGAAATAAATCAAAACTAAACTGTCGGGTGCGCTGGGCTTTTGGACTAGAGTAAATTGATAAAACCTTTAGTTTGATGTAATGAGGAGAGGAAGCGTATTAACGTATTGGACTCTGACCGGACGATGCAACTCTATCAGTAGGGACCATATTTGCTACTAGCGGCCTGCTCCACCATGAATTGATAACAACTTCAATGAAATCCTAAGCTTCTGCTCTCTCATTCGCGTCTTTGCACTGGAGAGTATTCACCTTTTCCAACGTGGTCTTCCGCTCCATTTGCGCATAAAGCAAAATAATATCCTGAGATGGCACATTTATGCCAAGCTACGCAATAGTAACAAAAAATTCACATTGATCCTAACCCCAGGATTTCAGTTGGATCATTTCTAAAATTTTATTAACGATAATATATTTCTCATAACCTTCCTAGAAGGTCTTGCAACATATATATATATATATATTTATTCTGAAAATCCGTCCGTCCATAAATTATTTAGCATTGTTCCGACAAAATGAACAGAAAAGCAAACACTTAAACTGGCGAAGAATCACAAAATTTGGTCATGGACTTCTCTTAGCATTGCTGATAGTTCCTGCCCAGCTGATGAAGACCCACTCATAATTTTTTGAGGCATTTTATTGACAAACAGAAAAATAAACATAGAGATAAACAGATCCTCTCGGATGAACAGATCATTTAAAAAATTTCGTCATTTATTACATGTAACTTCCGTATCATCTGTAACTAGAAATTAAACCAGCTGGTCATTTTTTTATGGCCAGCTAAGCCCAGCATACTCTAAAGTTTTCGTATTTTACATCTCAGTCAACCCACCTAACTGTCTGAAAAAGCTCAACTCCTGCCTCTTTTTGGGTGGACTTATAAATTCAACGCCGTCGTTTTTGATGGCCAGTTAATTAAAAAAAACTGCCAGCTTTCACAACTCAGTCAACCCCCTACCCCCGACTGCCTACAGAAATCATTGTTGTGACTCAACTCCTTCTGCCTCTTTTTGAGTGGACAGACATGCAGCAACATTCATCACCGTTATTTTTGATGGCCCGTTAATGCTAGTTTTTTTTGGCATTGGTCACTTCTAGGTCAACCCTGTCCCACTAGACTCCCTGCAAAAAATTATGAACATTGCTCATTTCCTTTTTTTTGGGTGGACAGACAAATATATATATCTACATATATACCTAAATCTTCAACGAAAATATTATAAACGTTCTTCACTTCGCTCGCGGGTGATAAATGTCATTAGCATTAGTCTGGAATTCTTAAAATTTTGTTGCAAAGGGGATAAAACAGGTACGCAAACAAATGGTTGGACTGATCTTTACAAACAATTAATCATCTGTTCCGCCAAATGTACCTAACAATCTCTGTAGATTTTATGAAGGTCTCTCAATGAATTTTTTAGTTATCTTCCTGACAGAAAGGCGAATAAACAAGAACAACTCTGATAAAACATGCTATGCTGTGGGTAGGATATAAAATTCAATATTGCAGTATCTGAGCTACCTCTAAGAAGTAAATCAGACGTTTTCAGAGGTTAGATTTTAGATTTGGTAAGTCAGTGTCTCTTTTGGTTTGGAGCAAACGAATATATTGTGTGGACCTCATTTATTTAAACTTCCAGAAGGTTTTTGACAAAGTCTCTCATCAACGGTTGATAAAAAATTAGAAGCCTATGGCATCCAGAGATACTATTCACGCTGGAACCGGGCATGGTTCACTGGTCGGCAGCAACGAGTGAAGCTATGAGAAGAGACGAGCAGTTGGATGCCGGTTTAATCTCAGGTTCCAAAAGGTAGCGTGCTCGGCTCATTTCTGTTCATAATTTACATCAATGATTTTGATTTGAATATCCCCAGTAATATTAGCAAATTTGCGGATGATACTAAACTATGTCATTTTACCAGAAAAAGAGCTGAGCTCCAACAAGGCCTTGGCCACCTCATGGAATGGAGCACAGCGCGACAGATGAACAATGAGTCGACAAATGCTCAGTAATGCACGCACGTAGGGCCGAGAAACTTCAACTCGTTTAAAATGAACGCGACAGAATTGGCAGCTTGCACCCAACAACATAACTTGGGAATAATTATTACAAAGCAACTACAACACCGTCAGCTAGTTGACAAGAGTGTGAAAATGGGATTCATCACAAGGAAAACAGGAATATTGAGTACAAATCTAAAGACATCATCATTCTGTTGTACAAAGCGCTAGTGCTCCCAAATCTAGAATTTGTCGTTCAATTCTGGTTTCCACATCAGTACGGCGATATCGATAACATGGAAAAAATCGTACGCAAAGCAATAAAATTAATACTTCAGCTGCGAAACAAGCCATACGAACGTCCCTACTGGAATTGAATGGGCTTGATTTCTCGCGAACAAAAACGCCTCAGGGGAAACTAATAGAAACATTCACATATTTGAATGGCTTAAAAGGCGTACCTAGAGCGGGACTTTTTGAGAGAGACGTTCATGGTGACCTGCGAAACAACGGTCAAAAACTCAAGGAGAAAGCTCGAAGAACAGCCTGAAGCCAGCAGTTCTTTCCGTAGTTCATGGCGAAAGTCTGAAATAGACTACCTGAGAAGTTGTCGATGCTGACAGTCAATACGTTTTATAATTGTCTTGACAAACATTTGAAGAGACACCCTCCACAGCTAAAATCACCTATTCCATGCAGGAGTCACAAACTCTTTACGGCCACAGCTTCGGGGGCCACCTTAAGCCACAATCTTGTCGCTTCTACTCAAATTAACTTAACGTATCCAAGCTTTGCCGCTATAAATCGTGGATGCAAGATCGTCTCTTTTCCTGAGTTTTCTTTTCTTCTTTTTTCTCAGACATTTGAAAAAAATACTGAGATGATGGCAGTACCATACAGAGGGCCGGGGTGTAAGTCCTAGTGCTTCTCTGGGGATGGACCTGTTGGTCCGTCTACTGCCGATAGTCTAATATAATCTTGTACTTACAAGGAGAGACTAAGCAAGCAAGCAAGAACGGAAACAATCAACCAACAAACCATCTATTGCATCTTGGAGAGCTTATTAGAAACACACCGTTTGGGCGACATGGGACACCTAAAACATACACGCGAATATGGCACCCAAAGCGCAGCCCAGTAAGTTCCGAGCAACAAAAAAGGGCTGGCTTATGCAGTCGCACTCACAAACGGCCGAACACAAATCCCGGGAATGCATTACGAGCCTCCATAATGCTGAAAATAGAATCTCACTTTCTAGGTATCGGGCTCTACTCTTTCAAGCTTTCCACGTTCCAGTAATGAGCAGATTATATAATTGCTTTGACAGTCTATGCTAATAGGTAAGAGAACGACATTAAGTGATAATAACGATTTTATAGCAAATCCACTTCACACTTGCTGTACTCTTGACCCCTTGACCCTACACGATAACAGCACGGCATGTGCAACACATCAACTTATCGATGTGTCTACGAGTCCTTAAGTGATATCGAATAACGATAATGATCAGCACATCATTGGCTTCTAGAATTCACTAACCTGATAAGAGTGCGGGAGATATTCCTCCAGACCTTCAGCGTATGACTCGTACTCCTCGGGTGGCACCACCGTCAGCTGCATGTTTTACTTGTGCGTTGTTTTTCTTAATTAATAATAAAGCAAAATAAAATGTTCAGCGCTTTTTACTTCACTTCACAGACACGTGAAGTCGTGGGTCAACCCTATGGGAACAAACGTTTCCAAATTTGAACCAATCAGATGTAGCTAAAGTGATGACGTCACGGTACTCAGACTGGGTACTACAGAAAGTATGATTTGACATAATTTCTATTGGCACACCCTATGCTTTTGATATATGACGGTTAAGGTTTTTTATTTTTAAGTACGCAATTTTTTTTTTTGAATCGCATAAGTGGTCACTTCGGGCAGATCATTTTCGGCGTAATGATCGTCTCTGTGCATGGTTATTTATCGTTTGCTAGCTATTTTGCCCCTTAGAAAGTAAAGAAGTATCAAGGAGTGTTGAACGGTTGATGGCTTTAAGGTTAGTATGGAACGGTTAGCCAACTTATTAGCTGTGGAATATCCAATTCCAGAATGATATAAATAAAAATCACTCTCACTTGTTCGACTTTCATCGGTTTAACGAGCGCGTGTGATTAAAATGTTAGAAATAAACTCCAACATTACACTCCTGCATCGACATGAATTTTACAGAAAAATTCACCTTGGTGAAAATCTCCATTAATGGGATGCGGTCCAACTGTGTTGTTTATCCAGCTGAGGGAAGTGTCTATATAAATAAGCTGTTTAATGCAATATTGCCTTCAATGACAGCTGTACTTATTGCCCGCCCTACCCTTCATAATACCAAACATTGTCTGCCCCTTTAATGTTTACATCGCGCTCTAGCGTAAGCGGAAGCTCTAGGTGTGTGCAACAGGGCGGTGGCTTTTGCGTGAGTCTGTGTACTCGCAGCTGTCATTCTAGATTAATTATACTGGGGACACACGCTAGGCATTTACTTAGACAACTTGATGTAAGAAAGCGAGACTCGAACGTCATTTATGCTACGGTATCTATGCTACCGATTTTAAGTATGTATCGAAACGGCCCGCGAGCTGCTCATGCTAGCAAGCAGTTGAGCGTAGAAATGCATATGTGGCCCCGGCATAAGGGGAAGGAGGCAGCAACGACTACGGAGATCTGAAGCCGAAATTTCCGGCCATGCTGAAGCGCTGATTGGCTGCGCGTGTAGCTGGGAGTCTGTGATTGGTGGTAAGGGAGAAATGTAGTTGTGTTGCCTCCATTTATTAAATCTCCTTGGTTTGTTACGAGTGAGCAGCGACATCAGGATGTTACGTTCTGTTCCCCTGGTGCTGTACACTCTCCTGGTTTGCCTAGTTTGAAATGGACAGGAAGCAGGATTTGTTTGACTTGAGGGTCGATGGTTATTCCTCTTGTGACGTTAGCGAGGATGTCATTATCGCGAAGAAACCAATACGAACTTGCGTTAATAATGATTATGATCGTTCAACCATCCCATAATTTGGGTTGTGAAATCCCCTCGATAATAATAATAATGAAAAACAGCGCACATCATTCGCAAAGTGCTCTGACCCTTAGGTTGCGGGATGTGACCCGGCGCTAGAGCGTTCGTAGAGCCGAACATCGTTCAACAAATCCAAACTTTCGGTTGTGAAATTCCCTCGATAATGATAATAATAAAACATTTATTTCTCCCCGAAGGAAGGTATTCATACATTAATACTAATATTACAATAAATGCTCAGTACACTAGTGTAAAATAATATAGTTATGAGCTGCACATGCTAGGCTAAAAAAATTGACTATACAGTTATACTTCACAACCTACTTTCGTACAACGCTCTATGATAGCAATAGGTCCCGTACACATTGTACAGAGTCACTGAAAACGACGGGTGTCTGAAATTTCATCGTTGGCCAGCAAGTTGCACAATGTAAATTGACAGCATATCCAAGCCTCTAAGCGCACGTTCACGTGGTAGTCTTTTGAGTCCCATACTTAGTACCAAGCGTCTGCACGCGTTCCCGTGCCCGTATAAGGGCACAGGTAAAATTGCCCTGATCGCACATCTTAAGAAGAAATTTCACATGCACTGGTTCGTGTCGTACTTAAATGCCCACTATTTATGTGTTAACCACAGATTGTCATAGCTATGACGTCATAGAGGAATGGTTCAGATGACAACTGTGATGTCAGAAACGCCGACGCTGCAATCTCCAGCATCGCAAAACACCTCTCCTGTAGAAACGTATACAGTTTTCTGAGTTCAAATTTACTCCAAACTTACAGAAATATTCATAGCTTGACAATTGCTCAGCCTGCAGACGTGTCTCTGACATGTAGTAAATATACATGCAGGTGTACGGCTATGTCTACAAGGGCAACTCCAACATTCGGAAGCTGAGTACTATACGTATGGGGCACAAAACGCTGTCACATGAACAGTTTAACCATTAGTCCATTCTGGCAATTTTTCTGGAGGTATTAGCACTGCTATAGAGACGAGGCCTATATTTATATGTTTATTGCATGAATTATGAGTTTAAAGTGAAGGCATGGCCTGTAAAGTGAAGGCATGACATGTAAAGTGAAGGCATGACCTGTGCCAATGTTAAAAAATTTTATAAACCTGGACTGGAAGCTTTTAAATATTAAGGCGCTATACTTCAGCCTGCTGGAAACTGTTGCTCCGAGTGGGTGACATCTCTCAGACTCAACTGCTGGGGGCACACTACGCATTCGTAATCGCAACTTGATGCGAGGATGCGCAGTTCGCATGTTCTTCCTATAAATATTTAAAGTCGGTCGTGTGAACTGCATACAAGATGCACATCCTCGCTTCCTGTAGTGCGTGCAAACGCATAGTGTGGTGCCGGCATACCGTCACAGAAATACCATATCGTGACCAGAGAAAATATTTAAATTTTTATCTTCGATTTCATTACTGTATTAAAGTAATCACAATTAGTTGCGTCATAGCAAGACCTTACCGGCGACCAAAGCTGTTAATAGAGAAATCGCGAGCACTTTAATTGTTACTCTAAAATACACTAAACACGATCACAATGGAGCTTGCATCACTGAAATTAAAATAAAAGCATCCAGCATAACGTTAACTTTGAGCCAAAACAGTACGGTACCGGACTTGTAACGCAGCACGAGCGAGGTATAACACCGCACTGTGAGCCTGTAACGTTCCAAAGCTTAACACCGAGGCGGTCGTGACCTTGGGCCTTGAAGAACTTGTTACCTCTTTATCATGTGACCTCCTCAGCAACAGATCTTACCAGTCATGTCTGAGGCAACCGATGCCTATACGACCAGAGCAGCAATAGCTTAGAGCCAGCCCGTTTCGTTATGAGAAAGAAAAGAGCTGTCTGCTACATATATATTTATCATTATTGTAGTACTTCACACAGGAAACTCTCTAGTTAATGTTATAAAATACCCCAGCAACAGACCTCTTCACTTTTACAGTTTATACGAGTGGTGATCAGAATATAGCATGTTTTCTTGGGAACGTGCAAGTCCACTGATCTACAACTGTGATCACTCGGGATCGTGTAAGTCCATTGATCTACAACTGTGATCACTTGGGATCGTGCTAGTCCACTGATCTACAACTGTGATCACTTGGGATCGTGCAAGTCCATTGATCTACAACTGTGATCACTTGGGATCGTGCTAGTCCACTGATCTACAACTGTGATTACTTGGGACTGCGCAAGTCCACTGATCTACAACTGTGACCACTTGGGACCGTGCAAGTCCACTGATCTACAACTGTGATCACTTGGGACCGTGCAAGTCCACTGATCTACAACTGTGATCACTTTTCCCGCTCCTGCCACCATTCTGAATTGCTTTACAAATGTTGGAAGCGTCCTAGTTACGATGAGCAGCTGGCAACTCCATTTAATGGGAGCAACATTGAGCGTTTAGAACTCTCAGAAGTGAAGGATTCAAAGTCAACGAATGCAACTCGATTCAACAGGTGCAAGCCCGCGCGCCTGTCTGAAGTTCCGGGAAAGTCAAGCCTGTTAATCTTAATTTCAGCGGATGAGCTGAAGCTTTCACTTGAGCTGACATCACCCAAGAGCGACTTCAATTTTCTTTGACTTCGCTCACATTTTGTGCTTAAATTCATCCGGATACACACAGCCCGTTGCGGCATACACCATCGCCCGATTAAGGAAAATGCGTCGACATAGGGAGACACACATGCAGGCTGTTTGCAACTGAGTCAGGTTCAGGGTTCCGCTTACACCACTGAGGCCTGTGATTACATCTGGTTGAACAACGTTCTACACGTCAGTTTGAAGCCTCCGTATACGACTTATTGCGTCACTTCTTTAACGTCCTAACCGAGTCGTAGACTATCCCCATATATAAAAAATAATTAACATAAGAAACTTATCATAAACAGCGACCATTATATTAACCCATGTGAACTCATCGATCCCATAATAAGTAGATACAGATATGAATATGGTAGTTTGCATAATAGAAAACTGAGAATACTAGTAGCTCTTGTTGTCAAAGAGATATTGCGGCGCATACTTCTGAAGCAGAAATTCGAAATCCGGAAATTCGTGCATGGACTGGCCCTTAGGGAAAAAATACTGCACTGTGTCCGCAGTGACGCGCTTGAACCCAATGTCTTCGTGCATCTTGATGGACGATGAATGGTCGCTGTGAATGATAACAATGGCAGGGATGTCGACTTCATGCAACTGCTCTGCTAAAAGAAGAGTTGCTATTTTAGCCAAGTCTTGTCGCCTGTGGGCATCTTCAGTGTAGGTCATCCCAAAATTGCCAACCGCCTTCATAAGTGTAAAACTTGCCAGTTCGCCTTTGGTGTCTTGCTGTTGTGGGCCATCGACCATTGAAACTGCGGAAATTGGCACGGAGGGAAAATTTTCATGCTCAGAATCACATTTCTTCTTGAAAATGGCGACGGACGGTAGGAGGCACATACTTTTTCTGATGAAATCGTCAGTTTCGCAGAACTTGCCTGCCCATTTCGATAAAACGTTTTCGTTGTACGGTTCTTGCAGACGACCACAGTAATAGCCATCGGGCAATCTGCAAAAAATATGAATACATTATTGACAGACTCTAACTGCATTTGGGCGGGGCATGCTAAATGAAACTAGTACATAATTGCTTCCACCATGGAGGTTATATTTGAGTCGCATTTGAATGTCTGTCTGATTGTTTATCTGTCTGTGTGCTTGTCACCAAGATAACACAAAAAGTTGTACACGAATTTTTATGCTAGCAGGAAAAGATGATTAACTTTAGGTGAAGATCCGTTCCGCTGTTGGTTTGTCCGCCGTTTTTTCCATAGTAACTCAGGAAGTTATGAATGAATTTTATCCGTTTATCCGTTTGTTAATTAGTTTGTCTCAATATTTGATTTTATGTTTGTGAGCAATATTACTCAAAAAGTTAGGAACGGATCTTATTGAACTTTACAGGTATCGTCAAAAATGGTTACAGACATAAATGAACGTATTTTGGCGAGGCTCAGTTCGTCTCTTTATCTTTTGACTAATGTTGGTTGAACTGTTTGTGGGAACATAACTTATGAAGTTACAGATTAATCGTCAAGAAAATTCCACAACCTGTTATTACTCTCAAAAGGAACCAATGAATAGACTTTAGTGCTGACAAAGAGGTAATCATACATAGTATAAGAACCAATTTAAAGTTTTTTTTAACGCCGTTTTGCTTGGAAGATGTACGCGTGCTCAGAGTGTCGTAGTTGAACATACTGTTCAATTACTACCATACCAAGCTAGCAATATAAGATTTCAAAATTGTACAAGGAGCCCCAAAGTTTCTAGAGACACCATAGAAAGGCACCACCGATCGGCTTTGATAAACCGAAGTAAGTTCCTGCCCAGTAAGATGAAGCCGTCATCAGCCTCCATTACAATCAGGCTGCTCTCAACACCAATAACCCGAGATGCAATATTGGGAACCCACCGCTATTCTAGGAAGTTCCGGACAAGTCCAGCTATTGGGCTCAGCATGACTCGGTCTCGTCGTGTCAATCTTGGGTGCCTCAAATCTTCCGTTGTTCACTAAACGAGACATAGGACATAGCATCCATTACCTATTTGTACATCCAAATGTATGTAGCACTTGACACTCAGACCCACCTTGGTATGGGAGGCATAGAGACAGGGTCCAGTTGTAGAACTTGCGTTTTGAGCACAACAGGTTCTTGTAGCGAGTCACTCGATAGCTTCATTAGGATCTTATTCATCTGGAAGTAAAAAGAAAAGGTTTATTTAAATTTTCTTAGTATAATTTGTTACTTAGTCTTTGGCGCAACTGTGGCATTGGGTCACCTAGTTTATTGTCTTCATACCTATACCTTCGCTCCTCTGATGCATAGAGCAGCACAAACCAGTGCATACGCATATTACAACTGGGATGTGCGGTCAACTTGACTGGACAGTCGTCTTAAACTTCCAATTGATTGCTTCCAAAAACTTTTATTCCGGCTGCAGAAGAGTCAGGATGACTTTGCAGAAATACACACAAAGAAACTACCTCAACTTCAAAGATTTCATTCGTATCCAAAGTACCTTAGCGTGAAGATGCACAGGCAGCTGGCGGAGTACAAGCAGTTGCTGGTGCCAGTTATCCACAGGTAAAGTCTTCAGCAGCTGGTACACCTCATCGTCTGACAGGTGGTCTGGGCTCCAAAACAGCCCAAGTGACTGCATCTTCGGCTGATCAAGGGATTCAAATTATTGTTTTCCGTATACCGTCTGCTCCTTAGGCATAGCAATATATACATGCTTACAGATGGACACAAATACTCTTGGATTGATTTGATAAAAATACTCTCTTTAAACGCACAAAGCAACGATTGATAGAACTAAGTAACAAAGGCGTGTCGATTGTTTCACGAAAGAACTAGAGCACTCTGAGAGCGCATACCACCGCAAAGCAAGGCGAGGTAACGAAAAATTAAAATTGGTTCTAGAACTACGATTTTTTGTATCAGCACAAAAATCTAGTCATTTGTGCTTGTTAGCTGTAAAAAGAGTAACTGTAATTTTATAGAAGATCCGTTTATAAATTTTTGAGTTACGCTGCTAACAAACATATTGCAAACATTAGACAAACACACAAACGGACAAACCGATCTTCACCAAAATATAATACTTATGATGCATTTGATGATACTTCGGACGATGTCCAGGTGGCGTTTTGCACGTCACCCATCTTGTGCAGAGGTGACGCTGCAGTCCGTGACCATCGGGATGACTAACAGCGAGTTATCCCCACAGTTGTCGTAGCCGCTTACAGCAGGTTTATCTGGCACTTAATCAATTATGTGTTTTTACATTACTGACAATTCCTGTAAATTTCATCAAGATCCATTCAAAGCTTTCTGAGTTACCTTGTAAACAAGCACAAAATCAAACACAACGACAAGCAAACAAACAAGCGAACGAACAAAGCATTATACAAATTTGGTCATTTACTCCTCGTAATATACTTAACAACTCATGTAAATTTTATAAAAATCCGTCCATAATTTTTTCAGTTATCTTGGTGATTGACAGATAGACAAAGAGACAGACGGAGAGACAGACAAACACGACGAAAACATAACCTCAATAGTGAAGGTAAATATTGCACCAGTTGTTGATGACGGCTCATCCGTTTTCTGAACTAATGCATATAAATAAAATATATGCATCGTAAGTTATTATCATCATCAGTACTTACATAATCGTTTCTGTCACCGTCTGTTAGTAACCGTGTGTTAGTAAGTGTCTGTTAGCGACCGCCTGATAGCAATTGTCTGATAGCAACCGTCTGTTAGCACCGTCTGCTAGCAACCGTCTGTTAGCAACCGTCTGCTAGCACCGTCCGTTAGCAACCGTCTGTTAGCACTGTCTGATAGCAACCGTCTGTTAGCACCGTCTGCTAGCAACCGTCTGTTAGCAACCGTCTGCTAGCACCGTCTGTTAGCAACCGTCTGTTAGCACTGTCTGATAGCAACCGTCTGTTAGCACCGTCTGCTAGCAACCGTCTGTTAGCAACCGTCTGTTAGCACCATCTGTTAGCAACAGTCTGTTAGCACTGTCTGATAGCAACCGTCTGTTAGCAACATAACATTACAATTTCCTAGGAAGAGACAAACACTGGCAATTGACTTAGTCCATTATTCACTGCAGCAATGCAATAACTCTGAGCTACATCAATTTTATTCACCAGTCAAGAGTAGACTGTTAGTGGTAGTCACGAGTCAAATTTACTTCTCAAACATCAATCTTTTAGACCAAGCACTTTTTTGCACTAACATTAAGTTATGATTGCTGTCTAACAAGCAAACGACCCTAACTTGTTGATTTGACCACATGAAAAAGTACCACTCACCGCTGTTGTCACGGGCATCATCACCCCCATGGCTGCTCGGCAGCGGGCGTCGTCTGGAGCGAAGATGCAGGCGTCCAGCAGGCTGAGGTGGTCGTACCTCAGAGCTAACTTTAACACCGCGTGGATCTGTGGAAGGAAACAGACAGAGATAGAAAGTTCTTTCGCTATCAAATTGGAATGCTGGGTAGTGCGCAGATATGACAACATGTTACCTTATCTATAACAGGCTGTGTTATTATGCTACAAGGGTTTTTTGTTCTGTTGTATTCCCACGGGGAAAATACATTTGGAGCGACTTACCTAGCACAGCACGGTACTTATTACTTACTAAGGGATTTGATTTACTGCCGAGATTTTATTGTGGAACGTTCTGGTTTTACCGTCATAGCATTGAATGTCATCTGTCCTTTAGTCTATTCTATCAATTTCATCTCGTATGAGATATTTGCTGATTTGTACTTCTTATGATTAAGGGTATTTGGAAGGGTAGAGCAGAGCCTCTGCCTCGGCTGGAGAGGCTGCCAGCTGGTTAAATTCAAGGAAGCTTGCGTGTGGAGGCAAAGAGTCGAGGGAGCAACTGCATGCAGTTTAAGGTAAGAAAGTTGTACCCGCCTAAATATATGGTACATTACGAAACTCGAAGTTTATGGGGCCTATATTGACAGAGTTTATTTTCAATCACATGTACTACAGATCATGCACTCACCTGATGAGAATGAGGTAGGAACTGCCGTATGCTGGCAGCATATTCTTCATATTCTGCAAGGGGCACCTCCGTCAGTCTCATGGTGTGGAATCCTTTTCGTCGAGAGACAACACTGATAGTTTTCTAGTTTCAGTTTGAGGCAAACTGCAATATCAAGACCCACAAATAGCAAAAGTTGCCTCTAAAACTTGACTAATGATCTGAAAGTGCAAATTATTAAATATTGGATGGGAACTTGAAAGAATATTTGCAACTGTCATGACACATGCGAAGCAAAAAGCAGCCGAGTCACTACTCGTGACAATTTACGTACATGTGTCCGATTTTGCTGTCAACTTTTTCTCAGCTACTGTTCTGCCTGTTTGTGCCTGGATTCGGAGTTTGTGTAGGTAATGAACTAGCTACGTTAGTGGTTTTTATTGCTCCTTATATAAGGAAGGTATAGGTCAGCATATGCATTTTGCCTACCTTCAAACGCGTCGCAAATAAGCCCATTTGTCTGGTGTTGATGACTATACGACTAACTGTTAGTGACTAAAGCATTTACAGTGAAGATTTGGGTGACAGCTAAGATTAATCCACGAATGGACTTCGATGAACTACCATTTTATGGGCAAATAGATGCAGTTGTCCGTTAAAGATTAAAGTGAATCCGGGTAGAGCTAGTTTGCGAAGTAAACTTGTCCCCCAAACCCCAAGTTAGAAATTCAATTAAATGAATTGGTTCGTTCTGCAGAGAAATGCTCGCTATGCCCTGGAGGAGTTTACGTCTGCATTGTCGACCATATAGTGTCAAGGCTGAGGCGTTATAAAGACTAAAGGTTTAAATGGAACTTCAACCACCGACACAACCCACTTCTGCAGGGTTAGGGCCAGTATTCTGTAATGGAGTGTCAGCGCCAGAAACGCTGACACCGCAGACCAGGCACCACAAGAATTTACCTGGCTGGCATAGAGGCGATCCCGGATACTAGAGCAAACCAGAACAGCACCCTCAGGCTGAGGCTCCACAGAAAGCAACAAGCGACGCAATGCGATGTTTACGGGAGTCGTGTTGCAGCAATGCACGGGCATCGCAGTTGCTGCGGTGGTGGTTAAGTTAGGTACGGTTGTTAGGAAAATTTTAGGTCGCCTCATTGAAATATCAGTACAATATAATAATTCACGTCGTGTTTTTATTTATTTATTTATATATTTATATCTTTCCTGTCACGCTCTATGGGAATAAGATAGGAGAAAATTCAGATTTCAAAATGTAAAAAAAGTGGGGT
>LQNS02276498.1:11321268-11345939 GCA_001587735.2 Parhyale hawaiensis
AAAGCATTTCCTCAACCTAACAGTCGATGCAGCTGAAGCTGTTCGGTGATCCCATACATTCTTCAAATCTTAGAGCAGCAGATGTGGCACAATGTATAAAACTTAGTTGGTGAGGCTAGAATTGTATCACTGCTCAGCGTTAATTGAATAGGTTAAAATACAGTAGACATTGATAAGGTCCATATTATAAGTATGAACTATAATGGTAGCATAATAATAGGTATATATATTAGAAAGTTAGGAACAATATTTGGCGCGTATTTTCGGCGAATGAGCGTGAGGCTCTCACTCACACAGGTCCTATAACTTGGCAACGTCAAGAAACCAACCAATGAGATCTGAGGGAGAGCTACGCGCCACGTATAGGGTCCCATAGGCAGCCGTGCGTGTCTCTGTAGGATTTTGAGTCAGATTCACTTGGACTACCCTAGCCTCAGGGTATGTCCCAAACCTTTCTCCATGCTCGTGCTTGGTGCATGGTATGTATTTTAATAATGTAAATAGCTTACCCACTGTGACGTAGTGTTGAGTGATCGAATCCTGATTCGACAATGACCAGATGCTGACGTTTACCGACCGCTGTATTTTAACCTATTCAATTAACACTGAGCAGTGATACAATTCTAGCCTCACCAACTAAGTTTTATACATTGTGCCACATCTGCTGCTCTAAGATTTGAAGAATGTATGGGATCACCGAACAGCTTCAGCTGCATCGACTGTTAGGTTGAGGAAATGCTTTGCACTCCATTACTCACGCTAGAACATTAAATATTTTTTTTTTGTTTTTATTATCTTAAGTTATAAATTTAAGCTAGACATGTTTTTCCTTATTTTACTTTATTTTGGTTACATATAAATATTTCAATGAGGCGACCTAAAATTTTCCTAACAAGGTTAGGTTAGGTAAGGTTAGGTTAGGTAAGCTTAGGTTAGGTAAGGTTAGGTTACGTAAGGTTAGGTTAGGTAAGGATAGGTTAGGTAAGATTAGGTTAGGTGACGTTAGGTTAGGTAACGTTAGGTTAGGTAACGTTTGGTAAGGTTAGGCTAGGTTAGGTCACACTAGGTAAGGTAACGTTAAGTAAGGTCAGGCTAGGTTAGGTTTGGTAGTACTTATTATAGTGCTTCTGGTGGTTATTGCGCGGCAAGAAAGCTAACTTGAACGCACGCACAGAGATGAACGCACACAGAATGGCGAGTTTGTTGCCAGTGCGGCCCGACGTCACCCGTCGCTGGGAAGCTGACGTCACAGGACACACCAATGAGTCACCAGGACTCATAAACAACCTATTTTCTGAATGTATGACTACAATCAAGATACTTAAGTTTGAATCAAGGCCCCTCCGTAGGGAACTGCCTAAGTGCTCGGCAGCTGCACAATCATCAGCTACATTCTCCGTGCTCGAATCCCTTATAATTTAAGGCGAGTTCACATTAGCAACTTTCGTTGTCGTCACAGCCCGTCGGCCAACAAACGACGCCGCTACTGAGACGAGTGACTGAGCTAGGGTGTGCGACGGCAGACTGCAGCAGGTTGTATTTTTGACGCCGTCAACGCGATCTTCGTGTGAGTATCATTTTATTAAACGCTAGAATAAATTGCTTTCTGAATGATAATTAGAGCTTAAAATAGTGCTGTTTTCAAACATAAACGCATCGTTTGTCTCTATTAACGAAAGAGAAGCGGGTATGTTCCTAATATCATGCATTTTACGGTAAAACGTGTAGTCTATAATGCTACAGCCATGGCGTCATAGCTTTGAACTTAGGTAAACATTTTGCAAGCAGAACGCAAGTCTGGGTCTGTTATTTGCAACAATGTACAAAAAATAATGAAATAGTAAGACAGGTTGGCCAAACTATGAATTTTACAAGCAAAAAAAGTGCTTATATAACCAAATTTACACTGTTTTTATCCAAATCTTCATTCTAAAACCTAACAGTTGAAGCATTTTATAAAGTAAACTTGACCTAGCATTTTTTTTAAACGAACGCAGCAAGATATCTAAAGGCACTTTATTGGCAATGCAGGATTTATATTTATTCATTACGTAAAGCTGTTTACATTGTTTTACCGTTTTACTGAATGCATGCAGTACATAAACAGGCTGAACATTTCGTTCTACTGTAATATATTCTCACACACTGCTGTAACGTCGCCTATCGACAATAATTGGCATCAAAACTGCTCTTTATGAAGTTGGACATAAACAATATTATCAATCAAAATGTCAGTAGTTGATACAAGTAGACTCGTAATTGCAACCCATTTGCGTAGCAAATCTATGGTTATTCTGTAAATATGATGTGTGGAGAACGTTCTAAGCAGTAGCAACGCACCGTTCACTCGTCCAGTCAAGTGTGAAGCGCAACGAGGCTGTCAACAATATTTTCACTGAACAACTGATAGGCTTACGCGGAGCAAAAGTTGCTAATAGTCATAGTTTTTGAAAGCTCGCAGTAACTTCAACACCAAGTCATAGTTTCTAGTTTTATGAGCACCTAAATGTGAATGAATTATACACATGTAGAGTTCACACTGACTACAATTGACAGCAACTGCAGCACCAAGTGACGGTCTCCAAAGCCTCCTGAGTGCAGACTGAGTCACACGCAAACAACTTGTTCGTGGCTGCGCTGACTGCCCTTAATCATAATTGCCGCAAGTGGTGCTTAGAACGTGAAAAACAGATTGTGTTGCTATCATGGGACTTATCGCTCTGCGTTGCTGCTGCTGCTGCAGAGCCAGTGACTTGGTATTTCAGTTTCATTGCCAACAGCGTTCACTTCACAACGACAGAGGAACTTCTAATACAAAATTACTACTTCTTCTCCACCTTCGGTGTTTTTCTTACATTCGTAAACGTAAGATATTTTCTTTAGCTAACACAATAGACAGTCTTAGCGCTGTACTGTACTACTCCTAATTAAATTTACTACACAGTTTTGCAAGTCACACAATACAGTGTAGGCTACTGTTCTACTTCCCCACAGTTGGCGCAGTATACTGTCTACGATTCTGTATTTTCTTTGTTTCGATTACTCTACCCATCAAGGGTTTCTATCTACTACGGGATAGTCTGTTAAATAAGTATTACTATGTATAATCACATCCTTATCTTATCTCTCAAGAAGGTCGAAAAGCGTCCACTTATTCATATTACCCCTTTTCTGCTGTCTCACGCCCACACGCTCTTCTTTATTTGTTCTCTCAACAGCGAAAGATGTCACTGTGGGTTCGAGGCTAACAAGGCCGGAAGGGGGGGGGGAGCAAGAAGTTTTAGTAGTCTATTAAATCTCCTTAAAATCTGTTAGAATTCCTCGAGCGAGAGTCCCGGCTGCTCTATGGTCCGTCTACTGCCGCCTATCTTTTCTAATCCAAGCCATTAGAGCTCAACGACTCATTTATGCGTATAGAAAAGCGTCTCTCAGGGCAAATTTTGAGTTGAACAAAAAGTTCGTTCGTGTTTAGGTGAAAATTTGAAATCCATACTTTTTGGGATATGTAAAGAACATCTGCGACTCTAGTCTTGTTCGCGTTCTGCCTCCAGTAGGCCGATGTCAATCTCATTTGGCCGGGCAGAGCGAGGTGCATCTCTTAAAATGAAAATTTTCTAATCGAAGTCTAGTAAGCCATTTCTGGCAGAGCAGTTATGACACAGCATTCATTCCATAGACAGTGCATATCTCTAGTCCAGTTTCTGCTGCTTTCTGTTCTGTTGCAGTGAAAAAAAAGCATAAGATGCCGTTAGTGCTCCGCTTCATCCTTCGTTTTAAGGGCTTAAATCCCAATAAATATGTTTGCACCTTCCTCCGTCGGCGCTTATTTGCCACTGATGTAAATGTAGTCGCTGTACTAAACACAGTATCCAATGAAAAAGAACATAGGAACAATAATTAGAAGATCAGAGAGTTGACACTAATAATGCACAAACATTTTAGCCCACCCAATATCTTTGGGTCAATGAAAACGCAAAATGCCGATACTAATGTTGATTTTCATTTTAGTTTACTGCCCGTGATGAACTTAAGCGTAAAAATATCGAGGGATCGGTTTTACGTCACGATCTCCCGTATCTCCCGAGTAAGGATTACGGGCTTGGCGGTGTCCAGCTAATACCATGACTTTTGCTGGAGCTTAGGCCGTTTTTTTCACAGGATGCCTTTAAGGCCCATAAGGTTTATAGGATTAGATCACGGGACCTGCTGATTCGGTTAGGGAACATTACCATAAAGCCACGGCGGAATATCGATGTTGGGGCAATTTTGGATAACAGTCTAGGGCACGGTTATAGTCTTGGTAGATATATTATGAAGTAAGAAGGTTTGTTAGCGCAGCGATTCTAAGCCGCATCGCGCCGAAGGTCAAACATTTTATTTCAGAATTTTTGCCAGAAGGTCGTGAATGACGGCGAACTCACGTGAGTTCTGCGACTAGCATTTGTCAGGTGCACCAAGTCTGACAGGAAATAAGGCGCGAGCGTTTCCAACCCTACACGGCTCGGCTGAAAAATTGGCTCAGCCATGCGGCGTAGGGAAAGAAATGAAAAGAGATATAAGGCAGGAGAAAGAAACACCCGTGCTCTGGGTCCTCTCCATGGCCCCCAGTCGGGAGCAGATAGGAATCGCACGGGATGGGTCGCTTATTACAATTCAACTGTTCACTTCACGGAACAGAAGTATGAAGAACCTACCTAACTTTACAAAACTAACCTCGTTAGCAAGAGCTGCGACCAGTTGCAACATTCCCGGTAGAAAATGCTCTCGGATCTGCCCCTGGATTCGTGAGGCCCATATATATCCTGGTAGGGAAAGGACCCGCCAGAATATACCGCTGAGAGATATAATCATGAGCGTAAAATAACAATATTGGGGTACTTTTGGTTACTGGACTTCTGCACGGTTGTAATCGGAGCTGGTAAGCATTCAGGGACACTCTCGCCTGACGAGTTGCAATCAGCTCTGCTCTGCAGTTCAGAAGCATGAATGCCACCAAGTTATAATTCAATATATGCACAGTCCAAAAGTTACTAGTAATTATATTCATTGATTGCGACTTATGAATTGAATAACAGGAAGTATGCGTAATAGATTGCACTCTTAGTCCTTGGTTTAGGTTCAACATTTTAGTTCAGGTTATTTGACGTAAATACTGTATAGGAGTCTTTCTGTACTCACATTCTGGCAAAAAAATTGTTCACTTTTTGACGGACACGGTCTGCAAAGGCTGTCTTTATTATATTTAGCGAAATTATTTTTTATCGACGTTCATCATAAAAATAGCAAAGGGAACTTACCAAACGGGCCCACTTAAGCGCAGCTAACTCAGATAGCTATGAATATTAAGGTCAGAATAACCGAAAACTAAGCCTTTTACGCGATTTATTTATCAGAAAGATACTGCGGCGCATACTTCTGGAGTACAAACTCGAAATCGGGAAAATCATGCATGGACTGGCCCTTAGGAAACAAGTACTGCAGTGTGTCCGTAGTGACGCGCTTGAAACCGATGTCTTCGTGCATCTTGATGGACGATGAATGGTCGCTGTGAATGATAACAATGGCAGGGATGTCGACTTCATGCAACTGCTTTGCTAAAAGAAGAGTTGCTATTTTGGCCAAGCCTTGTCGCCTGTGGGCATCTTCAGTGTAGGTCATCCCAAAGTTGCCAACCGCCTTCATAAGTGTGAAACTTGCCAGTTCGCCTTTGGTGTCTTGCTGTTGTGGGCCATCGACCATTGAAACTGCGGAAATTGGCACGGAGGGAAAATTTTCATGCTCAGAATCACATTTCTTCTTGAAAATGGCGACGGACGGTAGGAGGCACATACTTTTCGTGATGAAACTGTCGGTTTCTTGGAATCTGGCAGCCCATGTCGATAAAAGCTGTTCACTGTGTTGCTCTTGCAGCCGACCGCAGTAATAGCCATCAGGGAGTCTGTAAGAAATTGGAATGTGACTGTACATGTGCAGAGGAGCTATTGCTAGCGTACATAATTGTCCATATTGTAATTTGAAATGACATCTAAGCCAGCAACACAAGATTTGGAAATGTTAAATATTGAGCATTGACCTGAGGTGATCACGATTCAGGTGATTCTAGCGTGAGATTGGAGAGGATGAACTTCATCGGTCTATCGTGCAAACTGGGATAGTTTCTTGTCGGTGGAAGAGTTCTATCATTCGTTGGTGATATTGTTTCTGAGTGTGCACTTCGTATACTATGAGTTGACGGTTGTTTAGGGCTGAACCTATCAAAGCTACTTTGGGAGTTTTTCATTGAGCAGCGTTTTTAGTCCGTGCTGTTTTTGTTATTTGATGTGCTCTCCACGCTGGAAAACTACAGCACATAGATGCACCGGGCGGCAGGAACCTCCTGCACAAGGGCTTCAAAGGTGGCACATCAGTGTGGTAGAAGGCTGCTGTAGATGGAGTCTACGCAGCGGGCAATGTTTCAAAATTTAAGAAATATTTGCTAGTTTATAATTTATATTTAAAGGTTTGGAATCAACGGTATCTCAGCTACACCTTACTGGGATATCTTACCAAGATTTTCGGAAATTTCAACATCTTCAAATTCGACCATTTTCGACCTCCCACCTAATGAGCCGAGGTACGGCGAAACGCGCGTCGTTTGTAACCAAATTTCTAAAATGCTTCTCATCGTATTCTTCAATATATATATATATCTATCTTCTACTATATAATAATTCACGTCGTGTTTTTATTTATTTATTTATTTATATATTTATATCTTTCCTGTCACGCTCAATGGGAATAAGATAGAAGAAAATTCAGATTTCAAAATGTAAAAAAAAAAAAATGGGTACCTTGCAATTTTTTTCGGCGAAAAAAAAAGTTGGGTACCTTGGAATCTTTTTCTTCAGTATTAGATAGGGGAAAAATGAGGAAGCCCAAAAGATGGCGGGGGTTTTGGTAAAGTGTTAATTCTTTGCCGTCATTTATAATGATGGTACGGGCCACTAAAAATATATATATCCAATTTCTTAGGCAGAATGCTGAATTTTCAGTAAAGAAGCCTTCTGAACAGTAATAAGCACAGGAGACAGCGGGGGTTTTCCTGAAGGGCTAACTTACTGCCGTCATTTATCGAACACGTGCACCAGTCATTAATAACCCAATATGCCGTCATTTACAATGACGGCTCGGGACACTAGTATATATATATAAACAAATATATATTCGTGAATCATCAACGAAAACATTATCACTTCTCTCATTTTTTCGCAGGTGATAAGAACATCAGCTACTGCTATTACGCTACGCAC
Source organism: Parhyale hawaiensis (assembly GCA_001587735.2). Taxonomy (NCBI): domain Eukaryota; kingdom Metazoa; phylum Arthropoda; class Malacostraca; order Amphipoda; family Hyalidae; genus Parhyale; species Parhyale hawaiensis. The sequence goes on from LQNS02276498.1 coordinate 11,328,558, forward strand.
ATTACAGCAGTATAACAGCAGCGTCGCGTCCGACTCACGTTAACTAACTAGCAAAAAATTACCTAACCCTATTCCTCACACATAAACTGTCTTACGGAACCATGTTGTTGAAAGTGGCGAATGTGCTATCCATCAATTTTAAAATGATGCTATACTTTTTACAATTAGGCGTGAAGGATCTGTTAACGACGCGTACGCGATGGCACAGCTTAGGGCCACATTTTATAGACACTCTCCAACCGGGTGCGGGCCTGTTATAGGGAAAACAACCTAATAATAATAAAAATTTTATCCTTTAGAAAGCTAAAAAAGCTCGTCGATGCTTTGACATATATTTTTGTGCAACTATAAAGGTTATAGGACATGTAGGACACTCTGGAGGCCCAAATGAAATTATGAAGAAACAATGTAAAATAGCTACTTATTAGCGTACTACGATTTTGTGACGTCACAAGCCCATCTCCCATGGTGCACTGCAGCTTGGCTCATCCCGTGCGCTATCCTTGTAAAGTCTCATCATCCTTGGATTATCCTTCAGTGCTCAGCCTGGAACATGAAAGTCAATGCAGGTACAACTATATTTATGATTATTAGTCGATCTCGGACATCCGCCTCTAAATATTGGTTAGACTGTGCTGCAGAGGTTGAGCTCACTGGAATTACCGAGTACACTTAAGAAGTGTGTGTTTAGTAGAGTTGGGCTCCTGCAAAAAGCTAAGATTATGTTTTGTGGCAAAGAGCAGCCCGATGACGTCTATTCGCCACCATGCTACTTTTGTTGGAGCATTGCTCTCCTGTCTGGGATTGCCTTTTGTCAGTCACGTAGGTCTGCTAGAAATAACTCGTTAGCTAAGTCAGTTAGTTGTGAACCCAGGATAATTTGGAGAATCTGTCCCATAGGCAGAGCGTTGCTTTCTTTTATTTTCTGAAGTTGGTACCTAGATAGCCATGAAGGACACTGATTGACTTCCTGCATTCCTCTTTCTTAGATAACTTTTTACAGAAGAATATGAGCTGATGAATGGCTCGTCCCAGCACTTACTTTGGGTGATGTTTGGGTAAAACTCACCTGTTCAATTGGTGTTGATCCCCCAATCCGAGGGGGCATGGAACACATGGCTGGGATCCATATTCGGCTTTGTATACCTACAGGCTTTTACGTCAGTCGTAAACTGTTTTTAGTGGTTTCCCTAGGCAGTGTTTTTTGTACATCGGGCTGCTTATTGCCTAATTAGATTTGCTCGACTCTCGACACCCTGGTGTGTATCTTTAATCGAATAACTTCTAGAGAGAAATATGAGGCTTGACACCAACTTTTTCGGTGCTTGCTATGATAGGCGAGCGGACAGGATCCATTCCTTGGACCTGCACCGAACTGAATGAAACACGGACCCACCTTGGTATGGGAGGCATAGAGATAGGATCCAATTGTAACATTTCCATTTTGAGCACAACTGGATCTTGTAACATCTCCCCGGATAGCTTCTTTAGTATCTTATTCATCTGGAAGACAAAACAGGACAAGGTTTTAGATAACACTAGACGACCCTTGACCCGATCGTCTTTGCTTTCGCACTAAAGCAGGTGTTATTTAGCTGGTCATAGACCACACGCTATTCGGCCGTCCTCGATCTCCTGCCCGTCAAGGAGCTGCCCATACGGCTCACTGTCAACAGATTCTATGCCTGTCTAACGAATATTCAACACGCAGTCTGTGAGCAAATTCAATTTATATGTTACGTATTCCAGTTGTATGCTTCGGAGGAACTTTGAAATTATCGTGCCCGTTCTTGCAACCGAGAGGCAGGTTCCACGAGCATATCACAGATACAATCGAATTAAAGAGCTAATCCATGGAAGTATTGTTGGGCCTGTGCCCTAGTCTCTTGAATTTCTTCCCGTCCGAAAGAGAAGAAGCTATGTCACAGGCCACAGGCTATACCCTAGTCCATCGAATTTTTTCTAGTCTAAAAGTAAAGAAAATGTGTTAAACAAGACACAAACCAGATACAAATAAACAAGACACAAATAAAGAAGACACAAACAAGTCAGGTTCCCAGACTTTTAGTATAATATAGATAGATATACATAGATGCAGTTTGATACAGAGCAATGATCTTATTGAAGGAACTTCGGCAGTGAGTCTCATTGCCCCATTCATATTTCACTAGAAAACCTTCGGTTCATAGTTCAGATGACCTATTGTGATATCTTGATATTGCGGTGGTACGTGATTACTCTCGCTTCAATAATGTCGGTGCTATAGTATTTAGCAAACAAGACTCCATCTCACGTTCATAGGTTTTCAAAGTACCTTGGCGTGAAGATGGAGAGGCAGCTGGCGAAGTACAAGCAGCTGTTGGTGCCAGTTATTCACAGGTAAAGTCTTCAGCAGCTGGTACACCACATCGTCCGACAGGTGGTCTGGGCTCCAAAACAGACCAAAGGACTGCATTTTCGGCTGAAAACAGAATCCGAGAGCATTCTTTTTTAGAGCTAGAATTTCTCGCATATACAGATACCAATGGTATATATGGTATATACTTGCGGCAACAAAATTGTCCCTTACTATCAATGTAACACGAAATACGCATGTTGAGATTCTTTTCGCTATTCAAAGGCAGAATAGGTTCGCTGTAATAGGCTAGTAGCTACAATACACCGTTTATACAGGCCTGCGAGCTTGAAAAGTGCCTGTGATTTGGGGGTGAAGGCATCTCTACCAGCGTTATCGACGATAGTGATAATTGCGCTATCTTTGCACCGTATAATTCCGTTGAAGCTGAGCACACTCTGACGAGCAAAGCTCAGTATGTAGAAAGTCTCATTATCGATCGCTATATTAGACAATAGTCTGACCATTTTATCACAAGGCAGTTCGGCCGTGGTCAAATTCCTCAATAAATTTGTCAATTCTATGGGTATTTCTGATATCTTGTTCTGCCATATCTCAGCCCCGCCCACTGAACAAATATGCAGGGAATGGTGCATATATGTTCCTAAAGGTAACAGAAGGGGTTGCCGTAGTGCAAGAGCCTGAGGGTGTTTGTGATCGTCAATTACAATACATATACTATAACCATGCAATAACTTGTGGTGGGAAGTTCAGTACACAGGTTTGGTAGTTCCGTTTTAACTGCTTCAGTCAGCGGAGCTCTGACCCCTGCGCTTACAACCTCTGCCCATGAATATTTTCTAGTGCCTTGAGCGGTGTTCGTACCGCTGCTCCCTGGTGGAGTGGGGCAGTTTATTTTAGAGCCTTGAGCGACGCACATTCTGCTCCCTAGCGATATCGGTATTCCCAACGTAAGATCCTGGTGCCCTGTACTATTTATGTATTGACTGCGGCAACCTCGCGACCAGCAGCCTGGGGAGCGGACATCGATTTTGAGGCCACCGTAGTTGCTGAATCAACCTTGTAGTGTGGCCGTCGCATCTAGAAGCGACGGTCTTCGTGGGAATATCGCCAGCAGTGAAGATTCAGGAAGACCCACAAACTTTCTTCGGACGTTAACTACGCTTCAGCATGGAGTAACCACTACATGGAGTAACCACAGCATGGAGTAACCGCCTTCTGCCGGCCGCTGACCTGGGAGGGCGCTTCACGGTCATTCCACGCTGATGTTAACCTAGCTAAGGCTTAATTTTGCAAATTCACCAAAAGTAGCTTCTATATATACCAAATTCAATTTAAAGACCTCTTCTTTAAGAATCTGAAAAGAAAACACAAAAATCGTAAAAACAATTTTTGCACGTCAGAGATGAAAAGCCCATGCTGGCATGTCACCCATGTGACGCCTGTTCCGAAGAGCTCGGTTTCATCCCGTACCTCTGATTATAGACCCATCTCGATCACACCTGTTTTGTCGAAAGTTAATGAGAGGTTGGTTGCGTCAAGATTGGGTTGTTTTCTTGGAAAGCAGGGTGTCCTTCCCCCAACAGAGTATGGTTTTCATAAGGGCTTGGGAACTTGTGATGCTCTGCTTCACATTTCTCATGTGTTGCAGTTGGCTCTTGATAGGGGTCATGAGGCAAGGTTGGTACAGCTTGACTTCAGTGCTGCTTTTGATCGCGTGAATCACCTTGGGCTGCTCCATAAGCTGNAGTCAATTTTTATCTAACAGACGTCAATGTGTAGTTGTTGATGGGAAGAGGAGTGAGTTTATGGATTTGGTTTCTGGTGTCCCACAGGGTAGTGTTCTGGGCCCTTTGTTGTTCATTGTATATACGGCGGATTTGTTTCATCTTGTTAATGATTTACTTGTTGGTTACGCTGATGATGTTACTTTGCTGGCTGTTTGCGATAAGCCTAGTGATAGATTAGAGGTTTCAGAATCTATTCGGCATGATTTGGAAATGATTGATTCTTGGTGTTCTAGGTGGGGGATGAGGCTAAATGCGGGCAAGACTAAGGCCATGCTCGTGTCCAGGTCGCGTACAGTGGGACCTCCTTTTCTTGCACTCATGCTGGATGGTGTATCACTTCCTGTGGTTGATGACTTGGTAATCGTGGGTGTCAATTTTGATCCAAAGTTGACGTTTGAGCCCCACATGCGTTCGGTTGCCTCACGTGCATCGCAGAAAATTGGTCTTATGAGGCGTGCTTGGAGGGTGTTTGGCTCGATAGAATTGACACGTCGCTGCTTTAATTGCTTTGTCCTCCCCCTTCTGGAGTACTGCTCTGTAGTCTGGAGCTCTGCTGCCGATTGCCATCTGTGTTTGCTTGACAAAGTGGTTTGTCGATGTGCGTTCATGCTGGGTGGAGTTGTGCCTTATGATCTCGCGCATCGCCGCAGAGTTGTTGGGACTGTTTTTTGTACAAAATCTATAATTTCCCCAGTCATCCACAGTCTGAGTTTCTTCCGGATCCACTTGTTCGGGTAAGGTATACTCGGCGTACTGGTGCTCTTCATGACTTTGCCGATGGATCGCAATGATATATTTGTCTCTACTGTACATTGCTTAAGGATGAGTTTAGAAAGTTTGAGTAGATATTGAAAAAAGCTGTTTGAAATAGATAATTTCGTTCCCCTAAAAAAGTAAAATGTATAATGGTTCGACTGCTCGGGATCGATATTATAGAACTACAGACTATCGGAAATGTTTTTATGACCATTTCGAACTATACCGGGTGTTGCAAAAAAACTCTGTCGAACTTTCCCAGGTGATAGGGACACTCAAAACAAACACTTTTTCAACAATATCGAAAATTCCAAAACTTGTTCGTTTCCGAGATACTGACATGTGTAATTTGTAACAAAACCTTACCTATATCTGCAACTAAATGAAGGCCTACCTACATACAACTCCAGTTGCAAATAAACAGTAGAGTGGAAATTGAAAGAATATTGTGTAAAGAAATGTAATACATTAATTTTACAACCAATTACATTAACTGTTCAAAATGTCTACCATTTACTTCAGTGCAGGCGTGACACCTCCTCTGAAAGGACTGTTGAACACGAGATAACATTTGTCGATCTTCAGCGATGTTGCCTGCTGCGACCGCGATCCTGGCAGCAAGATCAAATTTTGACTTCAGAGGAGTGTCGTACACCAAAGTTTTCATGTGACCCCAGAGAAAGAAATCCAGTGGATTGAGGTCGGGAGATCTAGCAGGCCTTGTTACAGGAATTATCCACTTATCCAATTTGTAAACACAGTGTTGCCATAACGTAGGCAACTGCTGTATTGCCAGATTCAAAGGTATAACTAGGATAAACGTAAAGACTCATTTACTATTTGCAAGATTACCCTAAACGCTACACATGTCAGTATTTCGGAAACGAACACGTTTTGGAATTTTTGGTATTCGTGAAAAAGTGTTTGTTTTGAGTGTCTCTATAACCTATGAAAGTTTGGCAGAGTTTCTTTTTTTGCAACACCCGGTTAAAGCGAATTCGTATTGTTTTCGGCCTCTACCTAAGCGTCTTTTGCATAAACACATATTCTATATCGAGGGCCAATATAATTCTTAGTAATGTCGGCCAAAGCTTCGGAAGCCTCCTTACTCCATAATTTTCTCTCTTCCGCCCCAACTAACTTGGCGTCTCTAAAGGCTACGCAGATCTGCGGCTATAAACAGTGCTTGCATGATCATCTCTTTAGCTGAGTTTTATTTTCTTCTTAATTTCTCTATACTGATCTAAATGCTACTAAAATAAGGGCAATAGCTCAGAGTGGGCCGGGGCGTAAGTTCCGGCGGCTGTCTGGAAATGGGTCTGTTAATCCATCTACTGCCGAATATCTAATCTTATAAGGCAAAAAAGACTTAATTATTGACAGTCTCGGGTTAAATTGCAAATATTTACTAGTATTCACGTAAAGGAGATATTTCGTTGCACTAACAGTGCTATCTAAGAGATAAATGATGCCTGACCTAATGTTTTTACTTCATGAGCAAGTACCACTCACCGCTGTTGTCACGGGCATCATCACCCCCATGGCTGCTCGGTAGCGGGCGTCGTCTGGAGCGAAGATGCAGGCGTCCAGCAGGCTGAGGTGGTCGTACCTCAGAGCTAACTTTAGCACCGCGTGGATCTTGAGAAAGAAAAAAAAATCACAGTTCTCGGCGTTAAGCTAATAGCGCCGAATATCGGCATGTTTTTCTTCGAGTCCAGCACTGCCGTTCATAGGAGACATGAACTTTTGGTGTCTACGTCTAGACGTAGGGAGTATACGTTGAAATAAGTAGAACTGTTTTATTGGAACGGAAGGCAGGTTTACGAGAAAGATGTCTTAGCAACTGTTATAAATTTACTAAAGTTATTGCTAAAACGCTGTGTCTGTTTGAATATCCAGTGTAGCAGCCAACTTCTTGTAACGTACGGCATGGTGACAGGCACAATTTGATTTATGCATGTGAACTAGAAATCAATTCAAATCAAACCATGCACTCACCTGATGAGAATGAGGCAGGAACTGCCGTATGCTGGCAGCATACTCTTCATATTCTGCAAAGGGCACCTCCGTGAGTCTCATGCTGCGGTGTACCTTTTCTCCAGAGACAACACTGATAATTTTTTTTAGCTTTGCTTCAGTTTTGACGAGTTTACAGTACCTATCACGACACACAAATAGGAGAAGATGCGCCTAAATTTCAACCAAGTATCTGAAATTCCTTAGCGATGCAATCGAATTCTTAAATATTGGAGAGGAACAAAGAAATTGATGATGTCATCATACGTACCAAGCAAATATCCTTGTCCCTATTCTCACGACACGACACCGTGCGTGCGTGTGTATGTTCGACGTGGCTTATGCCGGAGCCACACTAGCTTTTCATAAGAACAACGTGATGTGAGAATGGGCAACTCGCATGTCATTCCTGCCCCGTATCTATGCTACCGAGTTTAAGTGTAATTATGTATTTCAAAACGAGTGAGCTGCCCCTCAAGGAGTATTAAAAAGGGAGAAGTGCACATACTCTATTTACCCTACGGGAGCCTTTCAAGTAAACATATCCCTTGAACTGGCTGAGAGGCGTTTCCGATCGGAGAGTGGCATTGCCGTAAAGAAAGGAGTCCTGAGTTCAGAGTTGTATAGCCATTCACCATCGACGAAATTTCGAGCGGATGGAGGTATGTAAATGAAACTTGGATCCTGTATACCAACTTATGATGAAAGTAACAAGGTGAACACTGTGATATCGATCTTCAGACACAATTTTCTTGCAAAAGAATTGAAGAACTGCCTGTCTGTATCTTCCTTAATATGTGCTGATCATGGCCTTCGGCCCACTGCCTGGGAGCGGCTCAGCCAGTTCAGGGGTCCAAAACGCAGCACCCGCCATGTGTCTCAGCCATGTGTGCACTCGCCGAAAGAGTGCTAAGGCTCTCTCCTCCCATTACAACCTCCTTGTTGCCCATCCTCGTTCTCAGTTGTTCGTGCGAATGCATATGTGGCCTCGGCACTACGCACACATTTTTTTGTGCAACTCCTGTGGTTGTTGTTGCATCAATTCGGACTTCGTGCCGGCAGAGAGACGGCAGCCTGCTGGTGTTTGTTATGGTGACTGATGGAAAAGGCCAGGCACACCTTGATCAACTTCGTCAATTAGGGCATTTGGTGGAAACTGGGGTATTTCAATATACTGAACACTTCAATGAACACTTTGGAAAACTTACGAATGGACTTTTATAAACTACTATCTTATAAGTAAGCAGAAGTAACTAGAACGCCTCGTAACGTAAGGCCATCACCCGCGGTGGGAGCAAATTTCATCTCCGTAATATTTATGGCTAGCCAATCATATTTTTTTGCATGGGTGATAACGACGACAACCCACCACACTCCCTGCAAAAAATCACGAACCTAGCTCAACTCCTTCTACCTGTTTTTGGGTGAAAACAAATTTCATTGCCACCCTTTTTTATGGCCAGCTATTCAGTTTTTTGGCAGGGGTCACATCGAAGACAACACATCAGACTCCCTGCAAAAAATCATGAACATTGCTCAACTCCCTCGACCACTTATTGGGTGGACAGACAAATACATATACAAATATACATATGCAAATATTGAAGAATCAAATCAGAAGCAAATAATATAGTTGAAATTTCAATACCCACGACGCGTTTCGCTGTAACCTCAGCTCATCAGGTGGGAGGATCAAAGATGTGCCACCTATCGAAGCCCGTACAGGTTGTAAACTGTCGCTTGCGGCACCTCTGTGTGTCTGTACTTAGTGCAGTGGCTGAAATGAACAGGATGGACTTAGTTTAAAAAAACGACAAAACATTTGTATTAGAGAAAAAGTAATTTATAGATTTCCTCAAACCGGTATCATATATACCATCTTTATGTGATAACCCCTAAAATTCTCAAGATGTCAACGAATTATTCATCATCTTCGATCCTCCCACCTGATGAGCTGAGGTTACAGCGAAACGCGTCGTGGGTAACAAAATTTCAACTATATGATTTGCTTCTGATCTAATTCTTCAATATGTAAGCCATCTAGAACCAGAATATATATATATATATATACAAATATTTATTCAAAGATTGGAGGACACCCAGGCTGAATCATTTTGTAGGTAAGAGTTAGAACGCCTTCTGGATTTTGTAGTAAACTACTAAACCCAGAAGGCGTTCTAACTCGTACCTACAAAATATACAAATATATATACTTGTATCTTCAATGGAAATATTATCACCTTTCTCCCTTTGTTCGCTGGTGATAATAACTTTTTAGATACTGAAGCGGAAATTAGCTGTAAAAGTAACGTTCAAGCAATAAAGTAAATATGTAGCTACTGCAAATTTTCATATTTAGTTTGTCGCGCTAATGCAGCTGGAAAAATAGTTTTTGCGGCTGCTTGCCTCCTATGGCAGATTTTTCCTAATGCACAAAAGCAACAACACTGAATCAGTACTTCTCTGAGACACTCGACTTTCACTATACTGAAGCACTTCCTCTCTTGTGCGTCAACTAAGTCACAATCTTACTTTGTTCGTTACAGCGAACGCTCTTAAGGTTCATCCTCCCCCTACCCATTCGCGTCGAGTGATATCGAATACAGTAGATCGCTGCCCTCGAAGCTGGCCCTATAGCTCTGAAATCCACTTCAGGCGCTGTATTGGTCCCGGCGAAGGTACACTGAGTCACCCAGACTTATAAAAACGTATATTTTAGGTACATGACCACTCGTGGGTTTGATTCGAGTCCTCGTCGCGTGTTCGGCGGCTGCGACTTAAAGCCAGTCTCGTAGCCATGTTTATCTCCCGCGTACAACATGAGAGAGGTGATAATGTTTGCGTTGAAGATTTAAGTTTGTATTTATATTTGTTTGTCTGTCCACCTAATAAGTGGTGGAAGGAGTTGAAAAATATTCAAAATTTGTTGCAGGGAGTCTGGTGAGCTGTCCTCGATATGACCCATGCAAAAAATAGGAATAGCTGGCCAAAAAAGAATTTGTTTTCTACCTAAAATAGGTAGAAGAAGTTGAGCTTTATTCATGATTTTTACGTGGAGTCTGGTGGGCTGTCCTCCGTTAGCTGACTGCGATGAATTTAGCTCCACCGTGGGTGATAGTATTACGCCACGAGGCGTTCTAGTTGCAACTTAGGTCGACTGTAACTCAAAGGCAGTTTTCAAAACTTTTACTACACACATTTCTTGACACTCTATAACGACTGCATCACCCAGTCACAAACCACAATACATTTGTAAAACCGATGACATTTTTACTAACGTTCACCGGGGCTGCAACACTAAACCAAGGGTCCCCACAGCCCCGTTTGTGCTCACTGCACCACAACCAACCGCTCGTCCCTAGTGCAACAACTGCTCTGAGTCACAATTGCCTCAAGTGGTTGCTAGCGCATGAATAATCCACTGTCTCCGGCGGACAACAGGTTTTTTATCGTTCTTTGTCATTGATACAGAGCTGATACCTCTAGCAGCAGTTTTGCAGGGCACTATACATAGTTTTGCGGCGTGTTGTAATCATCATTGTGGGTTGCCGGTGCCGCACCGGGGATTCCCGCCGCTTATGCTTTGTGTGTCGCAATTACTGTACACTTGTTTCGATGCGGCGCAATACCGTTGAGGGTATTAGCGCCCTCGCAATCACTGCCCGAAAAGCGATAACTATGATTGCGAGACGAGTTACTTTAATGCCAGCACATAACTGCTTTGAAACATCCAATTCACAAACTATTAACGGCCAAAACTTCAGAGGCCACCATAGTCCATATTTTTCTCGCTTCCGCCCCCACAAACTTGACGGCCCTAAGCTCCTCAGATCTGCAGCTATAAATTGTAGTTGCATGATCGTCTCTTTGGCTGAGGTTTTCCCCTCCCTTTTTCTTCTTTTTCTTCCGTCATTTAAATGATACTGACATCATGGCAATAGCCTCATAGAGGGCCGGGGCGTAAGTTCCGGCGGCTCATTGGGAATGGGCCTGTTGGTCCTTTTACTGCCGCCTATCTAATAAAAAAAATTAAGGAAACATGAAATTATCCAAAGGATCAAAGCGCCAGTTCCGTAGCCCAGAGGGTGCTTACTTCGAGCTCCGTAGCCGACATAACAAGTAGCTAACTCCGAATTCCTATATATTGTTAAGCTTACACGGCTCCTCGCTCTCATAACCACATTTATGGTTACCGTATTCATTTTTCAGGTTGCGGCAACCCAACTGGGCTGTCGTTAGAAGACGCACTTGCGGTTACATATCTTGAACCATCTTACGAAGGCTTCAGAAACCCGGCACTGTAGGCGTTTACCTCTGTGAGGTTGCGAATATTCTCCATCTGAGGCGTGTTGTAATCGTATCGTAACACGGAATGCGGTTGTGAAGACAGCATCTGTCGATGAACCTTAACAATTTTTTGATTCTGAATTAATTGTAATTTCGTCGACGGAAGCTCATAGTAAGTAAACTTAGTTGCGTACTTACGGTCGATTCGTGAATTTACTCATACGTTTGTATGATTCTTTTGTTCCCAATATATGGAATAGATATTTCTGAGTGATTGCCTTCTTCACCCTAACCTGTGTCACAATCGTCTTAACAGCTTTTTGGGTTATGATTGCGATACAATTAGTGGCGGCGGGGCCGCCTTCGTAGCACCAGTAACCCAGAATAAGCGATTACAACACGCCTCTATATGCCATTGATGTTCTGCCTTTGCTCCGTTATAACCCGAATACACACTCACTTCAAGTTCTTTATGCCCTGGAAAAGTGAAGTCTCTCATTTCGGCTCCATGGCCAGCAGAGATGACTGTGCACTTCTTGCAGTAACGCTTCATTCGATGAGGTACAAAGCATTCGATTAAACTGGGAAATTTAGCCTTCAAAGCACGACTTGTCTGGAAATTCAGTCAGGTACGCCAAGTTCAACCCCGTGAATCGAGCTTCAGGCGTTAACCCTTAATCGCTGACTCTTGAAACTTCCAAAATCTCAGTCTTGCTCCTTAACACTCAACTGTCGCGCTTTTTTCACGTGGGACTTCTCAAACTTTTCTCTTCCTACAAAAATATTATTTCAGTGAAGCAATACAGGGTAGAAATTGAGTGTGAAGCACGCCGGACGTGATCGGGTTGCTTTCAACTCTTCATCACTATTTCAAGTGACAAAACCAACGCTCCTGTCTGGAGGTCCGCCTAGAAATCTTAAGTGTGCAGGCCAATTATTAAACACACCTTTAAAGTTAAAAGGTAAGGGCATGGACCGCACGATACTTTGACTGTCCAGTAAAATTTGCAAATGAGGCTGATTGCAAATAGATTAAACTTCGATAAAATCTTTCCAGGCAACAAAACGACCTCAAACAGGAAATAGGCGATTTTGGGTTATCTAAGAAATGTATTTATCTGCAAGAAACACAAATTAGTAGCTAAATACCTACTGCGGACGAAGAATATTGAAGCCTGGGACAGCAAAATGACCTAAAATTGGCCAGAATGAATTTTGCAATTAACCGTTGCCGAGTGAGCACGCATGCGTGTTTCTTTCCAATAGATACATTCCTTGCGTCTCCAACAACAGTTAACTTTTTTTTTTGCTTCATGTGGTACGTTGACTGATTGTCCTAGCTTCAGGAAGAGTATCACTTTCGAGAGGGAAAATTCTACAGCGTGCTTGTTTCCCTAAGGCCGAGTTCACACGTCATTCATCTTACCACGTTCGCTCATCCACTCATCCAAATGTGCTGCTGTGCTGTTGAAATGAAAGAAAACTTCACGGTTTTTTGAGCTTTACTTTTCTTCAAATGCAAAGAGCTATTCGTAACTTACTCAGTGACATTTGCCGAGGAAACTAATATAGCTGATATGATGGTTAGCATTTTTGTAACTTTTGTGGCGTACACAAAGTTGTGCAGACAACGACGCTACAAAATATTCGGACGAGTGGATGAGTGAACGCGTTGAGATGAATGACGTGTGAACTCGGCATAAGACACTTGAAGTCGTAGAGCTGAATGCGCTACCTATTAGGTATCGCTACACCTTAATGCTGGCCACTCAACATTGTTAGATTAGATAGGCGGCAGTAGACGGACCAGCAGGCCCATTCTCAGAGACCCGCCGGGACTTACGCCCCGGCCCTCTATGAGCTATTGCCATTATGTCAGTACGATATGGCCTTTAAAGAGGACTGAGGAAGCAATAAAAGAAAAAGGGGAATAAACTCCAGCCGAAGAGATGATCATACAAGCACGATTTATAGTAGCAGATCTGAGGAGCTTAGAGACTAAGTTAGTTGGGGGTAAAGAGAGAAGATTATGTACTTAGGTGCCCTCTGAAGCTTTGGCCGTCAAAAGTTTGTGGCTGCTGGAGGAGGTGTTCCTAGCTGTGCAGGGCGTCTCTCCCAGAGTTTGTCAAGACGATTTTTAAACGCGTTGACTGTCTCCGCCACGATAACATCGGAGGGGAGTCTATATATACATGAGGTTCACCATGAAAAAAGAAAAGAAACTGCTGGCTTAAGGTTGCTCTTCGAGCTTTATGCTCCAGTTTTTGACCTTTGTTTTGCAGGCATGACGACATCTATGCTACTATCCACGGTTTCGGGGACCTCCTTGCCTTGCCACGAGGTGTTTCTTCTGTTTTTGGAGTCCCTGGTCGAAGAGTGGTGGTATTCAATTGTGTTCTGCAATTATGGCATGACCCGGTACTCCTTTGTATTTCTCGATCTTTGAGACAGGTAACGGTTTCTTTTACCTGAGCTAATGTCTATTTCTTTTATCTACGCTGCCAGTAAAGGCCAGTGCACACGCAACTCGAAACAGTGAGTTTCGTCATGCCCGCACCCGAACGCGTTACTCGTTTGTACTTCACAATTTTCGGAACCGGCAACAGTTTCTTTGACATGTACTGGTGTTTATTTACTCCATTTACGCAGCCACCATTAGCCAGTGCACCTGCAAGTCAAAGGAACGGCCGAGGTTCGTCATTCCCGCGTCCGAACGCGTTACTACAGTACGTTCATTTTAGTAGCGCAAATGTGCAACGAATTTTCAGTTTTGATGCCGTCCAAGTTTGGAGAGATGTGCGAAACTCAACTAACTTCACTTGCTGAGCAGACTAAATTTGACGGCTAACATTTTAACACCATGTTTGGAGTTAAACTCAGAAATGTGTTTACGAGGGCTCAACCAAACATTTGGACGATTGGCTGAAGAGACGCAATCTTTTGACTGGCGTGTATCACAGCCATTAGTTGACTCCTTACGTACGCCTGCGAGTTTGTCACAAATCCCTCAACAACCTCAGAGCTGGAGAACCTACCGCTGTCCTAACTCTTTCTCTTATACATTAATCTGCCTTTGTCGTAGAATTTACACTATTTAATTTGTAGTATATATGAAGAGGACGCACTTAGAGCAATGGTTAAGGCGAGTTCACTCGATACCTATACATGAAAAGGTTCCTTGAGTTTCGCGTCCGAACGAGTTACAGTGTCCGTTGAAACAGCAGGAAAGCGCAAAGCTCCCAACTTTTAATTCCCCCAAAATTTATAAGAGACCTCCCGTACTTGGCTGGCGGCACCCGCTGAGTAACCTGAATTGACGGCTAACATTCCATACCGTTTATTTATTTTTGGCAAACGCACAGTTGTGATCACGACGGGCGTACAGAACAATTGAGACGATCATCTGAGAAAATGAGTTCATTTGACTACAATGTTTTATACGTGAACAAGGTTGTCTGTAAGGCCCGCTGCAGACGAGAGTCGAAACACGGGAACGTTTCTCCTTGCCCATCTGCAAAATTATTATTTATTATGTCCATGCAAAGGACGCTTACCAAAAGTGGTGACAACACAGGCCCACTTAGTTACAACTATTTCCGATCGATAGGAATATTATTGCTTGAATAACCGAAAATTAAGTTTTTTACACGATTTATTAATCAATAAGATATTGCGGCGCATATTTCTGGAGAAGAAACTTAAAATCTGGAGGATTATGCATGGCTCGTCCTTTAGGGAACAAGTACCGCACTGATTCCGAAGTGATACGCTGGAATCTAATATCTTAATGTAACTTGCACGATGAGTTGTCGCAGTGAATGATAACAATGGCAGGGATGCCGTCTTCATGTAATTGCTTTGCTAAAAGAAGAATAGCTATTTTGGCCAAGCCTTGTCGCCTGTGGGCATCTTCAGTGTAGGTCATCCCAAAATTACCAACCGTCTTCATAAGAATGAAACTTGCCAGTTCGTGTTTGGTGTCTTGCTGTTGTGGGCCATCGATGAATGAAGCTGGGGAACTTGTTGGCCGAGAAGAAAAAGTTTCAAGCTCAGAAGCACATTTCTATTTGAAAATGGCCACAGATGGTAGAAGGCACATACTTTTAGTAATGAAACTATCAATTTCCTTTCAAACATCAAAAACACATTGATATTGATGCACGCATGTTCGCTTCAAGATATCCATAATAACCGGCATAATGGTACCGGAAGCGGCACGGCCACTCGGCCATCGGCGCAGTTTCAGTACAGCCTCGTAGTTGATGCATGGTAACGCTTCTCTCATTAGCAAACAAAGCATTCGCTTGACCTTCGAAACTAAGCTTTCAAGGCTTGACTTATCCGGAACAGCAGACAGCTATGCCAAGTTTAACCCGTTGAATTGAGTTTCAAGCGTTAACCCCTAATCGGCGGATCTTGAAAGTGTCAAAATCTCAATCGTGCTCCTCAGCTCTCAACCGTCTCGCGTTCCTCATATGGGGCATTTGAAATTATCGTATTCCTGATAAAACAATTTTTTAATGAGTGGTATTGAGTAAAAATGGAGTTTTCATGAGGCTAAACATAGTTGGGTCATGTGGAACACCTGCATCACTAATTAAAGTGGCAAAATAGAGAAGATAATCTGGTGTAAAAGTCAGACTGCTCTCATACAGAAAACACAAGTCTAGCTCCTGCCAATAGGTGTAAACAGAGAAAGGCGTCGAGCAAACTGGATATTCTTTCAATATCTGACTGGTTGAAACGTTTAGCTACTTTTACTTAAAGAATAAAACTGTGCACCCTGACGCAACTTACGGCAGGGACATACAGTACACACAGTTTAATCATTTTGACACATAGCTTCACATTTAACAACCAATTAATTCCTGTCCATTAGTTACTTTTAGAAATGGAATAACTCCATAATATTTATTTTTTTCAAGAAAACGCCTAACCACTGTATTTTACTTAGTCTGAGCATATGTTGCAAAAATAAGATAATTTATTATATTATGTATATGCAGGAAAACTCCTCAAAGACGAAAATCTGAAGACCGAGAAAATCCCTAAGACAAGATCACAAAACGAAAAAATTTGCTAAACAACAAAACAAATTCACTGCAGCGCCATCTACTGACCGCAAGCAACGTTACGACTGAGACAAATTTTCAGTTCAATTATTGGGACAAAAAAGGATTTACTAATTAAAGAAACTATGAGCAATTAAAACTTATATAAATTACTTTTAAACTTTATGAATTATACTCTTTAATTTCACTGTTTTTTTTTGTAATTTAGAACTTTGACAAGCTTAATGCAAAAATGTCATAAATACTGTTTCAGTAGCGATTTTCGTCAAAGGTTAAAGCCGACATCTAAAGAACACTAGAGAAAGCAGAGCTCAGAGTAACGAAAATGATACCTCAGCTGCGAAACAAGTCGTATGAATGTCGCCTAAAGGAATTGGGTCTGATCTCTCTCGAGCAAAGACGACTTAGGGGGCAACGAATAGAAACATTCAAGTATTTGAACGGCTTCAATGACGTACCTACAACGGGACTCGTTGAAAGAGACCTCAATGATCGCTTGCGAAACAACGGTCAAAAACTCAAGCATAAAGCTCGAAGAACTACCTTAAGTCAGCAGTTCTTTCCGCATTTCATAGTCAGCATTTGGAATAGACTCCCTTCTGATGTTGTTAGTGCGGAGTCAGTCTAAGCGTTTAAAAATCGTCTTGACAAACATTGGGAGAGACATTCTCCACAGCTAAAAACTCCTAATCCAGTAGTCGCTAACTCTTTACGGCCAAAGCTTCCGAGGCCACCTTAATCCGTTTACTTCTCTCTCCCGCTCCAACTACACAGTTTCACATCTCCAAGCTCCGCATATCAGCGGCTCTTGATCGTGCTTGCAGGCATTCATGATCGTCTCTTGAGCAGGGATTCATCCCCCTTTTTGCTCTTTTTTCCAGTCCTCTACATCCTACTAATATAATGGCAATAGCTCATAGAGGGCCGGGCGTAAGTTACGGTGTCTCTTTGGGAATGGGGATATGGGTTCGTCTACTGCCGCCTATCTAATCTAATCTACCACATCTGCTCTACTTCCTTTGGCCTTCCAAGCAACCCGCGGCATGAATAAACCTAAACCCCATGACCGCACGGTGGCCTTGCTGATTGACTTCAGCAAAGCATT
>LQNS02276498.1:11347117-11363764 GCA_001587735.2 Parhyale hawaiensis
ATGGGACAGCCCTCTATCTGTGCATGACTTCTTGTCTTCCCTACCTTCCTTCTCATACCTTCCGCCACACGCCCGACCCCCTCCGGAGCCGCCCCCTACGTAACTACAACAACAACAATCTAGTTTACTACGTAGAATATACATAACTACAATCACCTGAAACATACTATGCCCTTAAAATAGAGAAGGTATTTTCATAGGATCTTGTGCAGTTGTAATTATTGCCCCTTTCAATTTCAAATGAAATGATTATTACCTACTATTTGAAGCTGCTGAAGACTGAACATCAATATGACTTTGAGAATTCATGGGATATGCAGTAAATACAATATGACTAGTACAGTACCCCTATATATTTTTGTCACAAATAGTGGACAAATTCTGATTCATAAACAAAACTGATGTTCTTTATGTATGTGTTTCCGCATATACAACATTCTACACTGTACTTTCCATGCGCAGTTTTAATACGCACATATACTTTTATGCTCTGTTCTCTCCATTCTTGCCTCACAATAATCTGGAGTAGCCGGCTTCTAGATAATGCGCTCGAGTCGGTTGTGAGCAGTAAAACAGTGCCGATAATGTAGTAGTATAATGTAGTAGTAGTGGTTCGTAGTAGTAGTAGTGAGTTAAGTTTGCTAGCTCAGCGACTCTAAGCCGCATCGCGCCGAACGTCGTTTGTATACATTTCTTTTCTACAATAGGCACTGCCTAAGAATACGTTTTTATGCGGTTAGAGGGCAAAAAGTCCTCAACGGACGTAATATTTCAATACTACAAAACATTACCAGGTACATACACAACTGCATTAAATCAAATGTAGGATATTCAGGTCGTTTAGGTTTTCCAGCAGGGGCTGGGGGTTGAAAATGGCAATTTAATCCTGGTTTTCTGGCGTGGGTCACATCAAGGACAGCCCACCAGACTCCCTGCAAAAAATCATGGGCATAGCTCAATTCCTTCTACCTGTTTTTGCGTGGAGAAAAAATGTCATCGCCATTGTTTTTCATGGCCAGCTATTCCCAGGTTTTCTGCATTGGTCAGATCGACAGCAACCCATCAGACTCCCTGCAAAATAATAATGAACATTGCTCAACTCCTTCGACCACTTATTGGGTGTACAGACAAATATACTTAAATCTTCAACGGAAACATTATCACCTCTCTCACTTCGTTCGCGAATGTTAATAAATAAAGCAATTACCACCTAATGGTTATATGAACCAGGACTTGTTTTTCTTATTTTCCATGTTTTTTTTTAGATATTTTTCAAATAGCTACCTACCACTTCCGTAAGACCACAGCTACTCAGTGCATTTGATTGCTCCACTTCCATCGAAACAACTAGATCCGAATAGCTTGAGCTTGTCTTAAACTTCATTAATTTTGTGAGCTTTGAATTCAACACTACAGATCGAATTTCCGTCATTTAAGCGCATACCGATTTTACGTAAGATGAATGTAAATACAAGCCGTTTCAAGTTTATAAACGGTTGGTGCTTAACGACAAAACTCGGTCAGAGTGCCGAATCCAACGCTTACCGCTGAAGTTTCTGACAAGAGGTTATCTCAATGGAAATAGGTCAGTCCATAGACCACACCATACATTGACTGGACACTGAAATGGGGACTCTCGTAATTGGGCCTGGAGGCCGATTTACGTAAGTGTTAATAAAATGAGTTCTAATAATCACAGAGACCTCGAACAAAGATTAATTTCTTCGTCGTACCATGAGGAATGCGTTGCAGAGAAGGGAATCTAAATTCACAATCATAAATCTTCAGTAGACGATATATATTATACCTTCGAACACCAAGAAAAATTGAAAATTCATTATAATTTCTAGGAATATAAAATTTTATAGAAAAAATTGGCTCATAAATACTACAGGTAATGTACTTTACTATCACATTCAATTGATTTTTTTCCAATGATGGATTTGAAGTAATACCCTCAAAAATTGATGCATGTGGAGCTTTTGGTAGATCTCATCCCAATAGCTGCAACAAAAGTGAGGTTAAGAAAACTCAGTAATGTTGAAAAAATGAATTAAAACCACACTAATTCTACCTTGTACCTACCAATGAACTAAAAATGCATGCTTAAATATGAGATAAAGATACAAAGACAGCCGGGAAATAATACTAAAACAAAAATTTATGGCTGACACAACCCTTCATTACTGGAACCATCTAATGCTGCACATCGTGATTATCAATATCATTTCACATAACTGCCTAGGTCTATTATACCAGAATGCGGTTGCCTACGTTGTATTACTTCACGGATTCTTAATTTCCCACGTTGCATAATATTTTCGTTGCCTACGTCGCAACACATCACGGTTGCCGGAATTAAATAATTTCATAGTGGCCTACATTAGATCACTTCACGGCGGCCAATGATCTATCACTCAACAGCTGTCAAGGCTACGTATAACTTCACGGTTGCACGGTTGCCAATGCAATATCACTTCACGGCTGCCAATGCCAAATCACTTCACTGCTGTCAATGCTACTTCACTTCATGGCGGCCAGTGCTTCATCATTCAGATCACTTCATAGCCGCCATTGCTATATCACTCCACTGCTGCCAATGCTAGATCACTTCACGGCTTCCAATGCTAGATCACTTCCTGGCGGCCAGCTCTTCATCACTTCACTGCTGGCCGGGCCAGATGCTCCAACTCACCTTTCAGCTCTGCTGTCTGTTCAGATTATCTCGCTTAGAGCGTCTACCAAAAAAATTTCATTAACATTTTCATCAGCTGTTTACTTGGCATTTCATCACAAATCGAACATACCACGAATTTGAGAAGCTTCTCTTCTACAAATTGAAACTGTTTATTTCACTAACTGTTGCAAAATAAGTTTACTGCAAATATCAAAGGATGTCATAAAAAACAGTTACTCTACGATATTACACTCCAAGCCTTAATATTTTTGTGAATTTGTTGGGTATAAAAGTTTTAGAAGTATATACAGGTTTGCCTGTCATTACTGAATGTAAAAGCATTAAGTCAAATAGCTTGAATTAAGTATGAAAAAGTAATAGAGAATATATAAAAAATGCGTCTGAGGCACCGTGCAGTCAGGCCCAATTGCGGGACCGAAATTTGCCTTAGGAGCCAGTGTCCAGTCGATGTATGGTGTGGTCTATGGTCAGTCTACTGCGCACAAATACTTTTACGGCACCCACACACCAGGAACAGAATGTATGGAACCTTCTCCAAGTTAAGTTTTAGGAATTGAAAATTTTGTATGTCTTTTGAAACTTATATATAAAAATAGCTATTGAATTCCTATATGCATCAAGTTACATTCTTTAGATCTTCCCACTGTTGCAGATCTTTCCTAAACTCTCTTTTAAAATTCAAAAAGTAAGGGGCTTTCTCATAATTAAAATCCTTTGGAAAATATTTCGGAATCGACGCTTCTGTGAGACTTTTGAAGCCCATTTTCCTGTGCATATCCGTGGACAATTCATGACCTGCCACAACCAAGACCGTCACCGGAATGTCGTCGGCCTGCAGTTTACGGGCGAGACAAACTGTAGCGGATCTGGCGAGTCTTTTCTTCCTGTGCTTTTCGTACGTGTACGTCATGCCGATGTCGGAGCCATGTTTGTATAGCACGAAACTTGCCAGTTCATCATTCACTTTGCTGCCGGAATGACCACTGCGGTAGAAAATAGCAACGGAAGGGAGTTTATCCATCAGCTGGGAGATTTTTTCAGTGTTTTCCGTAAATGCCCCGGGCCATCTGGCCATCACCTCGGCTCCGTGAGACGCGTTCAGGGTACCGTAGTAATAGCCTTCCGGTAACCTGCGCAGGGGAGGACAGCAGCGTTAACCCAGCAGAACGACAGTGGAAATACTAACTTGTGTCTTCTCGGAAACATACAGCCCGCAGAATAGCAAAACATCCATGAAAGGGATCGATAGGTCAACAAGCACTCTATTCAGAAGGACCCAAAACGAGCGGGGTAGGCGTCAAAGTGCTAACCTTGTACAGGGCCCCGGGAAACTGCTTTCGTAAGACAAGAATTATTATGGAAGTGATCATATAGGCTTAGGTCAGTTGACCGGTATAGGATTGCAGGTGCCGTCAATGGGATTAGAGGTCACAAAATTTTCGTTACGTCTGTCACAGGAGGTACGATGGGGAAGTGGGAGATACGGAGATATAGGACGGTACTCACTGGGGAAGCGGGAGATATAGGACACGGTTCATTTACTACAAATAGTTATTTCAAGCTATAGAGTGGCAGCACCTGCTGTTGCAGCAAAGTGACGCCACAATGGTGACGTCACAAAAATAAATAAGCCAATAGCGTAACTCCTTTTGTAGGGGGCATCCTGGGTAATTTCCAATATGGCGTCGTGTGTGCGCGACGTTAAGTGTATGTCGCGATTGTTTATTACACAAACGTTGGTAAAATTGTTCAATTGTACTTTATTGTGCTTCTCATGTGTGCATAACATTCCACTTTATAACTTGTTGTAATGCAAAGTTTTGTTGGTGAAAGAAAATCGTCTAATGTTTTTTTTTTAAAATCATGAGAATCATTCGATTCCGCGCAAAGCATTCGCTTCAACTTAGGCAAACATTTTCAGATGATTCTCTCAGTTCTTTTTATGGCGTTGAAAATAAAGATGCAATACAGTACATCAAATCTGTGGTCTATTATTTTCCTTTACTTATGTAATTAACTATATGGCCAGTAATGGTAGTTCCAATTTGTAGTAATAAATGATAAATATTGGAGGGAAAACCTTTCCGGTATAGTGCAGTAGAATGAGCCGCCGCTCGCGTCCTCATTTGTTTACACCAGCAGAGTGACGCAGCAGTCACCCATTGGCTGAAGTTGACGCCAGTCACGGCGGTCGCTGATTGGCTGAGATTGGGAGAAAGGGTGTTCCCTTAAAGCTGGCGTAACTATCTGTAGTAAATGAACTGTGATATAGGACGGTACTCACTGGAAAAATGGGATATATAGGACAATACTCACTGGGGAAGTGGGAGATATAGGACAATACTCACTGGGGAAGTGGGAGATATAGGACAATACTCACTGGGGAAGTGGGAGATATAGGACGATACTCACAGGGGAAGTGGGAGATATGGGAAAATACTCACTGGGGAAGTGGGAGATATAGGACAATACTCACAGGGGAAGTGGGAGATATAGGACGGTACTCACTGGAAAAATGGGAGATATAGGACGATACTCACTGGGGAAGTGGGAGATATATAGGACGATACTCACTGGGGAAGTGGGAGATGTAGGACGATACTCACTGGGGAAGTGGGAGATATAGGACGATACTCACTGGGGAAGTGGGAGATATAGGACGATACTCACTGGGGAAGTGGGAGATGTAGGACGGTACTCACTGAGGAAGAGGAGGAGTATCATCAGGAGCCAGGGTCAGAGCCACCACGGGTATGGGGGTGAGGACAGTCAGCAAACCACCCGACAGCCTTGACACTATCCCGTCCATCTAAGGAAAATCAATCGCTATAGTGCATAGACCGCAACAGTACTTGACTCTTAGGTCCGACGCTGGCGGCCAAAAGTCAGCAACGGAAAATGAGATTTTCTCAAGAGCTATTCTTATCCCCCATCTAATACTGAAGAAAAAAATTCCAAGGTACCCAATATTTGTCTTGCGGAGAAGGTATCTTGGATACGGTGGGGACGCACTAGGGCGCTTGCCTGCCTCCCCTGCGCTTGCCTGCGGTCTATGGCTAGGGTAATATTGAAATTTATGCATAATAAACTTATACTAGACGTTATCAAACGAAGTTTAGTACACATATTTACCCTTAGCAAGCGGTAGCTTGATGCAGAGTCAGGTAATGTCCAGAGCATCTGATCTATAAATGCTTTCATAGAAAAACGGATAGATATTTTATTTTTTTCTCGGTAAAGTATAGTAATGAGTAGTACGATAACTGTACAATTAAGTGCACCATACTATATATACATTATTACACTATAGCTTTTTACAGTCTGATATTGGCACGGAAAGTAACTTACGATAAAAAGGTTACTGGAGATCAAAGAAAAACTGACTGCGCTCAACCAAGGTGGGCAATGGTTTTAAATTAAACTTAACCCTCCGGTCAGGGCGTCGCTTTGAAGAAACCCTACCGGTTTTGCCTTTCCTCCTAACCCTATTCATATCAGGTCAGACAGTGTTACTTAGCTACAGGGGTTCTTTGTCCTATTGTATTCCTACGGGGGGGGGGGGGAGAAGGGCTTAGTAGCGAAGTAGCACACTGTGGTGGAGTTAAGGTTCAGATGTCATCGACCGGCGAAAAATTAAGCTAGACAATTAAACTAGTCAAACGAATGAATTTTCTTAGCTAATCTTCCAAATGCTTTGTTGAAACTTCGTAAAGACAGCTTTGTGTAATGGTTAATGTAAAATCAACCTCATCGCTCAACCCAACTTGGAAAATCTCTCTCACACACACACACATTGGTTCGTGCTGCAGATATATGAAAAATGGCTCCAGAGCAGTGTACGGCTGCAGTCAGCCAGAGGTCGTCAAAAATTGTCTCGCCAGCGACGGATGGTTCTTATGCGACGACCCGCGCCCCCCGTACCATTCCCATTGCTGGTTAGTGTCAGTACCCCCGCAAAAGCATCTGGACACCGAAAGCTCACCTGTCAAGCCAAGCGCAAGAGCTCCCTCACTGGTAACAGATTCGAATCTACACACCCGCATTTAACAGCAATACTCGAGCGCGTGTAGAAGACCACGAAACACTCAAGATTATACAGTAATGCTGCAGATAAACCAAAATTAAGGGAATCCAGTTATATCACCTCAAGTGGGTACAAGTAAGCGCGAGATTACCCTGGACTGCAGGTGGAGCGGCAGCTGGCGCAGTAAGATAGGCTGTCGCCAGGTGGTGATGGGCAGTGACAGCAACAGGTGGTACACATCTTCATCAGACAGATGGTCCTCGCTCCAAAACAAAGACAGCGAGTACAGCTCATCCTGCAACGAAAGGAAAAAAAGGAGCCACATGGTATAAATATATCGGGAAATACGTAGCCCTCCGCTACAACAAATAGTGCCCACAAGTTCACTTCAAATAGCTACCTCTTCGTTACCCTTGTTACTGTTATGATATTTTCATTAGCAATTAAACTGCCTACACACCCAAGCGTCATATATAGCTATGGGACGGGTGACCCCAGATGGGGCATTGACACCTTAACGACTAACATAAGAATATCTATCCAGCAGTTGTTTTGCGTTCGGAGATGATTCATACCAAAATGAAACGGTCTTGGATAAAAAATGATTTTGTTAAAGGGTTGGGTGACCTCAGAAAGCTCGAAATGCACGAAAGAAGAACCATCGAGCAAACACTTCACGGCTGACCGGAGCACCTGCAGATTTACAGGCCGACCACGGGTCATAGCAATGAAGCCTGTGTTCGTTGTCTAATTACAGAGGTGGAGGGAGTTATTCATGAACATCGAGTAATCCACTTATTTCATTTAGTGGAAGTGGCCTATGAACGCTTTCCCGATTAGCGCAATATTCGACCACCTCGGATGCTATTCAGATACGAAGATTTCAATTAGTATAGCATTTCGATACTCTATGATTACTGACGTAATGGTGTCAGAGAAAAATACACGTAGCTACTCACTAAATTAGAAGCTGATACAACGGCAAATGAAAACATTGGAATAAGGATATGCAGGTAATTTGATCGCATTGAAGTAGAATTGTAATCAAACATTTATTTATTGTCATATAATAAATGAAGCATTTTTCACTTAAAATATGTGTATAAAAACAGTTTTAATAATTCCCACGATGTACCGAAAGTAATTCACAATATATCGCCATTGAAGTTACTATTGGTAGCTACTCCTTGATGTACATAACAGTACCTAAAGTGGTGAGAAAAACCATATTATACCATAGTTCGACCTCATCAATTTATCATAAGTGAATGAAGTGGGTTATTCACAGTCGCTAAAATTATACTACATAGCATAAAGAACCGTTTTACACTATTTACAACGTACAGTATTCCTACTGTATGTTCGATTAACGTAAATTCGATGTTCAAAACGTAACCAATCACTGCTTACCTACACAGTTTTCCGGTAGGTATGTTACCCAAGCCTTAGGAATTATTGAACAATATTAAAAGGATTCAGGAGCCTACACATTTCTACAGACATAAATAAAGAAAACATGGACTCGTTACGATCGCGTCTCTCGAACAGTTGCCGCATGTACGACGAACATCTCTTATATAATTATAAGCTCCATTATATAATTATAAGCTCCATTATAATTATAAGCTCCATTATATAATTATAAGCTCCATTATATAATTATAAGCTCCATTATATAATTATAAGCTCCATTATATAATTATAAGCTCCATTATATAATTATAAACTCCATTATATAATTATAAGCTCCATTATATAATCATAAGCTCCATTATATAATTATACGCTCCATCAAATGGCTCAGTTCCGCGAAGATAAACTAATCTCAGTAGCTTTGACTCTCTGGAACTTGAGTAATGAGCCTTGGTCGTGCCACTTCGCACCAAGTTTTAAACGTTTTCACCCACACAATAGTAGGCTCAAAGGGAACTTGGTCGCAACGAAAGTCTGTACCGCTATTTAAAGCTGCGGATGAATGAGCGGCAGCTTGTGATTGTAGTACCTAGCAAACAACATAAAGCTAACGGGATTAGCTTTTATCGATCGAACAGCGTACTGGCTGCCCAGCACAGCTTCCCGTGCTCTGCAGTTGCTTAATTATGCGTGCATAACTATACAGTAATGTGTGTTTATGTTTCGAGAACTATTAATTCATCTCCATTATAAATCGAAAAAAGTTCTACTTGCTACCTGCTTCCCCTACATTCGTAGAAAGTTTTCCTTAGCTAATACCAAAGTATCGGGAAGTTATAGGTAGTGCATGTATTATGTGCTAGTGACAGTGCTACCAATTCAGTTTTTCGTCACTGTTCTGCTCGTCACTCAAGACGATGGCGGCAACTGCTACAATTTCCTCCAGATGGCGCTGTATGCCGCCTACGTTTCTGGAGTTTCTCCGATTCGGGAAGTCTCAGTTTCAGGAATTTTCTACGTTTTCGAATTTTCTGTTGAGTTCTACTATAATGGCTGTGAGACAGTTATAAATTGTCAATTTTTGCCATACTATAGGTACTTTTTCAATTTATTAAAGCTCTCGAATCTTAGTCTTCGCCGTCTCTGTAAGACAGGGCTTCCTGGTCCAAACATTGTCCAACTAAGCTAGAGCAACACAGAGATATATATGTCGCTTATGTAACCAAGTGGTTCAACAAAACATTGCTACTTAATGGTGAGGACCTACGGCAAAAAAAAGTTCTTAGTACTAAACATGGCAAACCTAATGATGTACATTCCTTAATTTGCTCTAGAGAACAGTAATTGTTTCGAGCGGAGGTATTCGGTATATTAAACTAGTCGGTACGCAGAAAATAATTGGACTTGCTATCTTAAGTGTAAAAATCACATATGCAGGTACCGTAACTAGTTTTTGGTTATACCATAGCTGTAGACGCTGAAAAAGTACTGCAAGTCTGGC
Source organism: Parhyale hawaiensis (assembly GCA_001587735.2). NCBI lineage: Eukaryota > Metazoa > Arthropoda > Malacostraca > Amphipoda > Hyalidae > Parhyale > Parhyale hawaiensis. Next base: position 11,356,754 of record LQNS02276498.1, read on the forward strand.
ATTCATTTCAGATTCACTTCTATAAATTGGATCTTCTCTAAGTAAATGGACAAACTTGACACTATCGCTGAACTTCACCACGTAGAAATATAAAATATGCATAATGTTAAGCTGTGAAAAGGGCCAAAATCAACAGTATGTGATGTCATGAGAAAGTATAAGCCTGTGCTTCGGTCCATGACGATGTTGATGCTCGAAAGAAATGCGTTCAGAGGGAATGGGTCAAAGTACAAGAATTGCTACCTTCGTGCCTCTGCAATAGGTTTCCAAGGGACACTTGCCCAGGTAATTCCGGTTGACGAAGGACAAATGGAAAATTTCTATCTCCAATTCTTCACAAAATCATAATTAAACATTATCACAGCTTTCTTAACTGCTTGTGCAATTAGTGAAACTGAGCGCATTTTCCTTAGACCCTAAGATTTTCTGCGCACACTGCACGGAGTTCTTTGCATGTACTTTAATCAGCATGAAAAGTACTAAAACCTGCGTTAGTTTTACTCCATCCGAGATGATCTTCGGTCGGAATCACGATGATGTTATTGGTACACGCCACATGCTCTCTCACAACCATATGAGATGAATCCTTTAGTCACATTAGCTAAGTGTTCACCGTGTGAATATCTATCCCCTTCACACCAGACGGTGTTACCTTGCAACACGGGTTCTGGGTCCTCTTGTATTTCTACGGCTAAAAAGTCATTGTAGCGAGGGACCGCAGAGTGGTTAAGGCAAGACAAACAGCAGGTTCGACTGGGTTATCAATGTCGATTTAAGCCAATGCCAATCGATTTGTCTGGTAAGGCAGGCAAGAACTTTAGCTTCATCAATCTTGAATCGCGATGCGAGGAGCTACAGAGAGCCAGATTATGTAGAGCAGGCTGAAATCTATATTTTATCGACTAAAAATAAATTCGTGGAAGTCTCACAGGCGACTGATTAAGAGCCTTCAACTGAAACTTGCATCAAAGAAAATGAACTAGCTAGGGTCCTTGTCTGGAGATTCGATCAAGTCAGGCCTCTAAGGCTTAATTTCGCTACGCAATCGAACACGCCAGGCCTCATTGACAGAAAAAGTTATTGACTTACGGTTGTGGCAGAAGGCGATATAACCGCCATCTTGTGGCGGAGACGAGGTTCCGAAGGAGCGAAAAGCCTTGCCTTTAATACGTCCAATGTTCCATACTTGACATGGCTGCGCAGCATGGCTTCCATCTGAAATTAGAATTTTCATTCAGAATGTGCCTGTACTAAACGTAAGATAACGTTAATGTGCTCGTCAAAGTCGAGTTAAGCTACGCCCACATGGGTTACTTGTCCGGAACTTCAGACAGAGTATACTTTACCAATTTCAATTACGTTGCAGGTGTTCAACCAACCGATTACGTTTGATACGGCTGAATACTCCATTGTGGGGAAAATTTGAGCTTTTTCTTTTTTTACCTAAAACTCGATGCAGCACATCGAAGCCCACCTAAAATTCTGGGCTACTCAAGCCCAACTAGTGAGTTTATTGCCGTCGGCCAAACGATGGAGCTTTCATTTAATTACGCAGACAGCGAACCGCAGCAGGCATAGCGGCACCAGCTGGTCGTGCACCTTGGCAGCTAATGATACTCTTTAGGTGCATTCGATTGGCTGGTGAAATTAACTCTTTACTGAACGGTTGTCCCAAGCTCTCGTACGAAAAGCATTATATATGGTAGTAACGATATAGGGTCATTTGCCTGGCAGGGGGTTAGCCTTCGAGGCTCAACATAGCCGGACTTCAGACAGTTGCGTTGGCTTCGACCTAGTGACTCAAGTGTCAGGTGTTGCCCTCGGATCGGTTACCCTTGAGACTTCTAAAAGACAATCTTGCTCTGTGAAATGGAGTTTTCAGCTGGCTGGACGTAATCGGGTTGGTTTTACCAACTGTACTACACTTGAAAGTGGTGAAGTCAACGTTCCCTTCTAAGTTCCGATTGAGTTCCAACATCTTAATCTCGCAGGCCAATTGAACGACGCCATTGTAAATTAGATGATAGACATGTAACTTTTCTATGAGTCAAGGCATTCAGTCAATAATTAATACTATTACGTACAGTATATTTCACAAAAAAAGTTTGCTGTGGAAGTGCTGACCATCAAAAGATTACTAAACTTTGAGTTTATGCTTATCTTTTAGCTACAGAAAGTACAGTGTACCTGCATTAATATCTAACTAGCGGGTCCAGTGCAAATTCCACGGTTAAATAATGTTTTCACCTACTTTCGTTTGACATAAGGTAGTGTTCCTGTAATTTAACCTCCCCCGTCTAATCTAACGTCTGCCTGTCGAACCCCCGACTAACTTAACACACCTTGTCTAGCGGACTCTAGCCTCTCTCACCTGTGAATCTTGCATACAACGGTACTTCCCGCATTGTTCTCCATAGATTTATGCATGTCTTTCCAACGCTCTGTTTTCCACTGTTAAAGATAATTTAGCCGTTCATCATCTTACGCGTTTCAATTTTTTGTCAGTGTGTCCGATTTTTGGACGACCCATGGCTATTGATCAGAAGCCCATGATTTTCCTGCTTTCTTGGACGCGATAGATATCCAACAAACAGACTCAGCCAGTTTCTTAAGCAACCTAACCTTCTGTTCTCAAGATGTCATTGTATTTCCTGAATTAGACATCGCACATTCGTTTGAAAGAATACCTTTGAGCCGAAATGTCCAACACTACCCGCTCCATTCTCTAGCAGCGGCTGCCCTTATTAAGATCGTCGAGCGCCGCAAGCAAAGCAAACATAATATGTTGTGAAAGAAATGAAAGGCGGTAGATAAGATACGAGTGAAGTGATCTTCATGTTTTCGCTTTGAAAGTGACCGATAATTTTTCTCAAGAAGCGCTAAGGAAGACAGCTATGGTTGAACTTCGTTCCAGTGAAAATCAGATCTTTCAAATTGAAGTTCCCCCTACCGAATACTGAAAAGCGTCACGTACAGACGCACGGATGGATGGAGCCTCAGGCAGAATTAACACACACATTGTTATTTTTGAAAAGAACGTGATGTTTCTTTTTCTCTGAGAACTGTGCCCAAAAGTTTAGGCAAGTTTCGTTACGTCATCATTTTTTGTAAATTGTTTCGCTTAAAGTTACATAACGAAAGTAACAATAATGATGATCACTTGTTAACTCGCACATTACGTAAACGATGGTTGTACCGACAATGAGGTCGTATTGTGCCTTAATTATTGCAGAACGTTGAAGATCTGACAGTGTGTAAGAATAGGTGAAGTAGCAGTACAGAGAGTTATTTTGAAAATCCCTCGCCATACTTCTCGCCTTTTGATGTCGGAGTACTCCATGGAGTGAAGAACAAAATATTAATAATAGTAATTATAATCTGCTCTATTAGGTACACACAGGATGATACACAAGGAAAAACTCACTATTATAGTTACATTAGATACAAAGATAGGTAAAACTATCATTACAAACTACACTGCATGGCGGCTCATCGTTTGGTCCATGATTGGAAATAGTATGCGCTGCCATCGGCTATACATGTTAGTTTGTAACCAACACCGTTACGGATCACCTTCAGTAAGGCGTTATCAGATTTTACTATCCTGAGCTGGAGATATAGACCGACCGGGGACCCCGGCCGCGGCAAGCCCCGGCCTTTTCCAGCCCCGGTTTATCGAAAATTGCTTGCCCCGGCTTTTCAAACTGTGAAAATCGGGGGTTTCGCCGGAGCTTTTTTGGGCTGAGGGAGGGAAACACATGAGAGGCAATAAAACGAGTCTTCTGGGGAAGGTAAGTTTTTTCGTGTAAACCGATTCATTATGAGAGACGATCGATTCACCAATATCATATCAAAATGCTGTCTTACTACTGTCACTGAAAGAAACTCCCGACCCCGGCAAGTTGGTTTTGGTCGCCCTTGCCCCGGTTACTTGATTTTTGGTCGCCCCACCCCGGTCTTTCCAAAATCTTTGCCCCGGTCGGTCTATAGCTGGAGACTAACAGCGCATTTTCTTGCCCTGACATTGAGGCAATTAGTATACTTTTAAACAAATACTTATTATTTGCACTAGTTGACCTCTACACATTCACCACGCTCCGAAATATGTCAATATAGGGGGATAACAGTAGCTCCGAAACAGCTGGCATTTGACCTCTTCCGAGCACTGACCAAAATTTCTGATTAGAATTCTGCCCACTGCGTGGAGCTTTCGCGTTTCTTTTACTATATCCTGATTCTCAGAAGAAGCAATAGTCATTTTTCGCCTCAGGTAAGAGAAGCTGTCCACATACTGTAAGTGAGATCGAAGCCACTGAAACGAGTGATTATATCGAAAGGCAGGTTACTTCTACTAGGTTTAATGTGCATAGAAACAGTTTTAACAGTATTATAGTATTCAATACACAGTTTTGCCGACTTCGCTCTTGCAAATTGAAACCAGTTTTTGCAATCCACTGAAATGGAGAGCAAGATGAATGTCATCAGCATAACTGAGCGCATTTAGTGCGTGGCCATTAATCTGACACCCCTCTCGAGCAGCGTCCATCTTTGTCAACGCAGCGGGATTCGAATCGGAAACTTTCGTTCATGGTATAGCTACCCTGACCACTCAGCCACCGAGACGAAGTATCATCAATGAGCATAAAAAATGAAGAAAAGTGTTTGAGAAGCAAAGATTTAACCCTGTATGTACAGACTTACTTGGTAAGAGTGCGGCAAACATTCGCGAAGACCCTCCGCATATTGTGGGTATTCGTCGGGCGGCACGACAATTAGTTGAAGGGATAACGCAGACATTGTTGGTTGATGAACACTCAAATTTTCAAGAATTAAACTTTTATATTAAATATATGCAATGGTACAAGTAATATGCAGTTGCTACTGTTAGTAAGCAGTTCTCATGTTCTAAGTAGCAATTCAATTGGCATTTACAGCAGTAGGTACTAAAAGTTATGTCGAAATTAATGTTTAAATTATTAGGTACAGAGAATAAACAAAAATAGTGAATAAACTAAGAAGAAACTTAGAGCATAAAGTTGAAAAACATCAAGAACAATTATACAGTACAAGTTATTACAATGGTGTTTTATGTCCACTAGAAGCATGCACGTAGTAGCAGTACCCAAGATGTCCTATAGGCATACAAATGAGTAATATAGCATGTAGCATGAATGTCCAAGGTATAAACATACCAGCACACGGTGTCCAAAGCATATATATAATAGCATAAATTGTCTATAGCATTAAAATACTTGCATAAGCTATCCACAGCAGGAACATAATTGCCTAAATTGTTCAAAGCTTCAATATATAGGATATTCAAGGCGTAAAAACAATTGCGCGCGATGTCCAAAGCTGCAGCAGCAGCCACGTGGTGAGAGCAAATATCTACTGATAAGAGAGACGCGAAGATAATCGACCTCTACCGATAAAGCTCAGTACAAGGATACCATGAATACAAGTCCTAATGCTTGTTTTTACGCATTTCCTGCTAATGGACCCCTGGGTGAGTCTTTTGGCCCCCTGGGTGAGGCTTTTGGCCCCCTGGGTGAGTCTATTGTACCCCTGCGGGTGAGTCTTTTTGCACGCGAAAAGCACCATTGATTTGCACCATGCGATCGAGATGAAAAAATTTCATTAACTTAAACATATCTGCAACTGGTATCACGAGCAATAATTTCGGAATTTATGATCGCGCTGCAGGTGTAAACCGTGACCCGACTACGCTTGAGCTGGCTGAATACTCAATCGTGATAGATACCTACGAAGTTTACTATAACTCACTAGTCACTGCAAGCGACGTTTTACAGTAAAGTAACATGTAGTATGTGTACGGAATCATGGAACCAATGCGCGTGGTGGGGGGGGGGGAAGGTTTCGAGTTCGGGTTCTCACGCTGGATCACTGCAGACGGAAACAACAGGTTGGGGAACAAACAAAACATTATTAGTCGGAGAGTGAAAATGAAAGGAAGTAAAGTGGGCACAAAAGAATAACGTTCCGAAGATCTAGGGACCCTATTGCGCCCCTAGATAGGCGAACCGAACTAACTTAGCGCTATGACTTGGGCGCAGTATATTATGCTCATGATGTTAAATCAAGCCCGAGTCTCCCACCGTCTCAAAGGTAATCGGTTTGGGATTGATGCTGAAAACTTCACCCAAGGAAGCGAAGCCAACGAACACGATTAGAGTTAAGGAAAAATCAAGGCTAGTGTGATTACCATGGCTCGACGATACCGTCTCAGTCTCTAACTTAACTAACGCACAGTATAACTGCTGCACTCGCCGTCGGATATTCCGGTCTACAGCTGCAGTACTACTGCCTATAGGCTTCTGCCTGACAACAATTCTTCTGTTTTGTGATGCTAAGTCTTTGTGCACGAGGATGCTACAGCTGCACGTTGAATTTACTTCTGGAAAACACTGCAACTACCGCCGGGCGATGCAATCGATGGCACTAACACGCGCTACGCAAGCACACACGTACTCATCGCACTGATCACCGGACTCACACAAGCACTCACGACCAACGCCAGTGGCTGAATGAGCGCCGCCGCTGCCACCACTCCACCAGTGCCACGGCCACAGTGCCACGGCGCAGTCGGCGCTGCGGCGGTACCGATATTCGGCCGTGGCAGCGTGGCTCCGTGCCGCAGCCCGCGGCCCCGCCAGCGGACCCGCGGGCCGTGCGCAGGGCCTCGGTGGCGTGGCCTGCCTACCTGAGCGGCCTTGGTCTACCTGGCCTGCCAATGGCACTAGCTGCGAAACACCCCAGCAAAGGCGTTAGGGTAGCTGAAGGGATAGGTTTACTAGTACATCAGATCTCCTACAAGGTCTGGATCTAATGGCGAAGTCATCTGGGTGAGTTCTGTGTCTCAAAATGTGTAAAATTTTTTCTGGAGGGACTAAAATTTTGACTAATATTGAGAAGAAGATGCGGCTGCGTTCTATGAGCTGTATTCCTCTCAAAGCAAATTGATGTGTAATTGCAGTGTTGAGTTTCAAATCA
>LQNS02276498.1:11396447-11424272 GCA_001587735.2 Parhyale hawaiensis
TCTGGTCGCCACATCTGTGCAAAGATATCGATAACATGGAAAGAGTCCAACGCAGAGCAACGAAATTGATACCTCAGCTGCGAAACAAGCCATATGAATGTCGCCTAAAGGAACTGGGTCTGATCTCTCTCGAGCAAAGACGACTCAGAGGGCAATTAATAGAAACATTGAAGTACTTGAATGGCTTCAACGACGTATCTATAACGGCACTCTTTGAAAGAGATCTAAATGATCGCTTGCGAAACAACGGTCAAAAACTCAAGCACAAACCTCGAAGAACGCCCTTAAGTCAGCAGTTCTTTCCGCATTTCATAGTCAGCATTTGGATAAGACTGCCTTCCGACGTTGTTAGTGCGGAATCAGTCAACGCGTTTAAAAATTGTCTTGACTTACATTGGGAGAGACATCCCCCACAGCTAAGGATTCCTCCTCCAAGAGTTGCACACTCTTAACGGCTAAGGCCTCAGGGGCTTCGTAAATCCGTTTTCTTCTCTCTTCCGCTCCACCTACACTATCTGACATCTTTAACTCCACATATCAGCGGCTATCGATCTCAATTTCATGTATTCGTGATCGTCTCTTTAGCTGAGACTCTTCTCCCTCCTCTTCTTGTTTTTTTTTCTTCTTCTCTTTCCCCCAGTCGCTTATATCCTACTCACTTAATGGCAATAGCTCTTAGAAGGCCGGGGCGTAAGTTTCGGTGTCTCTTTGAGAATGGGCCTGTTGGTTCGTCTACTGCCGCCTATCAAATCTAATCTAATCTAGCAAATCCATCATTTTCCGCCATTGCATATTTCCCTTTCAACTATTGTTAATAGCTCTCAAAGATCTGGATACTCATGAAAATTGACCGAATAGTCTGTACCGAATACTAACTATTCTATCTGACTCTGTAATTTCTCTGAGAAAAAAATAGTTATAGGTCCGTTGTCTTGCAATCGTAACACGCTCTTAACTTTTTATTGTTATAATTAGCTCTCAAAGATTCTGCTAAAATAGAGAAAAAAAGTTTGTATAGAATACCGATTTGCCTGTCGTTTCTGTGAAGAAAACGGTTGTATATTTCCCCTTCAGTTCTAAGTAACGCTCGAATAATTATTATTATAACTCTCAAAGATTCTTGTGCTGTGTTACAGATAAAATTATGTGGCTGTATAGAAATTCAATTAGTCGGTGTCACTAGAAGTAGAGTCCTGCTCATTTCCCTTATAATGGCTGCTGTACGCATTCAATTTTCCTGCACTCCATGACCCCTTCAGTACAGCTGCACGCGTCTTCACAGGTGAGGGTCACGTTGAACTCTCCTTCACACTTCATTGACACTTGCGCCGCTTCTGCGTCGGCTTCTGTGCAGAACAATAAGTCTCTGTAGTCGTTTTCTGTTTCATGGACTCTGAGTAATAGATCAAAATTTCAGTGAACAAGTGCAGCATACTGGAAGTTTTTGCTACTTCCGTAATTGAACTCAGTAGAAAAATTTAATAAGTTCTTTCGTCACTTCTTCCATTGATCCACTTGATTCATCTCCACTAGCCTGTCTTAGGACTTTATGGAACAAAACAAGCAATCTAAATTGTTTCATATTAATCTATGTACATCCTGATGCATTCCTCACTCTCGACCTGCCATGAAAACAAAAATTCCTACTCTGGTTGGTACGCAGTATCGTTACTGCCCAATCGTCGGTTAGTTTGTCGATAGTTTATTCCTCTACTTGTACTAGTATGAAAGGGTTAATTTCCCCAGTTTGGTTCGTATGCCTTAGAGTTGAATCTCATACTTGGGTTAGCACTCTAAAGGCTAATTTCCTAATTCGGATGAATGTAGGAAAGTTAACCCTCTGTAGCCCACCGGACACTCACCAGGTCTGCATTGCTGCTGTGTACAAGAAAAGCTGTCAGCTGTAGCGCCGCACTTACAGACTTTGCAGCCGATGTGGAAACTGCCTGATCCAGAGCATATTGGGTACGTAGCTGCTCAGAGAAGAGTTCAGTTAGGCAAAAATGAAGTGAAGCAACGCTCAAAGCAATATGTGTAAAACACCAATGTTATTAGTCCTCGGTTGTATCGTGTATAGGTTCATAGAAGTGAAAACGCAGCAGTTTAGTTTAACTCTTGACTACGATGTTTAAAACAACTTTATTTATTTTCATATTAAAAATTGGTTACTAGGAATTAAGATGAAATGATAAACCAGATACTCAACGCATGAATTTTCCACCTAACGCACTAGAACACTATGACAGCTCATTCCTCTGCCAACCAAAGTAAGGGTTATAAAAAAATTAAATTGATCCTGAAAATATAATTTTCTTTGTATCAGCATCAAAATCTAATCATTTGTGCCCTCTGACAGTAATAACAACTTCTCTAATTTTATGGAAGATCCGTTGCTAACTCTTCGAGTTATGCTGCTGCAGCCATCTCGTGCCTTCTTTTGGGGTGTCAGAAATTTTTAACAATGTTAATAGAACAAGCCAATGGCGTCGACCCACAATTAAGGATTTATTCAAAATAAGACCATATCCATCAGGGTTGACTTATGGTGAGTGAATTAGTTAAGCCAACTTGGTTCAGCGTCTCCCTGGGCGCGGCCAGGCGATGATGGGCAGCAGGTCTAGGTGCCGTAGGAAGCCAGCGCCCCTCCGCAGCCCAAAGTGCCTTCCTGCCCGCGCCCAGCTGTGCAATTCTGACAAAAGAGTTACTTATTAATAAATTACTAGCTTCACTGTAAGCCGCTTCAGAAATTTAATTACCTATGAAACTCCATTAGAACGATTTGATAAAGGAATAAACCGAGCTGCGCTGTACGATGAATAATAAAACTACTGCTGCAATGAGAAAATAGAAATAATAATTTTTTAACGTGCCGTGTTAGAAAGGTAGGGCAGCGCAACTTTATATTAGAATTAATTAATGTAATTTAAAGTAGAATTTATATTATGAACCGTCAATACGGTTTAGCTAATGTAGTCTGTGCAAATGAATACGAAACTTGGTAAGTTCGCACAACACCCCCAAAACTCTTCAGTAGTTATGGGTACGTAACTTGAGCATCTAATCAAGGATGTTGAACTATAGTATTCCTTTATAGCTACTTAGCGTAAACCAAATGAAATCTCACGACTTTGTGCTAAAATATCATAGAGGTGCTTTCCGGCTGAACCTATCTAGAGCTAAAGAGAACTAAGCATATTTAAAACGGTCACGCAGAGCTTTGAGAATGAGCCTCAAGATATCACACAAGAAGCTTCTCACGCGAGATCTCATAAGAATACAATGTTATTTCGAATCACCGTTACTTTAGAATCACTGTTACTTTAGAATCACCGTTACTTTAGAATCGTCGTTACTTTAGAATCACCATTACTTTAGAATCACTGTTACTTTAGAATCACCGTTACTTTAGAATCACTGTTACTTTAGAATCACCGTTACTTTAGAATCACTGTTACTTTAGAATCACCGTTGCTTTAAAATCGTCGTTACTTTAGAATCACCGTTACTTTAGAATCACCGTTACTTTAGAATCGTCGTTACTTTAGAATCGTCGTTACTTTAGAATCACCGTTACTTTAGAATCACCGTTACTTTAAAATCACCGTGACTTTAGAATCACCGTTACTTTAGAATCACCGTTATTTTAGAATTACTGTTACTTTAGAATCACCGTTATTTTAGAATTACCGTTACCTTAGAATCACCGTTACTTTAGAATCACCGTTACTTTACAATCACAGCTATTTTAGAATCACAGCTACTGCAGAATCAACGCTACTTAACAATCACAGCTACTTTAGAATCACAGCTACTGCAGAGTCAACGCTACTTTAGAATTACCGTTACTTTAGAATCGCCGTTTCTTTAGCGGTCTACCAATTAAATATTACACCTAAGCAGGTGCCAAGGTTTGACCTCCCTAATAGAAGACTGATAATAGTTTTTCGATGATTTGTAGTTTAGGTTCTACGTACTGAATAAAAAATCTTATAAGTAACGATATTGAGATGTATGGCTTATGCTTACGTGACCGAAATGGATGAATGGATTTAGTTTAATTCGTCGGGTACATAAGGTTCGAGGTTAGATCCTGCGCTGCTGAGCTCTAGAACGAGACTGAATTTGCGATTGGCAGGACGCCTGATTATGGGTACAAAAGGGTCTCAGTTTCTTACAGTGTTTGTAGGCCTTGTTACAGCCACTAGCGAGTACAAGCAAGCTGAGGCACAGCGACCTGCTATATTTTGTACATGGGTCTTCGAAAGAAGTCCAGGCGACGTTCTTCATGTCACCCCGCGGGTGTAGAGTCACGCTGATGGGTGTCTTCTGTGGTACCGCAGTTATCGACCAAAGAGAGAGCCAGCAGAGAATTATCTCCACAGTGCACGTAACCGCGGTCTATCAGGTATTTTTCTCTAATTAGAATACAGCAAATTTTGTAACTCTATAATTCTGATGTCAGTGGCGTTTCGTATAGGTCGAGGCATTTTGTTCAACAACCTTGCTCCCCGTACAGCGGAGCTGTTAGAATATTTTGTGGCCACGGCTGCTAGCTGCTGCTGCTACTACTAACAAACATTCTGACAAACATTAGTCATCAAACACACCAACAGACCAGCCGATAATCGCTTATATTCAATCAATTCATGTCTTTTAATATGACTAACAATTTCTATGAATTTCATTAAGATCCGTTAATAATTTTATCAATTAATTTGCTAACAAGCATAAAACAAACACGGGGACCAACAAAACAAATGCATTGACATATCGCCGCAAATATTCGCTCACTTATTTTCGTAATATATATACTCTCATGAAAGTTTCATAAAATCCGTCCATAACTTCTTGAGTTTTGGCATTATGAAACAAGAGGAAGACAAAGAAACAGATGGACGGATCTTCACTAAAAGTTATTCATCTGTTTTTCCTAACATACATGACAATCCCTGTGAATTTCGTAGAGATCAGTCCATAACTTTTGCAGAAATCGTTTTCTAAGTTTGCCGCTATCGATATCGTTATCAAAAAGGTACCTTTTGGGCCAATCGATAACGATAACGGAGAAAAGAAAGCGTTATTTTGACATTAAACATAACTGATACTTTTAGAAATGATCGGCTTCATCCACTGAATGAGACTTCCTGAGTTGTGTAGAACCAAATCCTGTTCAAGAGTGTAGCCTACAGTGACATTAAGATGGAGTTTCTTCGCTTAAACACAGTAGAGGGACATCTCAGGCGATGCAAAGTTCCGTTGAATGCCCTCTCTAGCAAACTGTTTGAATAAGCTAAAGTGTATACTTGTTCTCAAGTATTGATCTTTCTACAATAAGGGCTTGACTCCTTTTAATCCAGGGCCAGTTTATCACTTTTTACATAATCTTGGTACATGCAATGTTCCATTGTCTTCCGCTGGGACTTCCCCGAGGAACTTCACTGACGTCACCAAGCGACTTCACTGTCGTCACCAAGAAACCTCAGTGACGTCACGAAGCGACTTCCCTGACGTCACCAAGCAACCTCAGTAACGTCACCAAGCGACTTCCCTGACGTCACCAAGCAACTTCAGTAACGTCACCAAGCGACTTCACTGACGTCACCAAGCAACTTCAGTGACGTCACCAAGCGACTTCCCTGACGTCACCAAGCGACTTCACTGCCTTTGATTAGAATAGATGGATTAGATAGGCAGCAGTAGACGAACCAATAGGCCCATTCCCAATGAGACACCGGAACTTCACCAAGAGTCCTCAGTAACGTCACCGAGTGACTCAAGTGACGTAACCGAGCGACGATGCCGCGACTGATAGTCGCCAATGACGTCAACAAAGAACCTTACGGACGTCAGCGAGGGACTCTAGTGGTATCACCAAGAAACACATGCACCGTCACCGATGGATCCCACTGATGTCACCGATCAACCCAGTGATGTCACCGAACTCCCCAGTAGCGTCACCGAAAAACCTCAGTGATCTCTCCGGAAGACTCCAGAGATGCCAACATGACACCCAAGTGACGTCACCGAAGGATCCCAGTGACGTCACCGAAGGACCCCAGCGACGTCACAGAAGGACCCCAGTGACGTCACCGAAGAATCCCAGTGACGTCACAGCAGGACCCCAGTGACATCACCGAAGAATCCCAGTGACGTCACAGAAGGACCCCAGTGACGTCACCGAAGGATCCCAGTGACGTCACAGAAGGATTCCAGCGACGTCACTGAAGGATCCCAGTGACGTCACAGAAGGACCCAAGTTACGTGACCGAAGGATCCCAGCGATGTCAATGAAGGACGCCAGTGACGTCACCGAAGGATTCCAGCGACGGCACCGAAAAACCCCAGTGACGTCACCGAACACCGAAGGATTCCAGTGACGTCACCGAAAGACCCCACGGACGTCACCGAACACCGAAGGATTCCAGCAACGTCATCGAAAGACACCAGTGACGTCACCGAACACCGAAGGATTCCAGCAACCTCACCGAAAAACCCCAGTGACGTCACCGAACACCGAAGGATTCCAGTGACGTCACCGAAAGACCCCACGGACGTCACTGAACACCGAAGGATTCCAGCAACGTCACCGAAAGACACCAGTGACGTCACCGAAGGATCCCAGCGACGTCACAGAAGGACCCCAGGGATGTCACCGAAGTATCCCAGCGACGACATGAAGGGATGCCAGTAACGTTATCAAAGGATATCAGTGACGTCACAGTCAGAAAAATTTGAGACATACATTAACTGCTCTGTACGGAAGCCCAGATTTATAAACGAAACTGAAATAACGCTTAAATTAGTGACGAATTAAGTCGTATTTACTCTACTGTCTCTATTTAAGAATAAATCCTACACCAAGTGGCTTAAAGTAACTGCTTGAAAGAAGTATGCGATTGAAGGGTTTTTTAGCTGATATGAGAGCTCATTAATTAGCAAATTATTTGTTGCCAGAGCAAGATACGCAACACAATATAAGGCTTTCATTATAATGCTAATGCGAGTTGGTATTGGGGTGGGATCTGCAGTAGCATTGCATGAGCACAGAACGCATTGATTTCATAAATAACTTTGAGTTAGCAATTTGTTAAAATCTTATTTAAAGAATGAACGCACTTTTAGACACTTAAACGGGCATATCATTTATTGCTGCAATTAATTCACCAAGCTGTAATGAACATAGGATTAAAGCATGAAGATAATTTTATTGCCAGTAGAGTAAATTACAATTTCTTCATCCTAGATATATAAACTTTTGAAGCTATACCTTGAAGATAACGCTCATTGGAAGGAACACTCTCACCGATAAAGATACCAATGAGTACGGTGCAAAAGCTGCCTGATTGCGTAGGCAGCTCAGAGTAACAGCCGATAAATTTTAGCTGTTCAAGATACCGAAGGTAATACTTTCGTTCTGTTTTTTAGGCTTTCTGGCTATAAGATGACGTCAGAGTCAGTGGGCCATGTATCAAGAGGTGAGAATTTTGGATGTTCAACCGACGAAACGAATGATTATCCTAATTTTCATGACAATGGAGTATTGCTATACAAATGCTAGTGCTTTTTCTTTTTTTATTCAGCATCTAGCTTTATTTTTCAACATAAATAAGACAATCAACTTTGACCTAAATATAGATATACGAAAGCTGAAAATCTATAAGGAGTAATTTATTTCATCCAATGTAGGGTCGGAGAGATGATGCCTGCGATGACCATCATTTAGGTTTATGAAGCAAAACAGGTTTACCACTTACAAAGCCTGCACATGCAGCTCATCGGTTTCGTGCGAAACAAAACAACCGTCCGCTTAGCTGGAAGTGCTTCTTCGCCATGGAGTTTTCCAATCCAACAGAACTCACAACTCTGAATCGCTATATGTCCATAAAACAAAACCCAGCCTCAATATGACTACAGCTGTACCTCTCATATCACGATCGGCAACTGAACGGTTTTCCTCAGACTGAACATGCTCTGTTCCCTCTGCATCCCATATCATCCGACTGTACAAACCTTTATATTTTACCCTCCAAGCGTACTCAGGTCATTCGTCTTTTATGTCTTCCCCTTTCAACATCTTTCCGACCGTACTTTAGATGAAAGAAATATACGATGTTAACGATCGTGAGCGGGCTCCTTACTAAATTTTTACAGGCTTGATTCAAGGATGGAAATTATATAATTAGATAATTTTTAATCAAAGTATGGGCATTCTCCTCAGATGTATTAATGTGCATTTATATTTTATTCAACGAATGGTCGTTATAAATCGGATATCGCTGAATGTTGGACCACCGTTAGAAATTATTGTTGGCCCAACATCGCGATCCAATATTATTTCTTCGGTATATTTCTCCTTTCAACAATCATTTAACTAGTTTTCTGATACATGTAATACACTAGTGAATAAATGAAAGTGACAACATGATTTGTTGCGTGACCCGATGTGACCCAACATAGCTTGGCAATGCATCAGCACCCATCTCTTGGCGCGTATTGGTAAGACATTGGTCCATTGGTCAAGTCTCCAACATTCACCCTGTTTCCCAATATTGTGCCCACTTTAAGCAAAGTTATTTTACTACATGGGATAAACAATATCCCCCCTCCTCCTCCTCCTCCTATTATTTTCAGACCGGTTAGCACTCAGTGTCTAGGGAGGTCGAAACGAATAGGTATGCCATGGCAATATTAGTCACTTTAAACTATAATCGAGTGACATAGCCACTCTCTTTTTGTTTGTCATGCCTACAACAGTTATTTCTATGTCCTCCTCACCTGGGCAGTCGCGTCTAGTGCAGAAAAGTACAAGGTTTTTGCAGTAGCAGTCGTTGCATCCATCGAACCAAAATGTACCATTGATGCATTTTGGTTCGATTCGGTCCGACTTGTCATCTGTTGAAAATACTTATTATACTGATTTGTCCAATATTTTTTGAGAGTTCAAATAATTGTTATTACTTGCTCTCACACGACTGGAGTGCGTTGTGAAGTTTATAGTATACTTACAGGAAAGAGAAGTCATGACGTAAATAAATTATTAGGGAATCCAGTTTCTTCTTCATCACTGCCGGAGGAAAAATAAATTTTTGTAACGGTAAAACGCCCAAGTAATGTCTAGTTTCTAATTTGGGTTTAATTCCTTACCATCAAATAGTAAACTCAAATAATGTAACATGTTATAAGCTGACCACTGCTTGACAAACCATGCAGAATGTCAGTCTGCATCTTCTCGTTAAGCTGTTGTGAGCAAACTAATTTCCATAAAAACTGATTGCTGTCAAAAGAACATGATTTTCCACGAGTTGTTGTAATTACGAAAGGCACATCTCCGGAGGGGGTCGTGCATGAGACAGAAGATAAGAAGAGGAGAGAAGAGAACTTACGGCCAGGCCAGCTTCAGACGATAGTTTTATGTCCTTTGTTTTCACTTCACCGCTTTCGAAGACTTAGTACTCTCCTAACAAACACGACTACCGTATGTGTCTATCGAAAGTTCCGAAAAAATGTTTACCGTCGTAATCTCTGACTGAGCCAGTGTCACTAGAGCTGGGTCTTGTCCTTTTAAAATTTTAGCGAATGTAAAACACGGTGAATTGAAAACACAGGACAAAAATCTATCGTCTGCAACTGGCCTGAAAATAGAAAAACACATGGAGGATTGTCCCATAGTCAGGTGGGAAGATGTGGCTGGCATGAGTAGTATATAGTGTAGCGAGATACTTGTTTTTGAGGGTAGGTTCCCCTCGCGCCGGCGGGTCATCGGGCCGCCCCTTCTGGTTTCCCAGGCCCCGCCCACTCCGGTTAGCGCCCCCCCCCTGACCCCCGCTAAACCGGTAGTGCATTGGCCGGCATAAACCGGAAGCTCACGCGCGAGGGGAGCCGCGAGGGTAGGTTACCCACAAAAACAAGTATCTCGCTACACTATATACTACTGGCATGGGCGGGTCACTCAAGCAAGTGGTTCACAGGATGAGGACCACTCGGGCATTGAATACCACAGTAATTTCATCATTGCTTTGCCTGAGAAGACTTACCATAGATTTCTTCTCGGAGTGAACTTGAGTTTTTGGCGGTCTTAAGGGTAATCGATTTATTTTCTCACTTGAAAGTAGATTCAAATTAGTGTGACCAAGGCTCATGACTGAAGGAATTTATTGTTATACTCTGGTTTTACATCCGCACCCACGTCATACAATGTGATTCAAGCAGTGAGACTCAGTATATTATGACGTATCAGTATAAGAATGTTTTATCTTGCCATTTTTACTGGAAAGTCTCAGTCGGCCGAGTGCCCTACTAATGGCAAGAAAACAGACGCAAAGCATCTCTAAGAGACAAAAAAAAGCAAAGGACCCCTCCTCCCCGCACACCCGTGCGAAGGGTCTCTTCTGTGGCCGCTACGGAACAGATTGGTGTTCCAGTGGTTGGTTCGCTTACACCATTCGGTTCGGCGGCCGACATCGTAAAATACAGTAGAAAGGGAAGTATTGAGAGCTAGCATACCTTAGTAAACTAACATTTACAAGAGAAACTGCGGCAAGCTGCAACATCTCCTGCAGAGAAGGCACCCGAGTCAGTCCGAGGGTGAATGGTGTACGTATGATTCTGAAGTTGAGGAGCCTGCCATAATTTACCCCTGAGGGCTGACTAAGGACCGAAAAGTACAGTACTAATGAGCTTATGCAGTACATTCACTAACCATAATCATGCCAATCGATGATGCTTTTACATTCAAGCCGCTATTAGCTATGTCTGGTTTAAATTAGATAGGCGGCAGTAGACAGACAAACAGGCCCATTCCTAAAGAACAGAGTAATATATCAAGGGAGTTTATCATTGAGGTACTTATGCTGTATGTATAGAATTACACCCGTGATAGCAGTCACCTTAGGCCCGGAGCCCCTACAACACTGGACGTTGCAGGTTTGAATGTCAACCCAGGCAGCGCTTGACTCAGTGACTCGATTAGGACTGGATGTATATGCACTGTTGACGTGGGGGCACACACTTTTCCCGGATGCGGGGAGGGGAGGAAAACACAAGCCATTATATATGCACCTTCCGCTGATGACGCTATAGTTCTTGACGATTCATGGTCGACTGCAGCCGTACAGTCCTGTGAACCTCTTGGCCTATATCTGCGGTAAGATCCAGTGCGAACGAATTTCCCTGTAGTGGGTGCGGTTAAGTTTACTTTATCTTGACCCTCAGTTTGGCACGATTGCGATTGCAGTATTAGCAATATAACCCTTCTCTTACTACATACTCTTTTTACAGCTAAGGCATGTTCCAATCACCATTCTGGGTTAGCGGTGCTACACCGGTAACTCGCAATGGCCGGCATAAAATTTGTTACAACGATTGCGATAAGAGTTACGGCGACGCTGGTAAACGCTAAAAAACATCCATTTCAAATTAAGGGCAGGCCATGCAACTGTGCAAATGAGTAAAGAAGAAATTAGGGCACTTACTTCGAGCTGTTACTGGCTTATTCGCACTTGAACACGGAATCTCCCTATAGTTAAGCTCCTACCGCTCATCGATAGATGGCGCTCTGCTGGTTACTTTTCGGGTGACGGTGAGTATTATTTACGGTGGCGGTAGCCCTGTGAGAGCGAGGTTACAGAAACCTCGGCATAGAGGCTGCTGTCGTAGGTACTCACCTCCACAGTAGATCATAGTACACACTGGTACACCTTCGTAACAGTAGCAGTCGTTACATCCGTCATTCCAAGATTCGCCGTTCTCGCATTGTTGCTCTGACCGGTAAGATGGGGTGTCTGTTGAAAACACAGTTTATTTACTACAGATAGTTATGTCAGACAACAGAGGCTGCAGTTGAAGCACAGTGACGTCACACAAAAATGTATCAGCCAATAGCGTCATTCCTTTTGCAGCGGGGCACCCTGGGCATTCCCAAGTCAGAGGCATCCTGGGTAATTTCTACAATGGCGTCATGTGCGCAAAAAGTGAAGCGTGTGTCGCGATTGTTTATTATAGAAATGTTGGTAAAATTGTTCAGTTGGAGTTTATTATTCTTTTTATGTTGAAGGTTTTTTCAAAACTTTCACTGGATTTTTATTATTTAATTGGCCGAGCTTTCGACCATCTCAACGATAGTCGTTTTCAAGGCAAAAAACTTCAAGACCCGTGAGTTATGATAGATGTATACAATGTATCTAGAATACGGAACAACATTTTGTTTTCAAAAAGTGTATAGTTGGAGAGATCAAGGGGAACTGTTCACACCAAAGATTTCAGGATTGGTTTGTAAATTTCTGGAATTTGTTAATAGCGATTGTACAATTTGTTAATAGCGATTGCACAATCGCTATTAACAAATTCCAGAAAGTTACAAACCAATCCTGAAATCTTTGGTGAGAACAGTTCCCCTTGATCTCTCCAACTATACACTTTTTGAAAACAAAATGCTGTTCCGTATTCTAGATACATTGTATACAGCTATCATAACTCACGGGTCTTGAAGTTTTTTGCCTTGAACACGACTATCGTTGAGATGGTCGAAAGCTCGGCCAATTAAATAATAAAAATCCAGTGGAAATCTTGAAAAAACCTTTAACAAATATGGAACCTGGATGTCCTCTATTCCAACGTATATTCTTTTTATGTGTGCATAACATTCTACTTTATAATCTGTTGTAATGCAAATTTTTCTTCGTGAATGAAAATCGTCTACTTTTGTCTCTTTTTAACACAGGCGGAACATTCTACTGTATTTTGCGCAAAGCCTTCTCTTCAACTTGCGTAAACATTTTCGGATGATTTCCTCAATTTCTCTTATGGCGCTGAAAATCAAGATGCAACACAATATATCAAATCTATGGTCTATTATTTTCTTTTACTTATGTAATTAATGCGTGGATAGTTCCAATTTAGGGTAATAAATTATAAATAATAGGCGAGGAAGTATTTCTCGTATACTGTACTACAACGAGCCGTCGCTCGCGGCCTCATTTGTTTACACCAGCATTGTGACTTAGCAGTCGCCCATTGGCTGAAATTGACGCCAGTCTCGGCAGTCACTGATTGGCTGGGATTTGGAGAGCTGACATAACTATTTGTAGTAAATGAACTATTGTTGAACATATCAATATTATAATTCTACTTGTCCCTAAGTTATTTATTTATTTAGTTAGTACTTCCGTTCGTAACAGCCTCATCAGTATTAGATAAGGGGAAATTAAAGTCTCCTCGACGTATCCTTGATACGACTTGGGAAGGGACTGCTGCAATCAGAATTGTCTCGGGTTACGCGATGTAACACGATGTTAGCAGGCTCAGAGTTACTCTATTATAGAGGTGAATGAGACAGAATTACTCAAAGTGCATGCCCGAAGATGTAAACCCAGACATTAATTTATAGTTACCTCCCCAAGGAGGTTATGTTGCTTTTGTCAGGTTTATCGGTCTCTTTGTCTGTCTGGCTGCTTTTCTGTCTGTCTGTTTGTCATCAAGATAACTAAAAAATTTATGGGCTCATTTTTATGAAATTTACAGGAATTGTTAGGTATGTTAAGAGGAACAGATAATTACCTTTTGGTGAAGATCTGTCCATCTGTTTGTTTGTGTGTTTGTCTGCCTCATTTTTCTCAATACTATAACTCAAAAAGTTATTTACGAATTTTTATAAAATTTGCTTGAGTTGTTAGGTATATTATGATGAGTAAATTACAAAATTATTGTAACGATCCATCTGTTTGCTTATTTGTTCGTCACTGTTTTTAATTTTATGCTGGTTAGCAAAATAATTTGAAAATAATGAATGGATCTTTATGAAATTTATAGAAGTTGTTAATGTTAAAAGGCATAAATAATCAAATTTTGGAGCAGATCGGTCGGTTCCTTTGTATGTTTGACTCATGTCTATCATAATGCTTGTTAGCAGCATAATTAAAAAAATTATGAACGGATTTTCAAAAAAATTAATGAAGTTGTCAACACTATTGAAGGGCATAAATGATTTGATTTTTTGGTGTTGATACAAAGAAATCATAGTCTCAGAATAAATTTAATTTTTCGCAACCGTTGCCTTGCTTGGCGGAGATATGCGCTTTCAGAGGGCTCTAGTTATTGCTATTAATGACGACATAGCCCCAACAAAGTTTCATTAAAGGTCCCTACATGTAATTCTTCCATGAGAAATTGATGAATTACACCAATCGAAGGCTTTTCTCCATAAACTGAATTGACCGACAGCGTGAGATCTCAAACCGTAAAAACCAGCAAGCGCAATCGAAACATCTAATCACTCCGTTAAATAAAGAAATTTGGTCATATATGTGAGAAATATATACTAGCAACAAAATAAAAATTATTGTTACGCATATTAAAGAAAAATATTTCTTCACAGATCACAAAACATAATTATAGTCACATATATTCGATGCATGTGGTGAGACTCGGCAACTGCAAGGTGTTACTCCTCTCGTAGCCGACCGTTTTCGCAGGGTAGCGAGTTTGCGTAACACCAGGTGTAGCACTGGCGTGTCTCAGTGCTGTTTTTGGAGACGGAGTTACACTCGAGGTAGCACTGGGTAACTCCGGGTTACCCAGTGCACTAATTACAACAGGCCTCAGATGGATTCAAATTCAAATTTCAGCAGCTACTGCTTGCAGGTCATAGGTAGAATATATGCTGCCAGACTTCGAACATTTGTCACCCTTTGTATGAATGTTCCCGGTGCGAGAGGATAACAATTGACTAGTTGTACCGGTGAAATTTTCACGGTCTACCTGGCTTTTAATTTTTATATATATACCGTGTGTCCTCCTGACCCAGTAGTCTCTGCATAGATATATCCTCCGGACCCAGCGTCCCTGCATATATATCAATACATTACTGCCGAATTTCTACAAGAAAAGCCCCGGCAAGAAAGTTTCGCGGTCTACCACGCTCTCCATACTTTGGGTTCCTGGTGTCCGTTAAGAGTTACGCCTAGGAAACATCCGTCCGTGATAATGTTAGAATGGAAATTTAATGCCCTTTTTAAAGTAACAAAAACCATTTTCCTAACTCTGATAGTATTCAAACAAAAAGCGAGAAACTGACAATAATATGGAATAATGGGACAATTTTGGCTAAGTTACCAACTTAGAGGAGCTTCCCCCGCCGAGAATTGGGACCAAACCCAAAGTGTGATCCCTGAAAAGAAAGGTCTTGGAATGAGCCTTCAAACGGAGCAAACCAATCTCATTCTGTTCTACCATTAACCTCTGCTTCACCCCATCCCCTCTTTTGCCTTATCCCCACCTCTTTTCTACCGAGACATGATGCAATCGGCAAACTTTTGCGTCACGCATTGCATGACATGGTGCAATATCCATTTTCAATGCCCATTATCCATTGTGCTCCCGACTGCATCAACACAATTAAAAAGACCTTGCCCAGTGGCCGAAAGATTACTGACGCCCAGGCCGTATCATAGATAACCAGCTTCCCGAAGTCATCAAATTTCTAATTTCCTTCCGTCTATTAGTGATGAAAAGCGTGACACACACCGCAGGTAGGCAGGAACAAGCGTATTAATATATAGCTGAATAATTACCTCCGCCAAGGAGGTTATATTTTCGTCGTGTTTGTCTGTCTGCCTGTTTGTTTGTTTGTCTGTCACCAAGATAACTCAAAAAGTTATGAACCGATTTGGATGAAATTTACAGGGATTGTTAGGTATCTTAGGAGGAACAGATGATTAACTTTTGGTGAAGATATGTCCATCCATTTGTTTGTTTGTTTGCCTGCGTAATTTTTCTCGGTGCCATAACTCAAAAAGCTATGGATCGATATTGATGAAATTAACACGAGTTGTTAGGTATATAACAAAGAGTAGATGACCAAATTTTGGCAATGGTCCGTTAGTTCGTTCGTTCGTTTGTCACTGTTTATAATTTTATGCTTGTTAGCACAATAACTCAAAAAATAATGAATGGATCTTTATGAAATTCATAGGAGTTGTTAGTAATGGTTAAAGACATAAATGATCAAATTTTGGTGCATATCGGTTAGTTCGTTTGTATGTTTGACTCATATTTGTCATAACGTTTGTTAACAGTATAACTCAAAAAGTTTGAACGAATCTTTAAAAAAATTGAACAAGCTGTTATTAATATAAAAAGGCACAAATGATTAGATTTTGGAGTTTATGCGAAGAAAAGTATGGTTTTAGAGCCAATTTGAATTTTGGCTGTCGTTGGCTCACTTGGCGGAGGTATGCGCTCTCAGAGTGCTCTAGTAATAATAATCTTTTGTTCTGCAGAATTTTCACGGGTTTCTTCAGCGTTAGATAGAGGAAAAATAAAATGATTTGGGTCTGAGATTAGAATGATTTGGGTCTGTTCTGCGGAATGTACACGGGTCTCAGCCTTGGTCCCAGCTAATAATTTATTAATTTGTCTGGTGCGCTCTCACCTTCCCATTAACCAGGCAGTGTACCAGTAATGCTTGAGTGTTGCATAATGACTCCGTAGATTTTCTTGACACATTCTTTCACACCAATAAAGTTCATTAATGTATCTACTGCATGCTAACCGAAAACATCTTACTCTCACATTGCATCACTAAATTAAGCATGATTTGTCTAATTAACAGTATTGATGTACCAAAAAATGCCAAGGGAGATAATATTTTACAGTGCAAGAGGCGCAATCATAATCGGTGAGTAATTTTTTATATACTCCGTGTCGTACACGTAAAGAACATTGCGTATTCTATGTGCCATTCATAATTTCACAAAACTGGCATGGCAAAATTTAACATCAATGCAGACATCACGGACTAACTGCTAGCTGAATCCACAAAACGATATGACATAAAGCCAGTAAAATTATTACAAAACAATTACGGTCGGACCCAGAAGAACTGAGGAAGCACCCAGAAATAATATTAGGAATCATAACAAATCTAACATTTTTATCGTAATAGACTGAACAGGGTATCAACAGAAGTTAGACAAAATTTTAAGCGACGTCGACGAATTCAAATGAATCATCTGCGACACAGTACAAGACGCAAATCTTTCAGTAGGTAAATCTATCTATCTACTATATAATAATTCACGTCGTGTTTTTATTGATTTATTTATCTTCTACTATATAATAATTCACGTCGTGTTTTTATTTATTTATTTATTTATTTATATATTTATATCTTTCCTGTCACGCTCTATGGGAATAACATAGGAGAAAATTCAGATTTCACGATGTAAAAAAAAATAGGGTACATTGGAATTTTTTTCTTCAGTATTAGATAGGGGAAAAATAGAACTAATAACATAGGAAAAAATTCAGATTTCAAAATGTAAAAAAAAAGTGGGGTACTAATTGGAATCTTTTTCTTCAGTATTAAATAGGGGAAAAATAGAACTATGTAATAAGATAGGAGAAAATTCAGATTTCAAAAGGCGAAAAAAAAAGTTGGAAACCTTGGAATATTTTTCTTCAGTATTAGATAGGGGAAAAATGAGGAAGCCCAAAAGACGGCGGGGGGTTTTGGTGCAGTGCTAATTTTTTGCAGTCATTTATAATGACGGCATGGGCCACTAGCATTTTACTAAAAGTCTGTGAACCGGTCTTGCTTGTTTGTGTCTTGCTTGTGTCTAGCTTGTTTATTTACTTGTGTCTTGTGATCTTGTTTGACACATCTTCTTCCCTTTTAGATAGGGAAGAAATTCGATGGATCTACTCTGGGGTATGGCCTATCCTGGGGCATGGATTAGCTCTTTAATTCGATTGTATCTGTGATACGCATGTGGAACCTGCCCCTTGGTTGCAAGAACGGGCACGATAATTTAAAAGTTGCCCTGGAAAATACGACTGGAATTCGAAAAATATAAATTGAATTTGCTTTCAGTCTGCGTGTTGAATATTCGTTAGACAAGCATAGAATCTGTTGACAGTGAGCCGTATGGGCAGCTCCTTGACGGGCAGGAGAGGACGGCCGAATAGTGTGTGGTTTATGACCAACTAAATAAATAAGCACAAACGATCGTGACTATTATTATTATATTGAGAAGTTTAAGTCTCCGTTTTCACAACAAAGGCGATGTCACAGAGGAAGAATGAAGGGACACGTAGTGTGATAATAGATACGTGGAACCCATGCACGAGGGTGTTCCCACACAGGATCAACGCGCATTCGAACAGCAAGTCGGGAAAGAAGAGGAAAAACAGATGGAGGAAAGATCAGTATAAGTAACAGGGGAGAAGGAAGCAAAATGGGCACGAAAGATAGACAAGACGATCGTGATGACGACCCAACGGGTCACGGGTCGTCTAGTAAACTTATAAAATCCGTGAATGAAGGTCTATCGCTCTTGTAACAAATAATCGGAGAATACAGCAGAGGTTAGATCTACGGCAACGTAAACATTCACAAAACTTGCAATTCCCTACGATTAGTAATCTCTCAGGTCACCTCACCAACTTAATAAAGCCATTCCTACAAGCAAAATTTTGCAGAGGTAAACTCCACTGACGAATTTTTACAACTGCATTTTCATCATTCCACTTTTCTGATTCCAAGTTTCCGCGTCGTTCTAGTCTGCTATAGGTCTCGTATTTAAGAGATCACTTGCTAATTTTGTATTTTATCCTTGTTATTCCTCCAGAAAGCCCGCTGAGAACATTAAATGATGTTTCATATAATTTCAGTCCTACAACAATTAATATCAATGACAAGTGTATAAAACACAGCTTATTTATCCCATATGTATTTTATGAAAAACGCGACGTGAAAAATATAAATACGTAACTGGAGAAGCACTCTGACAGCTTAGACCGACGCTAAGTAAGTTAGTGCTTATGATAATTTCATATCTTGACTTTGTTTTCGGCCATCACCAAAACGTACTTGTCGGTTCCTCGCAACACTCCTGGCAGTTTCAGTAAATTTCACGTAGATACTTCGATAGATTTTTAAATTATATTCTTACAAACAGAAAGACAAACTCCGTGACAAGCGCACAAATGCAACAACGGATCAACAAAAAAATGGATCTTATGCTCCTTGTAATATTCTTAATATTTCCTACAAATTTTCAGGGTTGTGAGATAGGCAAATAAAAACGCTACGGTTTCACGGACATGCACCGAAAGTATTTGCTAATCAACTGCCTCTGCGATATAATATACCAAACAATCCCTGACAATTTTTACAAAAATTTAATACCTTCCATAACTTTTTGAGTTATTTAAGTCACAGATGAATTCCAATGAAAGAATAACCAGTTCAGCGGAGGTATAATTAAATAGATATATATTGTATAAACTCGCAATGGTGTTTATTATGTTATTTCATTTAAAAATTATATAAGTGCGAGCACTTACGTTTAGTAATAATTAGACAATCCATAATTATATAATTTCACATATACACTACCGGGCAAACAAAGAGAACGATTTTCATTTTTTGAAAATCAAGGTTAACCCTGTAGAGTAGGTTAATGAATCTTTTGATGGGGTCCTAAGGGATGTATTTAACACATTTCTACAAAATATCAGGACAAACATTGCTATATTTAATAGATTAGAGTAATCTAACAAAAAATAACAAAGATCGAACAGTGCAAATAAGAGAACGATCGTCTTTAAATACAATTTTACAAACAAATAACATGGAACAATGGTCAATTTTAGGTTTAGAACAATTAGCATGGTACTAAACCCTTTATTTTCAATAACTTTAGCACAGCGACGATTACACGACATCACAAGTTTCTTACAAAACTCTGAAGTTATTTTTTTCCATTCCTCTTCAATTTTAGTCCACAGATCCTTTACTGTTGATGGTTGTCGTTCTCTTACATTGTCACCTATAGTTTTTCATAAATTTTCAATAGGATTAAGGTCCGGGCTTTGGGCAGGCCACTTAATGAGTTCGATATTCTCTTCCCCAAAATATTCCTTCACTTTCTTTGCTGTATGGCACGGGGAATTGTTCTGCATAAAAATTGCTGGCTAATTTGGTGATGATCGTAGAGATGGGATAACACATTGCTGTACAAGATTGAGATACACATTGGCATTGCCAGTTTCTTTAATGGCCACCAACGGTCCAACTCCTTCAGATGAAAACATGCCCCACACCATTACAGATGTTTTGACACATTTCGGGTTCAGCCTGTCACTTGTTTCACGTCTAACATACCGTCTGCCATCAGATCCAACCAAATTAAATTTACTTTCGTCGCTGAAATGCACTCTTTCCCAATCTTCATCTCTTCAAACGATGTGCCTTTCCGCATAATCGAGTCTTTCTTTCTTATTCTTCTTACTGATAAGTCGTTCAGTGGCAGGACTGCGTGCCTTTAACCCACATGCATTGAGGCAACAAGAAACTGTATAGCGAGACACTTCTATGTTGTTATTGACCTTCAGCTTTCTGGAAATTCCCGCTGCAGTTTCGAAAGGATCCTTCTGGGCAGAGCGCTTCATAATCCTATCAACTCGCACGGAGATTTTTCGAAGGCGGCCTGCAGATACCGGTGATTCCAGCTGTTTCTTTTCATCATAGAGCTTCAAAGCACGAGAACCAACGCTCTTGGATCGGTTTATCTCTCTTGATATGGCCGAAAGAGTCATTCCTGAGGACCTGAGCTTAACAAAAAATTTCTTCCCGCAGCTCAGGAGTAACTTTCACGTGAGATGCCATGTTTCTAGAATGATGTAATTGTAAGAGTGGCAGCTCTAAAAGTCATGTACACGAAATTGAATGTTGCCAGATGACTGGGGTAAATGTGAGAATGTTTTAGAGACGATCGTTCTCTTATTTTGCACTGTTCAATTTTTGTTATTGTTTGTTCGATTGCTCTAATGTAATAAATATAGATATGTTTGTCTTGATATTTTGTAGAAATATATTAAATACATTCCTTAAGGCCCCATCAAAAGATTCATTAACCTACTCTCTACATGGTTAAACTTTATTTTCAAACAATGAAAATCGTTCTCTTATGTTGCCCGCTCGTGTATTTTACGTAGTAGATTTGAAATTGTTTACTGAGCGTTTCATAACTAGTAATAAAATCCTGTCTTCAATATTAAATTTAAATATTGTCATAATTTAATAGCCTCTACACTTTATGTAAGATTAGCTTAGATTTTTTATGGGATACAAAATTGTGTTTGCAGTGCACCTTTTTTGAATAGCTTGCGCTATTGCCTTTTGCGGACCCTATAGACAAGAACTGCGCTCTAAGAACAAATATTTTCACTTTTCACTATTGCAAAAAAAAAAAAGAAAGACCAGCTCGCCAACTTTTACTTGTTAATCTAAAACCAGCGCTAATAGCAAATTATCACCAGTTCTGAAAAACTCAAAGACACAGCCAGGGGAAAGACTTTCTTCCTTGCAGATCTATGTTATATAAAAGATGATATTGGCAACTTTGGTATACATATACATATTTTATATGTACATATTTATATCACTCCCCAGAAATGGGGCCATTCAGATGTTATTGCTATCACAATCTCATCTAAATGATGTAATTTTCATGAAAAAGCGTTAAAGAAAAAAGCAAATGGTATTCATTTTTGTTCATTTGTTCTATAACTGGCGAGGAGATACTCTATACAATATAAGTTCTTAACGCAACACACGGAATGAAACTATACAAAAACACGTACTTGTCACCGCTTCAAAGAACAAGACCACGAGACTCAAAATGCACAATATGGTCATAATTTTTCTGCTATTTTTTAACGCGCAGCTGATGTAGACAACCACTACAGAGAAATGCACAAAACATAATATTTCAGCCATGAAATATAGCTACTGTTCAGTACAACGCTTCCCTAGCACACCTGTAACTATGATAAGCAATTGGGCTATCGCTGCCCTTGATCTGCAAGGTACTGTCGCGGTATTAAGTTTTGGCCAGGCTATTTTCCTATTGTTCGTTAAGCAATAGTTTCATACACTCATTTATTAGTGCTTTTGGACTACACGATTTTTTATTAACGCAAACGTTTCCAATTTTCATAGTACCTTGCGTCACACAACTTACTTAAGCACCATGTATGAAGGTAAATTTTTTGTATGACTGCATTGGGACGACATGAAAACAAGCGAAACTATTAAGTTTCATCGCACATGACCGATAAACCCACACAGCTGCAGCTGTTCTAGTATGAGCTGTACACGATCGCGCGTATGATCTTTGTTATACTTGTATACGTGATCTTACTTAAAAACAGACAAATTCATAGTTGGTGCGTGTGCAGCATCATATTTCAATGCGTATGTTAAACATGAACAAGATCGAGACGGACGACAGAGTCATAGAGTAAATAATATTATGACGTTTCGGGAAACATTCCTATTTTCAGATAAAAAATAATATTATGACGTTTCGGGAAACATTCCTATTTTCAGATAAAAAATAATATTATGACGTTTCGGGAAACATTCCTATTTTCAGATAAAAAATAATATCATGACGTTTCGGGAAACATTCCTATTTTCAGATAAAAAATAATATTATGACGTTTCGGGAAACATTCCTATTTTCAGATAAATAAAATTAAAAAATATAGATATAGAAAATTTGGTACAGATTCGTTTTAGCAATCCTCTGAATTTAATAGTTTGACACACAATGTTACACAGAAAATGGTAAGAAACGACAGACACATTTGTTTCTTAAGGAAACATCATATTGCTGCATGAATAATACCAAACACAAGTACTGCTTACCAGGCCCCGCGAGCTAGCGCCGGTTCAGCCTATCTGAGGCCCGCACACCGATGGACGCAGTGAAAACGGGAAGCAGCACAGTAATGAAAACGTGAATTAGCAATGTGATGAATCGAATAAACAATGTAACATCAAATTTGAAGAAATCTGCATTTGTTTCACATGCGTTGAACCTATAGTACTGAAAATGTTTACCGTTGCCAGTTCAAAAGTATTGTCGCGTCATTTCTTTGTCACTTACTGCAGTGAAAATATTGATCAGTGGATCATTTGTGTAATATTTTTATTGAGAACCAGTCCTTGACGCACCTAACCTTTTCTTACCTCGCGCACTGTTCGCTAGACGTTTTCCGCTAAAAGCTGTATGCACCTAACCTTTCCTTACATCGATTACTTGTCGTAAAATGTTCACCTCTAAAACAGTGACGTCACTAGTAGAACATGGCCTACTCTCCTGACCTTAGAAAGCGAGTGAGAATAATTGAATATACGGCTTGTGGATTTAATATAGCCATACGGAAGCTGAAAGTTACCTTCTATATAATTAGGAAATCTACTGCTAACACCAATCATATAGTCTTTAGGCGAAATATGAGCCTATTGATATCAGTTCGCTACCCGTATGTTCAACTGCTTGTTAACGTGAAATACAAGAATCTCTAGTTCTTTTGTTTTGATTTCCATGGAATAAAAACTTTGCCTGATTATGCTAAATGAATGTCATATTTGGTAGCAGCTCACAAAATGCTTCGAGAGTCAGTCAGATAGTCAAATTTCGACAAAAACATGACCATCTAGACGGAGCGGAAATAGTAATTTGCAGTTGCATACTGTGCATGATTGCACCGCTGCAGCGTGCTGCTTCTATTACCTGTTCTAGACAAGAGCTATCGCAATACCGTGTAGCGAATTTTTTTTCCTGAACCTTTTAGGAAGTACAAATTCGCTACCGGGTATCATCGAACATAGCTTAGCGTAAGTTCATCAGTTCTAACCAGACCTATTTTTATGCAAGCTATCCTGGTCTAACCCTGAAACCTGTTCTAAACTTGACCTATTCTAACTGCACTTTACCTAGCCTCATTTATTTTCATTTAACCTCATTTGTTCTAACCATATCTAACTAAACCCTACCTATTTTAATCTAACCTTACCTAACTTAATCTAACCTTACAATACCTAACTTTTTCTAATATAATCTAACTCTTTGTAACCTAGTTTATTCTAACCCAACCTAACTTAAGCTAGCCTAAAAGAACCTCACCTAATATTACCTAATAAAATTTAACCTAACTTTAACCTTACCTAACCAATTTTAGGGGTACTTGCAGCTCAAGTTAGCCCATACAAATGCAGATTAAATTTAGCTAATCGCAATAGAATTTAGTCTACTTGAATATAATAATATCCTTCAAAATTACCGAGATAAGTCCTTAGAGATATGTACTTTAGGAGACATACATGCGTGCTTTTTCCTACAGGGGCTCTTTTACGGGTGACATATTTCTTTTGGCTTTTCCGGATACCCACATACAATATCTACACAAAAATTAACGATTAGGTACTGCGAATATTATAAGCAATGTCTAATAAATGATTCATGCTTTAAAGATTCGCTATTATTTTGGGACGTTGGTTTAAAAGTAAACAGATAAGACAAGGGAGGCTTCAAAGAAGGTGAAAAAGGGACATCTGATATATATAATATATTTATATTTTTATTTATTTATGGGCCGCTGTGACGTAGTAGTTAGAGCGCCCGCAGCTGCATCAGCAGGTTGAACGTTCGAGTTCTGCAGGCGTCATTGGTTCACGGCAGGAAGGGCATCCGGTGAATAAAGGGTAGGGCCTAAGCTCCAGCAAAGCCATGGCATTAGCTTAGCACCGTCCAAGCCCGCAATCCTTAACTAGGAGATGTGGGAGATCGTGACGTAAAACCGATTCAATTATTTATGGGTTTCGTGTCACGCTCTTAAATTCAAAAGCATATATTTTTCCCCGTAGAAAATTATTCATACAATAGTTCTATTACAATGCATGCTCAGTACACTAATGTAAAACTGTGGTGCCTCGTTTTATCACTCGCCCCACAAAATATGTATTATATTGATTACCATATCGAATAAGCCAAGCGGTTATTAACCTTAGATTGTGGTTTCTTCTGTATTAGCATTAAATAAAAATAAGACGCAGCATACCTCTTAATACCAATGCATTTCAACAAATCCCTTTTAATATAGCACAGCGCACGTTAATTATACCACAAGCATAGAGTTTAACCACCTAAATTGTCAATAACTTCTAGATGACTTCATTTCAGTTGTAAATATTTCTATAGAAATCATGTCGGTTACGCCTGACCAACATAATATGATATATCCAAGTATATATTTGTAGTAACCCCATATAACATATTAACTTTAATTACTTCTGCGAATGAGTTACCACTGTCTACTAGTTTCTTAATCGGACTGTCCGCCTCTGTGGACTTGCTCAGTCAGCTAGTCATCCAAGTGAATTCACGAAGTAGATACGCGGTTTTGCGCTCCTCCATCCTAGTGTTTAGAGCTAGAGAACCTGCCGCTGTCCTTACCCATTTTCTCATTACTAATTTACCTTTCTCGTAGAAATAGCACTCTTTGCTATGAAGTATATAGACAACGCTCGGTAATGTGAAGTCAAGTAAGCCCATGTATTTCTCCCCGAAGGGAGGTTTTCATAATAGGATTCTGTTACAGGGAGAAGGGGTGGTAGTTAGTCCACAAGACAAGACACTGAAATGAACGAGTTCCTTCAGCTCCGCGTCCGAATGCGTTGTCGTGTCCGTTGAAACGGCAGAAAAGCACAAAGCTCTCCAACTTCTAATTCCCTTGAAGTTCGGCGAGACATCCCGTGCTTTAGTGCCGGCACCTGCCGAGCAAACTGACTCGCCGGCTATGATTAACTAGAGTTTATTTATTTTTTGGCAAAAGCACAGTTGTGTTCATGAATGGTGTACATAACAATTCGGACAATTAACTGAAAAAACGGGCTTACTTCCCTACCGTGTGAACAATGCCTTTACGGGCTCAAGGAAAACTGGTCTGTAAAATAGACTGTTAGAAAAAGTGGTATTATTAATATATTCTTAAGTTTAAGTCTCTACTTCCGTAACAACGGTTGTATCGCAGAAGAAGAAAGGACATACATCGATCGACCCATAGCACCTTGTAAGAGGTAGATCCCACAAAGGATCAACTCACACGGGAACTGTATGACAGGGAAGAAGAGAAAGAACAGATGAAAATAAGTTCAGCAGGCGTATGAAATCGGAAAGGAAGCAAAGTGGGCACGAAACCGAGGCATCTCAAAAGCCTAGCTAATGGCAAGCCCCTATTGCACAACACTGCTGCATGCGGTGATAGATGTCACTGCTTAATTCCCGTCAAAACTGGCAGTGGGCAATATTCACATCTTCAGCGCGATCACACAGGGCACAGCTGTCGACTCTTTTCACCGTCACTCCAGACATGTGGTAGTAGCTATTTAGTCCACTCAACGGACAGTACATTAACAGACATACTTGCAGTGTGAAGGCTGACACGCCACTCAGCGGGGCCACTGCGGCCGCCACTGCCTGGACTGGGCTGCCACCAAGATTTCACCAAAAAACCCAGAATGAAGCTTAAAAAAAACCCATATTGGACCTAAAAGACCCAAACTGGCAGGAACAATAAAAATATTAACTTAATAAAGGTTTTCTTCGTTTTTCGTTGCAGTGTAGCACATAAGAGCAAATCCGCTCCATGTTTTTCTTCAACACTATTCATTTTCAAGGTTGATTCCTTCGTGAACAGTCAACTTATCTTCTTCCATGTATATTCCCTCAGCTTGCTCAAGCTTTCTGTGTATGTTTTGCAAGTAGTCTGTTTTTGGTGGTTTCTGTTTTTAGGGCATTAGTTTTTTTTGTTCTATCAAAATTCCAACAAGCGAATATATATTCTTTCTGCGCTGACTGTTCATGCAGAAGAATGCAGCAACACAGTCAAACAATTTAATTAACTTTCAAAGTAGCGGAAACTTCGCGTTATCTAATGCATCTGTCACTGCACCTTATTTATTCTAGTATTCTGGAATCGATTTATACGTAATGGGCAAAGAATTTCCAGACACACGAAAACATCACGGCTGATCATAGAGAAGATCTAGCTCTGCTATTTTTGTCAAGGGAAATTAAATGTAAAGTTAGAAGTGCTATCAATTCAAAGCAATTAGGTAACATTGAAAGCAATAGCAGAATCCAAGATTTTGAGCCTGTTAATAACGCCATCACCGGGGAGCGATGCTGCGGCTGCTGCCTCTCTCTGATACCTGAGACTACATTTGAACGACGTAACGAACGCGTTCCGTAGTGGCAAACTAGTACATTCGCTTGGAACAAACGCGGTTACGTGAGCCAGGAGTCGTTTTAGTTCATATTTTTTCTTAAATGATGTTGTTATTAATACTCTGAGAATATTTCTAAAGCGTATTACGTCTCTAAAACGTACAATCACGAAAAAACCCAGATTATGCTCATTTCGGAAATAAAAACCCAGCAACCCAGCTCGAGCCCGAAAAACCCAGATCTGGGTGGAAAAATCCAGCAGTGGCAGCCCTGCACTGCCACAGTAAAGTACCGTGGCACTGCCACTGAACGCTTCAGTGAAGGGGATGAGAAATAGCACATTCATTCGTTTTCGTTAAAAAGTGACAGTTTCACGTGTCATTGACGAAAAGGAGAGCAAAGCACGGCTGAAAGAGAGCAAATCGGGAAGCATTGACATTGATCACCGCCCGCAGCAGTGTTGTGTAATACGGGGTAACTTAAACGGAGTCCCCCTGGAGGCGCTGTTCCCCAAAGCATAGGATGGGCGAACCTAACTGACCTAGCCCTTTGCCCTACTGGTGGAGACTGTATAGAACAGAATATGACTTCTCTAAGCGGAAACCAGTACGACTGCAATCTTCTACTATACATATAATAATTCACGTCGTGTTTTTATTTATTTATTTATTTATATATATATATATATCTTTCCTGTCACGCTCTATGGGAATAAGATAGGAGAAAATTCAGATTTCAAAATGTAAAA
>LQNS02276498.1:11424307-11444092 GCA_001587735.2 Parhyale hawaiensis
CTTCAGTATTAGATAGGGGAAAAATGAGGAAGCCAGCGGGGGTTTTCCTGAAGGGCTAACTTACTGCCGTCATTTATCGCACACGTGCACCAGTCATTAATAACCCAATATGCCGTTATTTACAATGACGGCTCGGGACACTAGTAAACTAATGAAGCACTAGAGCAGCTGGTTTATGGCCAATTATTTCCTGAGACGCCATCATTGCTATCAGGAAGCAAAGAGCGTAACGGGAGGACTCACAAGAAACTAACATCAGAAAGTGACGCCATTTATGACGTTACATCGACGAAGCTATGGGTGAGTAGCCTAGTTTTGCCAGAAAAATCGTCGTAAATAGCGAATTTTATCTCTGTAGAGCATAAATAAATCAAAAGAATAGAGACTAAATGAGCAATAAACAATTATCAATAGAAAATTGCAGTGTATGCTGGTGGACACTTTCACAGCACAAGCGGAGAAATCTGCGTGGTGAGGCGCATGGGTTTACTTCTTTGAAATGAAGCCTTATTTACAGTTCTTATTCACTTCAGTGTTCTTCACAAAACATATTTAAACATATCACCCTGTTTCTTCGCCTTACTGTATTTAATCTTCGGCTTCTGACTGGCCAGCTACTTGAGCTGCACCCAAGGATTATGAGACTCAACAGGTTAACCGACGGGGCGGAGCCAAGCTGTAGTGCATCATGGGAAATGGCCATGTGACGTCACAAAAACCTAGTACGTTCATCAGTGGCTATTTTGCATTGTTTCTTCATCATTCCATTTGGGCCTCCAGAGTGTCCTACATGTGATACAATCTTTATTGTTGCACAAAAATGTGTATCAAAGCATCTACGAACTTTTTTATTAGCTCTCTAAAGGATAAAATTGTATTATCACTCAGGTTTTTCCGGAAGAGGCACGCACCCGGTCGGAGAGTTTCGGTAAAATGTTGCCCTAAGCTGTGCCGTCGCGTACGCGTCATTAACATATCCGCCTCTCCTAATCGTAAAAACTACAGCATCATTGGAAAAATTATGGATTTGACATTCGCCAGTTTCAACAACGTCATTCCGTTATACAGTTTAGGTATGCGGAATACGGCGAGGTAATTTTTTGCAAGTTAGGTCCTCATTTCAACGCATTCAGTCAAACTAATGGACGCGGCAGCAGAAAATAAGGGATTTGGAAGGATGAAGCACGTCGCATTTTTGAACGCGTGGCGTAATTCAAGTTAAGTAAACAGAACCTTTAAATGCAGAATGAATCCTACAGAGCGTTTTTAAAACATGAAAAAGTCGACAAAATGTTTTTACCTTTGCATTAACGACCAGAATCACTGTTTTCCCCTCTTATCACCAGAAAACTAGTAGAGCATAAACTGTTGTACTAAGTAGAGTGGTGCCATCTTTGATTTCATAACTAGCGATTGCTGCGCGCTTGTTTGACTTTTATCGGTTTATCAGGCTATATACATTTTGAAAATAGGCTGTTCCTATCAAATTCAGGCTATAAAATCATGGGATACGAATGTGACTTCAAACCGACGCGAAATACAAGCAGAAATATAAAGAAATGAGATCATAAGTGAACGCGTGGAGTCATTTGAATGAAGGACACGTACCTCTCCGTGTGGACAGCGACAACAAAAGTGGACTCGCTGCTCTTGTCGATTTTTGGGAGTTAAAAGCGCTGATTTGAGGGACGTGTGAACTGACCCTTAGTTAACGAGAGTTGGACGCCACCCTATTGGTTCGTCTACTGCCGCCTATCTAATCTAATCTACTGTAATACTGCTGAAACGCGCGTAGCGTACAGCAGCTGATTTTTTTTTATTTTATTTTACCAAGCAATTGTATGGCTTCTGCGTATTATATATACACTTTTGCTTTAATATAACTTCGCCGGCAGGAAAGTAGATCGTTTCTTTGGTCCTTTAATTTTTTTTTTTAAATTCTTGTTTAAATGTTTATATCTCGGCTTTCAATCGCTCGTATCGAGCCTACTTTCGTTGCGGCGGTTTGAAATTATAGAGGATAGCAGATCATTGGTAGAAGACAAAAATAAATTGAAAACATTGCGGTATTTACTCATATAAATCCATCGTTAGAATGTCATATTACTGTCGATAAAACTCACTTGATTTATTGCATTGTGAAGACGATAAACTTAGCTCGAACAGTGCTTCTGACACATGCGGGCATTTGCCGGTTGAATTTGTATGTTCTTTTACAAGCCTTTAAACCAACTTTCTATCAAAATTTCTATCCTTCAAAGAGCTAAAAAGAAGTTCGCAGATGTTTTGATAGATATTTTTGTGTAATACAGGACATGTAGGACATGTAGGACACTCTGGAGGCCCAAAGGAAATGATGAAACAATGCAAAATAGCTACTGATAAACTTACTATGTTTTTGTGACGTCACAAAGCCATTTCCCATGATGCAAGACAGCTTGGCTCCGCCCCGCGGGTTAACCTGTTAACCTCATAATCCTTTAGCTGCATCCATAACAAAACGCGGTAAAATGGTCAAATGCAGAAGGTAGAACAATTACTGTTCCTGTGGTTTCTCTCGTGTAGAGAATATAACTCAGTTTATACTTTTGGTAAAGATTAAGAACCCAACCTACAAAGGCCTGAGGTCCCACACTCAAATACTTGCACTCGTCGATGTGACGTCATCCTCTACAAGCGGTCACGGGGAAGTTTATTTTAGTCCCATTAATTCCTCTCGTTACACTCTTGGTTTCCTGATTGCTATGGTCTCTTGAAACGAGTTACTTGAATATATTCTTTCAGCAACGAGACCGAGTGCATTAGTGGATTGTAAAAAATAAATAAAACAAGAAAAAAACGCACAGGTTTCTGAGTTGTCTTTCAGCACAGACTTGAAGAGACACCAGCAATAGTACTAGTGGCACTTGTTTCAGCCGACGGACTTGACCGCTAATAATTTAACTAAGCATTTGCTCGACCGGCAGTTTTTGTGCTTGCACAGACAAAACAAAGCGTTCGAACTACTAGCCGAAGACCCGCTCAAAAAGCTGCCTTGTGAATAAGACAGAAGAATTTAATATTGACAGAGATTTTCTAGAAACCACTTTCAACGCTGCCAAGAAGTAGTGAAGCTATAGAAATTATCCTTATAAGTTTAAGGCTTTCCCTTCACGGTAAATAAATTTTTTTCATGCATAAGCGCGATTCAGAACATAACCGCACGGTTCTCTCGGGCGCTGGGCACAGAAAGATGAAGGAAGCAAGAAGAGTCATGCACATACCTATTTCTAGAAGAAAATGAAAGCTGTGCAAGTATTATTCAGCGCGAAAGGTATCAACGCGCATGGGTACGGCAAGCTTTGAGAGGACAAGGTAAAACGTCGTTCAAGCTGAGGCCAGCCATACACTATCCGGTATACCGGACAGGTACGCCTGAACAGTCATGCCGGACAGGTATACCTGATAGTGTGTGGCCGGCCTTACCTAGCTGCAGCTACCGAGTATCACGGGAAGAAAAGAAAGGTACATACCATAGTCTATATGAAACGGGGAACCAATGCACAAGGAAATTTCCGCACAGGATCAACGCGGATGGGAATAGCGAGTCGGGAAAGGAAAGGAATGGCAATTAAAAGCAAGATCAGTTGGAGTGACATGAAATCAGAAGGTAGCAAATTGGGCTCAAAAGACGGACGTCCTGAAAACCTAGCCAATGGCTAAGATACCCTACAATAAATAAGCCCCCTGGGGCGCTGCTCCCCATAGCATAGGATAAACGAACCTTACGCTACGGCCCATCCTATGCCTATGATGGTCTTAATCCAAGATTGCCCATTCTATGCCTCTTTAAAAGAACCTACGACCACATTACTACTGTAACTCTCTCATGTTGAAAGTGTTGAAACAAGTTATTATTTTGCAGGATTAAAACAGCGAGGTAATAGGTTTTGCAGTAGTAGAAGTATAAAAAAGTTTAAGGCTCCCTAAATAATAACTAAGCTCTTCTAAGACAGGAAAAGGAAGGGACATATAGTATGTCGATAGAAACGGGGAACCTATGCACGAAGATGTTCCCGCACAGGATCAACGCGCATGTGAACAGTAAGTCTTGAAAGAAGAGGAAAAACAGACCCAAGTAAGATCAGTAAGAGTATGAAAGTGGAAGGAAGCAAAGTGGGCACCAAAGACAGACGTCCCGATGGCCTGGCTAATGGCTAAGGTAACCTACGCAAACTCCCTGGGGGCGCTGCAAACCTATCTCATTTAACCCTATGGCCCACCTTATGCCCCCTGAGGGGCATAGGTTTTGCACGTTCAAAATATGTAGCGATAAAAAAAAACACAGGTTTAAAAAAATTTCCTTGGTAGTCCTGATTAAAACATATACCGCTTAACTTATAACATAAGCACGCACTGTAACACACGTTCGTTAAAAAAATGGAAACCAGCAAGTCACGCTTCCGTATAATAAAATCATTAAAATTCATTTACGGCTCGCCATTAATAAAGGGATTGGATTGTTTTATTTAAATTGAGCGTATATAGCCGCTGTAATAGCTTGAATGAGCTAGGAAGCATGACCTGAACATTCTACTGCTATTTATATGACAAGAACTTTTAAAAACAGATCTTCCCCAAAAGATCATCTCTTCCAATAACGGCTACGATATATTTTTTATAAAAAATATACATTTCCGAAATCAGTATTTGCCGTCTCTGATTTGTTTATATGTTTTTTTTTTTTCTTTATAATTTTTTATTTATTTTGATAAAATGTTGCTACAAGAAGAGAATTTTGCGTCTCTAATCTTTGTTATATTCTATGGAACAATTTTTTTTTCTAAATTTTGGTGAGAAAACAGTTTTCCTCACAATCTTGTTATATATAATATTCAAAGAAAATAAACAAGTTTAAAATATTTTGGGTAAAATAATTCATGCTTAGGTCTCTCCCCATACTACAAGTGATCTATTTGTCTACCAGAGAGAGTAATTTTC
Source organism: Parhyale hawaiensis (assembly GCA_001587735.2). Taxonomy (NCBI): domain Eukaryota; kingdom Metazoa; phylum Arthropoda; class Malacostraca; order Amphipoda; family Hyalidae; genus Parhyale; species Parhyale hawaiensis. The sequence continues at coordinate 11,429,288 of LQNS02276498.1, forward strand.
TTTCTTTCCGTAGGATGACCACATTTTTGTGATCTTTTTCACTCTCGTAAAATTAGGCTTCATCCACACCGATTTTCTTTTAGAAAAACCCTCCGTCCTTTCGTCCACCTTCTCGTTCAAGCTGTCCAGAATATCTTGGAGACTTCGAGACCTGGTTACACTTTGGCACCACTGAATGGCTTGCGGAGAATAGGCTTGCAAGAAAGTCAAGCAATTATCGTAAAAATAGTCTAAAAGTTTCAGCTGCATGAGCCACTGGTGGATATCATCTCTTGCAACAGGGGGAGCTGGTGACACCCAATGTCTCTCCAGGGAGCCGACAGCTGCGCCTGTTGATGAATGAAGAGCACTGAAGGTCCTACCTCGAGGATCCTGTGACCCCCATTCTCTGGAACAAACCTCCGGCCAAGAATCTGTACGATTGTCTGGGCCATTCGACATCACCTGGAGCTTCCCTTCAGTTTGTAAGTACTCACTGTTGGCGACGGAGGAGTTCTCGGAACTAACATCAGAGCCTCCAGAAGTGCCTGTACTTATCCAAGATCCAAGTCTTGAGCTCGAGTTCGAAATTTCTTGCCAAAACTTAGGACCGTTGCCGAAGAACATAGGCGATGTGTGTGGGATATTCTTGGAACTCTCTTGAGCAGAATTTATGTAGCTAATTGGTAGCTCCGTTTGAGCGGAAGGAATAGAGGATACTGCCATTGCTGATGGATTTCCGTGAGCCACATAAATGTTAGAACAAACACTGTCAGCCGAATATTGAGATACATCTTCAGAATTGTCGTTACTAGCCTTAGAGGTTCCTAGCTTCTCTAGAACCAATTTAAGCACTTCATGTTTTGCAGAGCCATTGCTTTGTTGACAATCTGCTTGCAGTGCATGCGAAAACAAATGTTCCAAGTCAACCCAGTACGTGCGGCGTCGAAGTTGCTCACTCGAATTTTCCAAAAGAGGAGCGACCACCACGGCGGTTGAGAATGGATCGTACTTGTAAAAATTCTCATTGACCTTGTTGTCCACAAAACATTTCTGGATGTTTGCCTTTCGGAGACCTATTTTCTCAGTTATAGCAGCGTACGACTGACGCTTGCTATCAAGCAGAAGATTCGTAGGGCTAGCTGTATGGAGAAGCTCAACTAAGACGAACTCCAGGCATGATAAAATCTGCGATAATGAAAGGCTTTCAAACTGTTGTTCAGAAGTAGCGTTTTTTATACCGTCAACAATAAAAGTTAGGATTGGCTTATCGCCTGTGGTGCCACTACTCTTACTACTCCCAGATTGTATATCTGAAGATCGTTCAAAGGATTCTCGACCTGAAGAGCTCACCGATATGTCAGTACTGTCGGACCAGCTATCTCCGCTCATCCTATTCCAGTTACCACTGTCTGAAGACCCAGTCTTGCGACCAGAGGAAGATGAGCCATCCGAAGAAGATCGTCCCGAATTAAGGTGCGACAGACAAGAATCATTATGAGCTAACACGCTTTCGACGTATTCATTCATGTTCTGCGGAACACTGTCTGCCAAATCGCCTTTAGTTTCGAGGCTGAAAGAAGCGTCCAGTTGAATCTGCAGCGACTGATCCCAACTTTCGTTTACAGAGCTGATGGAAATAGAACCATCAACTGATGGAGTTTTTCCACTACTGAAGCACGATTCGCGAGAAATGTCTGGCTTTTGTAGCGATGCTCTCAGTTGTTTGCCAACGTGCCTGCTTATCGCTGGTCTAAGGGACCGGCTGGCTATGCGCTCAGAGACAGGCATATAGGCCAGCACCTCGCAAGGGGACTTAGCGTTGTAAGTTTTCTCACACGCCTGCAATTTTTTGTAGTACTGAGCCTCTAAAGCCAGCCTTTCGGATTCATACGTCAAGTACGTTTTCTTAAGTCTGCTGTCTCTGATATCGTTAAGCGATATCATTCGGCTAAAAATTTTATCTCCATTGGCGAGTACTGAGGAATCAGACAGGAGCTTCGATCTACTGCCGGATGCATCTTGCGATGCCGCAATCTGGCGCTGCAATGAGCGGATGGCTAGGTAGGTTGGATGCTTTTTGCGGTAAGCTTGCAGAACTGCCAACTTGTAGCCAATGAGAGGGCAGATGATGCGCCCCATGTGGTCCTGTAAGAAATGTGTACGCCATTGTTTTATATCATAGTAGTCAATAGTCATACGATAATTATTATCGGTTACGTGAAATTTAGTGATCAACCATGGCAACGCACTCCATTTGATAAAAAATAAGAATTCAGATACATATTATATATACAGTTAATATAACAACGATTCATTTCTACATTCAGTTGGTTGCTAACGGAGTTGGTGCAGCTCTACGGAATCCTCTCTGGCATGCATTAAGGCAAGAGAGTAGATTATTATTATTAAATGGTTAGTTCAACCACCGTTTCCGCCGAGAGGCGATCCGAACAGTGATGCTAGTCGGCCAAGAGACCCAAGTGGAATATCCTATCTCGACATCGACTCTCCTCGGCCCCAAAGTATAAGTTGGCTCAGTGCGCTACTGCTGGCAGGAAAAGGCGGAAAGGAAAAGACAGTCGAGTGGACGACCCCTTTCGTGGCCTTCTACGAGAGAGAGACTAGAGGTGTCCCGCGTACTAGGTCGCTATCTCGATCGACAGCCCGCCTCACGGAATAGAAAGAGAGAGAAAAAAAAAACGGCGAACCTACCGAAGTTTACAAAACTAACCATCTCAGCAGGACTGCGGCCAGCTGCCACATCCCCTGCGGAGAAGACACTTGGGACTCTTGGTTAGTGAGGCCCAACTATATTGTGGCAGGGATGGGGCACGCCAGAATATACCCCCGAGGGCTCCCCTTCTCTGCATTAAGGCTGCGATGGAAGTTCCAACTGTGATCTTATGTTTTTATAGGAAGTACTGCAAACACAGGGCTTCGACTATATTATCCGATAGTTGAGGATTCCACAGACACTGCAACGTTTCACCAAAAGAAAACGGGCAGGCACACCCATGGCTGAACTACATACAGTACGTACCGTAATTTTACTCAACCATGGGTACACCGTTCTTCGGAAGAAATGATAGCCCGTGCTTAGATGAACCCGTTGAACTGGCAAAGCAAATACGGCCAAAAGATGAAGTATGAACCATAGATTGCCTGAAGGCAAGACAAAAGCAAAAGGGGCTCGGATAGCATGATATCTCGAATATATATTATAAGACCATAGGGGTGCTCATCTCATTGTTATGAGTTCATGGTGGCGTTCAATGATTCTCAACCTTTTCTATGCGTGGTACCCCTGGAGATCTCTAGGTATGTTTTTGTACCAGCCACAAAATTCATGACCCATATGGTGATGGCACTGGAAGAAATAACTGGTGGGTAGTTGTCATGGTCAGTTTATACACACTACCCAGACAGCAGGCGTGAAAACACAGTAAGACATGATACATACTTGGATCACAAGATGTCAAATGAGGTTGCTAGTAGCAAACATGTCACAACAGGAATAGCTACTTTTGGGGCGTGTCATGAAAAAGGAAGCCGTTTCATAAAACATGCTCCGTTTCGGTGTCTAGTGCTACCAGTCAGCGAATGGGAACATCAAGCAAGGAAAGAAGAGGAAGAACAGAGGAAAGTAATATCAGTGTTAGTATTGAAGCAGAAGGAAGCAAAAAGTGAGCATGAAGGAAAGACATCCTGAAGGCCTAGCTAATGGCTAAGATAATCTACGCAATCCCCATGAGGTCGCTGCTAGCATTGCGTGCGGGATGAAGGACTCGCCTTATAGCTGTGCCAGCATATCCTGCGGGATCTGGCGAAGCAATAGGAGCAGGCAGGCTGCAGATGGGCAGGCAACGGACGTCTGGGCGCAAGAAGTTCCAGCAGCTGAGCATCGCGGCGCGTCACCATGCAGAATTTCCTGGAAAACGAAGAACATTTCATATGCTTCGCTTCAACTTTAGTTACCTACAGAAATCTTCCTGTATTGAAGTAATAGGACTAGTTCAAGTATCTCAAATTGTCATCATACATAACCGTTTAGACAACCTAAGCGAATCCAAAGATGGCCCATCAGAAGAAGTGGCATATATATTATTAGTCGCAATGAACGGGTCTTCTACGCACGAGTGTTTCGATATTGCATCGACGCGAATGAGAACTTGGGAACAGCAACTAAGGAAAGAAGAGGAAAACCGAAATCCTTTGTCAGAAAATGATGGAAGGATATAATGTGTGCACAACAGACTTTCAGAAGCCTTAAGGGTAAGTTAATCTACGAGTTCTTCGGGGCGATTCTCCTCATAACATATAAAAGGGGCGAATCCATGGGTGAACCTAACCGATGGCCCACCGTTTGCTTCAGTTTACAATGACTAGTAACAGAATAAACAAAAACTTACTGGTTTACGTAGGCAACGAGCCCGCAGCTCTCGGCAGGATTTGGGACGTAGAACTTGATAGGATCTTCATTCTTCTCCGGTCGGCAGTTGCTGTTTGGATAGCTGTCACTCTGCGCTGAGGGCTCCGACGCTCTCCGGAGGGCTGTAACACGTGCACAAATACAGTTAGCTATCTATAGTCTTAGTTCAAGCCTCCTTACCTAGCAGCATGCCCAGCACTGCCCAACTTCTGTACTACAGGTGCCAGGATCCAGCGGCGAGCCCGCCGAGCGATCTTTGTGGCATCCGGAATGCTGAGTCTGTAATTGCTTGGTATGCGGAGCTGGGTGGGGGCAAATGTCTGACCCGGCGCCATAGTTCTTAGTAATCCGTGGTCGGCTGCAGCTGTACTTTCTTGGGGCCAGTTGGCCTATATCTGCAGCACAAACCAGTGCGTCTGGGGTTCCCAGTGGAGGGTACAGTCAAACTTGACTTTACCTTTCGCTTTTTACTGCCTACGAGCCAAATCGCAAAAGAAACACAGCCCGTAGCATATAGCTCGTTTTATAACTCGAAGAAAAGACAGTGCTTGCGGACACTCGAGTCGAGGCCACACACCGTCGCCTATACTGATCGGAAGGCATTTTGTATATTGAAAGGGGAAACCAATGCATAGAGTGTTTCAATACTTAATTGAAATTGTCGAGCAGTCAGGAAAAAATAAGGAATAACAGAAGAAAACATCTGTAGAAGTAGGAGAGGGGAAGGAAATAAAGCGGGTGAGGGCGATGTTTCACATCTTATGTCCATATTACTTATAGTACGACAGTGCTAATGCCCGTGCTTGCGACACGTCTCTCCTTGAGACAGATACCACCCACTTGCGCGTCGGCCGCTGCCCTACAGCACTTGTCTTTTGCATGACCGTGAGCAGAGTTTACTATGATGCAAAAAAAAAAAAGTGCTATAGGGAAGCCGCAGACGCGAAATTGGGCGAAATCTATAGGAGAGACTTGTCGCTAGCTCGGGCATCAATATCTGTCTCACTATATGAAATATGGGCTTTAGGTAAAGCTAGGGTGACCTAAGGGGGCCCCAGGGGGTGTGACTCCCACCAGTGTAGCAGCACTATATGAAATATGGGCTTTAGGTAAAGCTAGGGTGACCTAAGGGGGCCCCAGGGGGTGCGACTCCCACCAGTGTAGCAGCACTATATGAAATATGGGCTTTAGGTAAAGCTAGGGTGACCTAAGGGGGCCCCAGGGGGTGCGACTCCCGCCAGTGTAGCAGCACAATATTAATTTCCACACTCTTATGCAACACCGTCAAACGCTGAAGCGCTGCAAAGAGTCATGAGGTTCTATAAGCCTCACCTCTGCGGTTGCTTTCGATTGTTACAACTCTACAGCAGATGAAGCATTACTGACGGTAGAGGATTACAGCAACTCTGAGATGCGAAATTCAACATTGAAGGGTTCGTTTATTTTGGTACATCCCTGGAAGTACAAAATTATATTTACATTTTGTGTATGTGTGTGTGTAAAACTCGACACTAAAGGGTTTATCTCAGCACATTTCTCGAACTGGAGGATTAGATACACCCTAGGTAAAAAAAACTCTCCACTCTATGGTTAGTGTTGACAATTTTTGAAAATAAATGACAACATTTACCTTTTGATATGAAACTCGTCACCAAAGGGTTCAGTTTGAAATATTTCTAGAAATAACTGTTCATATTTACCTCTTGGCTTGAAGCTTGAGGCCAGAGGGTTCAGCTTAAGCGGCCGGCTGACACTGCAGAATTTCGGAGGACGCATCGCAGTTCTCTGCAGATCGTCAAGGAAATACGGCCCCATGGCGATGTTATCTTCATTCACAGAGCGGCCACGTACGATTAGTGTGTGATTTAGTGCAGACCGAGAATGGAGTCTGAGCTGCCTAGTTGCACTTCGTAATATTTGCAGACAGGCAATATGATACTCGGCTCATTTACAGTTAATGTTATTGGCCACGCTGTCCTAAAATATTCGAGAACAACTGAAACCAATCAGAGAGTTATGTTAGGTTTCGAACATTCACATTTCGTTTTACTTTTAAAAATGAACATGAATTTGGTCTTGCACTCCGAGTCAATAATAATTTGAATACACGGAAGAAAGACAAAGTAACTTACAGTATGCAAAAAAAAAAAAGTGGAACACAAGTACGAGGGCGCTCCCCCACAGCAGCAGCCCACACAAGAACAGAGATTCAAAAATGAAAAGGAAGAACAATGAACAATACTATTAACAGGAGGATGGTGCCGAAAGAAACCAAAGTGGACGTAGAGGCAGCATGACTCGAAGGCCTAGCTATAGGTAAATTAACCCGCGTTCTTCCCTCCTGCGGGCGTTGATCCCCATGGATAAAGCTAACTTACCTTATCCTATACCCATTGTAAGTCCATGGTGGGGGATATTACACTTCCACGTTTTTCTGAGTTAAAAGACGGATCTATAGTGCAATATAGATTGTTTGCCAACTGGAGATCTTGCAATCAGGTAGGTAGTAATTACTTGGGTCCTTCGAGACTTTGGATGCGGACATCGTTACAGTAAGCGCTTGACATTGCGCAATTTTCTATGCACGCTATATATTTGTTATTTTTTATTTAGCAATGCGCTTTTTGCTAGTTAGTGTTAATAGCAATAGTAAAGAAAGCAATGGTTCCGGAACAGAGCCCGTACAGTCATTGAAACCACAAAATGAAAAGACCCAAAATACCTTATTCTACCTAAATATGCATGAAAAATAAAACTACAGTGCGTTACCTTTGATTATACAAATACAATTTTTTCACTTAATTTTTCAAGATGAGTGTCTAACTTTGAAATATAAATATTGACTAAATGCATGGCTATATTGCCAATATAAATAGCACTTTGAAAATAATTATTTAGCCATTGGTTAAGTTTATCATACAATATGCTTATTTACGAGTTTTTCACTGTTAACTCAGATTATGCAACAAGTTAATAAAAACGTCATGAAGAGAAAATAAATACAAGTGAACAGGAATATTGTTATTAAACGTCCAAAACCAGGAAATAAAAACCAAAACAATTCAATAAACACTGAAATAAGTGTTCAGTAGTGGTAAACATAAGTAACTTTGAACATGGCAACTTCCATTTTTCATGATTTTTTTAAGGCGATTATCAACAGACTTTGTAAGGTTTGATATTTCAGATGGTGGAATAGAATCTGTTGCTGTTTTTACCGCATTCCACAGGCTTACTTTGCTCGAAAACTGCCGACCACCATCATCAGAGACCTTAATTTTGATCATTGCCCATAGGTTCTGAATGGGATTTAAATCGGGGCTATTCGCTTCCCAGGTTATAATCCTTTTTGATTTGAATCCTCCATCCGCAAGCCAGTTAGCAGTGTACCGTGCTCGGTGTGAGGGAGCGTTATCGTGCCGTAATACTAATATGGATCTGCGTGCGATAGTCTGCTTATTAAGCCATGGAATCAAGTTGGCTTCAAGAACCTGGTAGTACCTTTCTGCAATCAGTTTAACTCCTTCTGCCACTTCAAATGAACCAATAAAGATGTCACCTACTATCCCGGCCCAAAACATTATACCTCCACCACCTTGTTGACGCTCAAGCTGTGTCTGTTGAGGCCGGTCATGGAGGACCCATCCACACGCCCGTCCATCTGGACCATCAAGAGTGGCTCTGCATTCGTCAGTAAATATGACAATGGAGAAACCAGTTTCATGTTCTCCTCAGCCCATTTGACCCGATTTTTTTCATGAGTTTTTGTTAGAAGTGGTCGTTTAATTGCCTTTTTCACTTTCCCTAGCTTCTGCAGAGCCTCACATCTCGTGTTTCTTCTAGTATTGGGGTTCCAGCGTTTTCAAATATCGCCTTACTTGTAGAAAGTTGTTTTCTAACGATGGAAAGCTTCCAATGTCTCATATCCCGAGCAGTCAATTTCTCCGCAGAGGCTCTATCCGGAGTTTTCCTGTTGACTTTACCTTCAATTGTATAACTTAATTGTTCGGTGATCACGCTGTAATTTTTTGGAAACTTCGAGTGTTGTCTTACCAGAAGTCAATAACGAGGTCACTTTGATGTTTTCTTCACTTTTTAAACCACATTTTTTTGTCCATGTTCACTAGAAACTGACGTTGCATAATTTGGGGTAACAACAGAACCCCGTCCGATAAGCAAATGTTGCCAAAACGTGGGAAACTGTTCCGTTTTCTTTTTCTCTAGTTGTTTTTATAGTTACAACATACCTGAGCACTAACTTACAATTCACATTTTAAATGTTTGACACTTACCTTGCAAAATAAGTAAAAAAAAATTGTATTTGCATAATCAAAGGTAACGCACTATATAACGTATAAAGCCACCAATACCGGAAAAACAATGTGTAACGCAAGAAACAAACGTCACTAAAGCCGGCAGTTGAAGACTGCACAATGCGCGTTCCAGCAATGTGCACCTGCTCGTGTTCCAAAATTTAAAGTGACTCGTGGCAAACAATCTGATATAAACAGAACTTCAAAGTTCCCGACGAAAACGTTATTTGTGAAAACTTCTTAGAATGAGTATTCTACGAAATATTTCCTCAATGCTTTACGAGGGGGGCTCGGGTGATTTTAATTTTTTTTTGCATTAAATCTTGTATCTTAAACCAATTATCAATATTCTACACATTTTAAGTCAGCGCACAGCGTTATTTTTTAGTTATACCACTTTACGCTTTTTATTTTCTTTCATATAAAAGTGAAGGATGACACCCACCACCCCTTAGTAAGAGGAAGCTTGCCGACAGTGAAGCCATCAGTAAGGCCAAAAACCAAGGTTTGGTAGGGCAAAAGGTTCTTCTAAGGACCTATATTTGCTAGCAGAACCTGCCTTGCCTCCCTAACCTAGGTTCTCGGCCTAACTGATGGCTGCATTGTTGGGGCGTACCTCCAGCACACAGGCTTACGTAACTAACCGCATTCATTTCCTAAAACGTGGAACGTAAGCCTACCTTATAGAAGTGACCTTTTATTAACATATAAAAAGTACCTTATAATTTGGTGGATACAGTTTTACTGCTGCTGATAGGAAACAATGGAGGCGCTCGGCTTTGTTTTGGTACTGTTTACAGTTTACACGTTACAGATATCTAGCAAGATAGCGGTCGAAATGGTCTGCACAGCTTCCAAAGTGAGGCACGTACAATCTTCCCACTCATTACTGACAGTAGACACTTTTTACACCATTTCTTGGCAATCCCAAAGCAATAATGTTAGTTTAAGAAAGAGTAATTAATGTGCAAAAATAATTAGAAAACAACCAGAGTCCCCATGACACACGCCCGTCAAAAGAACTAGTATCGTGCTTTTTCCGTCCGAACGCTGTGTTAAACTCTTGTAAACATAGCATTGAGATTGCCAAGAAATGGTGTAAAAATGTTAACATGTGTTAAAACTGCAGTTTGACTCTCTTTGATCTCTGTAAAATGATGAGGCTAGTGATGTTATGCAATAAAACATCGCTTCTATAAGGTGAGCTTACGTTCACAGTTTTAGGAGACTAATGCACTTAGTTGTGCACTTGCAATAGTGGCGTAAGCGTGTGCGATACATAGAAGTATGTATACGGTGCCACCCTTCACTTTGGTATAGGAGAAAATAAGAAGTCTGGGAATTTTGCAGTTTAAAGACGAGTCGATAGTTTGAAAACGAAGGGTCTAATCGAAAAATTACCTATAATGAAATGTGTTTAGAATACATTTTTACATTTGCCATGAAGATTTCAGAGCGAGGAGAGCACTAGAAATGTATTTTCACTAATCAATTGTAAGCGGGTGGTGGCTGTTTTTCCGATATTACGGCAGCGTCAGCCCCGGTAAAACGAATCGAACCTTACCGTGCCTGACCCAACCCAACCTTACCCAACCCAAACAGATTGTTCTGCAATTTTCGTGGCATATGTAAAATATGTAAAATGGAATTCTAAACACTTTTCAACTGTGGTCATTTCTCGATCGCATCCTTCGTTTTCGAAATATCGACGCGTCTTTAAACTGCAAAAATTCCAGAAGTTGAAAGCGTTATAACTATGAAAAAACGTTATGCGCCTATTTAAAATGTGCATGACATTGATAGTTGGTAAAGAAAAACTGATCAATTCTATGAATCTACCATTAACGGAATTTAACAAAAGAAAATATGTTTTCAGACTAATTGGGCAATTCTATTGAGGTTCCCATTGCTTTTCTATGGGACAAAATAACCTTTGTCAATATGAGTTTGCTAGCGACCTAACAGGAACCCAACCAAAAACCTCACCCAACCAAAAACCTCACCCAACCAAAAACCTCACCCAACCAAAAACCTCACCCAACCAAAAACCTCACCCAACCAAAAACCTCACCCAACCAAAAACCTCATCCAACCAAAAACCTCATCCAACCAAAAACCTCATCCAATCAAAAACCTCATCCAATCAAAAACCTCATCCAACCAAAAACCTCATCCAACCAAAAACCTCATCCAACCATAAACCTCATCCAACCAAAAACCTCATCCAACCAAAAACCTCATCCAACCAAAAACCTCATCCAACCAAAAACCTCATCCAACCAAAAACCTCATCCAACCAAAAACCTCATCCAACCAAAAACCTCATCCAACCAAAAACCTCATCCAACCAAACCTCATCTAACCTAACCTTACCTCCACAGAGATGATGTATTGTATTGCATCGTGATTTATCGTCATGAAAAGAACTGAGGAAATCGTCCAAAAAAATGTCTACCCATGTATAAGCGAATGCTTTGCACAAGTCAGAATGCTTCGGATAGGTTAATAAAGACAAAATTAGACGACTTTTATTCCCCAAGAAAACTTCGCATTACAACATGTCATAAAGTTGTATGATTTACATACATAAAAAGCACAATAAATTGCAGTTGAACAATTTCATGAAATGTGTTCATACTCATTCGCAGTACTGCCGCACTACCGTTGACATCATTTCCAAGTCCTTCTACTGTTCTGCGATCTTTTTATAATCACGAACGATATAAAGTCATTCAACAATAATACTGAAGCATTGAAGTTAATTGCTCAGCACGGCGTTCTTACAATTATTGACAACCAAACGTGTCCGAAGTGTAAATCAAAACTTATGTAGGTAAATGTTTACATGACGGGCTCGGGTGATTTTACAAATTTTCTATACATTGAATCGTTTTTCTTACATCAATCATCAATGTTACACACATTTTAAGTCGGCGCATAACATTTTTTCCTAGTTATAACGCTTTAAACTTTTTATTCTCTCCTGTATCAAAGTGAAAAGTGAATCCGTGAAACGGTGTAAAAATGTTAACCGTCAGGCGACGGACGATCATCCGTGGACCGTGGCTTGCTTTAGACCATTTTGACAGATATCTTGCTACACATCTGTTTGCTAAACAGTACCAAAACAAGCCAAAGCGCCTCCATTATTTTCTACAGTGAACAAAGAAACCAAAAATTTCAATTAAATAAAAGATCACATTTATGCGCTTGTGTGATAGAGGTACAACCCAAACATCGAAGCCATCGGTTCGTCCGAGAACCTAAGCAAGGGAGGCAAGGTAGGTTCTGCTAGCAAATGTAGGTCCCAAGAAGAACCTAGCTTGCCTTACCTATCCTTGGTTCTCGGCCTAACCGATGGTTTCACTCATGGCAAGCTTTCTCGTACCAAGAAGGGTGGTGGTCGGTGGTGGTGGTGGCTGTCAGCGTGTCGCCTTCACTTTTATATAGGAGAAAATAAAAGTTTAAAGAGTTATAATGCCATGCACTTACCTAAAATATATAACATTGATTATTGGGGTAAGGAAAACGATTTAATTTAGTGTACAAAAAATTGGAAAATCATCCGAGCCCCCTCTCGTCAACATTTACCCTCAAGTATCGTCACGATAGGAATTATGCAGATGATGAAGGCAACTGGACCTCAACGGTCAAAGCTTATATTAGGGGCTTCTGTATTTTGGCTATTTACGGCGGTGTTTTCAGTGATATTTCCATTTACTAATAATAATAATCGTATTTAAGGCTGCAGAAAACCATTTTGTCACTATAACAAACCTGTAGAAACGAGAAAATCTTAGAATCAATTGTCCCGACAACGCTAGTAAGCTACGTCCGCCATGTTGCCAGCGTCAGGTACCAGCTTTGTTTACAAACGGGAAAACTAGTTTTTCTTTACTATAACAAAGCCCCATAAATAGTTTTTTGGCTACAACGCGGCTCTTACCTATGTTAGGCAGCTAGGATTGGTTCTGCTAATATCCTACGAAAAATACATAAAAAATGTGTTCCAGAGATGTCGCTCTCCGCTGCCTGACGGCCGCCATGATAATAACAAAGCTAGCGTGGTCGGAGCGTGGATGCTAAGGTTTTTTTTTGTTTCTACAGCTTTATTATAGTTATTTCATTATCGATGACTTAACAAATGGTTTTCCGCAGCTTTTAAATACACTGGCTTCCGAATTGGAAGAAGCTGCTTAACAAACCTTCTGGGCTTTTTCTCAAAAGTTACAGATATTCAAGATGAACAAAAGGGCGTAGACCTTGTGTATCTAGACTTCCAAGAGGCTTTCGACAAAGTCCCCCCATCTACGGCTAATGAAAAAATTGGAAGCCCCTGGCATCCGAGGAGACTATTTACGATGGATCAGGGCATGGCTTACGGGTCGGCAGCAGCGAGTAAATCTTGGAGAGACTAATGCCTGGACGCAAGCTTCATCAGGGGTTCCCCAAGGTAGCGTACTTGGCCCACTTCTGTTTTCAATTGACATCAATGATCTCGATCTTAACATCCATAGTAAAATCAGTAAATTTCCGGATGATACTAAACTATGTCACCCTGCCACGAAAAGAGCCGAGCTCCAACAAGACCTTGACCACCTCATGGAATGGAGTAGAACGTGGTAGATGAGCTTTAATGTCGACCAATGCTCAGTAATGCACATAGGGCTGATAAACCCTTCGCCCCCACTGCAAATGAATGGGACGTTATTGGCTGCTGTCACACAACAACGTGACTTGGAATCTATCACAATCAAGCTACAACACAGGCAGCAAGTTGACAAGAGTGCGAAAACGGCAAGCAGAGTACTGGGATTCATCACCAGAAGTTTGAATACAAGTCCAAACACATCATCATTCCCATGTACAAGGCGTTAGCGCGACCACACTTAGAATTTGCTGTTCAATTCTGGGCGCCACATATGTGTAAAAATATCGATAAAATGGAAAGACTCCAATCCAGAGCAACGAAATTGATAGGTACCTCAGCTACGAAATAAGTCGCATGAATGTCGCCTAAAAGAACTGGGCCTGATCTCTCTCGAGCAAAGACGTCTCAGGGGGCAACTAATAGAAACATTGAAGTATTTGAACGGCTTCAATGACGTACCTACAACGGGGGGCTTCGAAAGAGACCTCAATGATCGCTTGCGAAACAACGGTCAAAAACTCAAGCATAAAGTTGGAAGAACGACTTCAGGTCAGCAGTTCTTTCTGTATTTCATAGTCAGCATTTGGAATAGACTCCCTTCCGATGGTGTGTGTTAGTGCGGAGTCAGTCAACGCGTTTAAAAATCGTCTTGACATATATTGGGAGAGACATCCTCCGCAGCTAAGAGCTCCTCCTCCAGGAGTCGCAAACTCTTAACGGCCAAAGCTTCCGAGGCCACATTAATCCGTCTTCTCTCTCCTGCTCCAACTACATAGTTTGATGTCTCTAAGCTCCGCATGTCAGCGGCTCTTGATCGTGCTTGAGTGCATTCAAGATCGTCTCTTGGGCATGGACTCTTCACCCCTTTTTTTTCTCTTTTCTCCTGTCCTCTATATCCTACTAACATAATGGCACTAGCTCATAGAGTGCTAGGGCGTATGTCCCGCTGTCTCTTTGGGAATGGGCCTATTGGTTCGTCTACAGCCGCTTATCAAATCCAATCTTATTATCATTATTAAATGGAATTATCACTGAAAACAGCGCCGAGTCAATGTCCGGTTTAGCTACAACGGAGATTTTCATGATTTTGTTGACTTATTTGGGTTATATGTGGCATTTCAAGACTTTCACAATTGACGTTTCCGTCGCAAATGCTTAGTTTTCGAGATACTAATTCATTTTGAAGTTCCTATTGTTTTCCTATGGGAGAAAATTACCACACTAGCACGATGTTATGGAAAACCTCTGTTAATAGTTTTTTTTTGGGTTAGGTTAGTTAAGATTAGGTCAGGTAAGGTCAGGTAAGGTCAGGTAAGGTCAGGTCAGGTCAGGTCAGGTCAGGTCAGGTCAGGTCAGGTCAGGTCAGGTCAGGTCAGGTCAGGTCAGGTCAGGTCAGGTCAGGTCAGGTCAGGTCAGGTCAGGTCAGGTCA
>LQNS02276498.1:11468743-11483564 GCA_001587735.2 Parhyale hawaiensis
TCGATCGCGCAATAGATCGATCGATTTTTGCGCGATCGATCGATCATTGCGCGTTTGAACGATCCACCAAACGCGCAGCGCGATCGATCGATCGCGCAAATCCACCAAACGCGCCCAACATATATATATATATATATATATATATATATATATATATATATATATCACAGATCAATAGTCCCACTCACACCTGGAAATATCCAGGAAGGCAGCTAACTCTCTTCCCCATACCTAAACTGTCTTACGAAACGATGTTATTGAAACTGGTGAATGTTAAATCTATTGCTATTATAATGATGCGGTAGCTTTTACGATTATAGGAGCGGAGGATCTGTTAACGACGCGTACGCGACGGCACAGCTTTAGGCCACATTTTACAGACACTGTCTGACCGAGAGCGTGCCTGTTATGGAAAATTACGACCTAAATAATAATAAAATTTTCGTCGTTAGAGAGTTAAAAAAAAGCATTCGTAGATGCTTTGGTACATATTTTTGAGCAAATACAATGATTGCAGGACGTATAGGACACTCTGGAGGCCCAAATTAAATTATGAAGAAACAATGTAAGATAGCTGCTTATGAGCGTAGTACGATTTTATGACGGTATTAGGTATTATAAGACGATTTAAGCCTCCCTAAATAAGTACTTAGCTCTTCTAAGAGAGGAAAAGGAAGGGACATGTAGTATGTCGACAGAAAAACGGGGAACCCATGCACGAAGATGTTCCCACACAGGATCAACGCGCATGGGAACAGCAAGTCGGGAAAGAAGAGGAAGAACAGACAACAGTAAGATCAGTAGGAGCATGAAAGTGGAAGGAAGCAAAGTGGGCACGAAAGATTTTATGACGTCACAAGCCCATTTCGCATATGGTGCACTTGAGCTTGGCCCCTTACCGTGCTTTAACCTTGTCAAGTCTCGCCATCCTTGATTAGGACTGACGAGAGAACGAGGTTCACACGCGCTGTAGAACAAACTAAATTAACGTGACTATAAGTATTGTTTGTTGAAATTTAAAGAAAACAGCTACTTCGCTATCAAATCATGCGATAACCAGTCTGGGCCCGTAGACTCGAGCTCTAAAAAAGAAAAAAACGCACTAACTTTTATTATATCATCTTAGAAGTTTAAGCCTCCCTACACACAACTATGGTGATTCAATTGAGGAGAAGGAAGGGACATGCAGTGTGTCGACAGAAATGTGGAACCGATGCACAAAGGTGGACCAAAGAGCATGGGAACAGCAAGTCGGGAAAGAAGAGGAAGAACAGAATAAAGCATTAGCAAGTAGGAGTATGAAATCGGGAAGGAAGCTAACTAGGTACGAAAGACAGACGTCCCGAAGTCCTATAGCTAATGGTTGAAACATTGATATTTCTAAATGAAATTATTAAAATAGATTCACTTATATATGTTATCATACTGGTATACAGCCCGTGCCACGATAATAGCTTAAACTCATTTTGAAACGTATAATTAAAACCATCTGTTGAAAAGCTAATATTTTCATGGTATGTTTGGAATCATAAATGAAACTTTGTAAGAAATTTTCAGCTCATGCTTATGTGAAGTTTTCATTTAAGAAAAGTGTGACGGTTTTGATAATTTATCAGGCGTGTTATCTTTTACAAATTTTTATCAATTGTCATTATCAAGAAATGCTAATAATAAAAAGTATGATTATGCAATGTTTTATTTAAAAATAAACACGTTTACGTAATCAAATGAAGTACATAGTTAATAGTTTATATATAAGACCTTTCTTCTGGAAAAGAAGTCCAGTCCTCTTGTCGACAGATTTTATCAAGTTTTTCAATTCATGCAGATGTCTTGATAGCTGTCCGTATATATGCTTTTGAAGTGTATTGTTTTATATCCTTGTATATAGCCTGCTTCATAATCCCCCTGAAGTTTTAGATAGGATTCATATCAGGAGAGCATACCGGCCAAACCTTCAAACAGTCACCTTTCAATCCATACAATGATAAGAACACCTGTGTTGCCTTTGCAGAGCGAGACGGGCCATTATCGTGTTGAAATATAGACTAGTGACGCTTCTGCAGTTAAACGTCATCCAGTTATGAAAGCAAGGCCGACTCAAGGAGCTGACAATAAGACACAGAAGTTATTTTCACTCCATCTGGCACTCGAACAAGACCAACAAGTTCATCTCCAATAATTCCCGCCGAAATCGTAACGACTCCTCCGCCCTGCTGGCGATGGAAACGAGTATGTCGATCTTGGCCGTTTCCAACACATCTTTTTCCCCAACCGTCTGGTCCGTCCAGAGTTACCCTGGTTTCGTCGGCGAAAGTACCATATTCGTGTTTGTCTTCATATGCTCTCGATGATCTCGAGCTAATTTCAGCCGTGAATCCTTGTGCCTGGTCGTAAGAGGAGTTCGTTTTTCTTGTTTAGCACTTTTTATCGTATTTCTCAAAAACTGACATCTTGTTATATTCGAGAGTTCAGGAAGATTTACTTGGCTAAAGATAGCTTTTGAGGTTTGTCCTAGGTTCTTCAAAAATTGTCTTTTCACGTAACGAAGATCCCGAGGACTACTAGCTTTCAGGACGCCAGAGTTCGAGCGCTTTTTCCTTGGTGAAAAGTCGGCTAAAAAGCGCTTCACCGTGTCAACATGGTGGCCTATTGAAACAGCGCAATGAACAGGTGTTTCTTTAGCCACATCTTTCACTATTTTTTCAGCCTCAGACAGAACTCTAGCCCTTCCCATCTTTAAACATTTCTACAAAAGCTAATACCGTGGCAGGCTTGAAAAGTGATCAAAACCTTCAAACTTGTCTTAAATGAAAATTTCACAGTAACACGAGCTGAAAATGTCTAACAAAGTTTCATTTAAGGTCCTAAAAATACCATGCAAATATTAGCTTTTCACCATAGTTTTAATTGCACGTCTCAAAATGAGTTCCAGCTATTGTCGTGGCACGGGCTGCACATCGCTCGTGAGCCACATAATCGACTGCCCAATCATAGTTAAGTTAAAATCTGTAGCCTATAACAAAGTGCCACCAGTAATTATTCAGGAAACTGTAAATTCTGTGTTCCTCGAACTTTTGTTCTACTTTGAGCTTCAGGGCTCAAGAGGGGACTGCAAGTAATTCCATAGATTTTGCATCCAGTACTTACAGTTTATGAACATAGGCGGTAATGCCCGGTTGGGGATATTTCGGATTGTAGCGGATGCCATAATCGGACAGAGGCCTTCGTTCCCTTGCCTGCAGTGATGCTGCTTTTCTGTTCGGGCTGGATTCCCTTGACTGTGGTAGTGAAGTGCGTATGTTCGGGCCGGATACCATTGACTGTGGTAGTGAAGTGCGTATGTTCGGGCCGGATACCATTGACTGTGGTACTGAAGCGCGTATGTTCGGGCTGGATATCCTTGACTGTGGTACTGAAGCGCGTATGTTTGGGCTGGATACCCCTGACTGTGGTACTGAAGCGTATCCGTTCTGGTATGTACTCCAGGCCTCTTGTGCTGCACCGGGTCCGTTCAGGCTAAATTCCCATGGCTGTGATCCCGAAGCGCGTCCGTTTGGGGTGTCTTCCCCCGACTGTGATATTGAAGCGTGTTTGTTCTGGTAGATTTCGCGTGCCTCCACTGCTGCAATTAGTTCGTTGAAGCTGACTTCCCTCGATTGTGGTACTGAAGCGCGCCAGTTCGGGCTGGCTTCCCTTGACTGTACTGCTGAAGCGCTTCCGTTTGGGGTGACTTCCCTAGACTGTGGTACTGAAGCGTGCCCATTCCCGTAGATTCTCTCAGTTAGTGCTGTAGCTAGGTTTTTCTCGCGGACTTTCCTTGACTGTCGTACGGAAGAGCCCCCTTTCTGGCAGAATCCCCATGCCTCGAGTGCTGCAGCTATTTTGTTCACGCTGACTTCCCTTGACTGTGCACGTACTGAAGCGTGCCAGCTGTCGTAGATTCCCCGTGCCTTTAGTGCTGCTGTAATATCTTTCACGCTGGCTTTCCTTGACTGTGTTACTGAAGCGTACCCGTCCTGGCGGACTTCCCATCCCTCTAGTGCTGCAGCTATTTCGTCCACTCTGATTTCCCATACCTGTGGGACTGAAGGGCGTCTGTTCGGGCTGACTGTTCGTGACAATGGTACTGAAGCGTATGCGTTTCGGTGGGCTAAGTTTGCCTGTGGTGCTCCTGCAGTGCGTTCGTCAACCAAAGCCTGGGTGTATTTTTTCTTCACAGCTGTATCCGGAAGTAAGAAATTGCATAGCTTTATCAATCAATTGAGGAAAAAACTGTGCAATTTTCATAAAAATGCTACAACTCAGTGAATTATCTGATGGCAGCTGGAACGACTAGGCTACTACACTGGCTGCAACAAACGGTCACTCATGCTGTTCAACTTCACATAAACGATGTATTACCATAACTATTATGATTAATATTATGACCTTGTATATCTGCCTCCACAATAGAGACAATCTAACAGAGTAATCAATAAGGGACAGCAGTATGTTGACACAAACGTTGAGCCCACGCACGAGGGTGTTCCCACTCAGCGTCTCCGCGCACGGAAAAGCAATCCGAGAAAGAAGAGGCAGAAAGTCGAGGGTAGTGCGACGAGACAGATAACTTCCGGTCTAGGGCGTGACGTCACTTCAGATTCGGAAAATTACTTTCCTTCTGGTTTCTAATGCACCCTTTCTAGTTGCTATTGTGCTGCGCCCCATCTAGGATCAATTCCGGCCCATTTAACTAGTGAATAACTCCATTACCGTCATATTGAATTTCGCAATTTTCAAAATTCTACATCCGCCATCTTCGATTTTAAACACCAGCCTTATTTTCTACAGATTATTACAAAAAAAACTACAAAATGGCAGTGCCCAATTATTTTCGGAATTTTCGCCAATATTGAATTTCCACTCAAACACCCAAAATTCAATAGCTGCCAGCTTCGACTTTGGCTACTATCCTCTTATTTTCCATACACCAACTCCTCCAGTTCATATTTTCTATACACCAAAGAAGAAAAACGACGTGAGAAGGCACCATTATTATCATCATCAACATCAGAGAACTTCAAGAATCGTGGCAATACGAGATCTTTAAAATTCTGGAATTTATACTACAGTGTATATTCACTGTATGCAAAACTATTTGTACTTTCACCATGTAGGCTATGCTTTTGTGGAGTTTGTCTCTGTCTGATTGTGTATTTGTCTGGCACCAAGATAAATTAATAAGATATGAGCGGATGTTTACGAAAATGTCAGGGATTAATAGGTATGTTAGGAAAACACATGATTAACTTCTGGTAAAGATCCGTTCTACCGTTTGCGTATCAGCCTCTTTTTTTCTTCATAATATAACTAAATATATATATATATATATATAGACGGATCTTCATTTCAGAATTTGTTAGGGCTGTTACTAGGAGCAAAAGATCAAATTTTTATCTTGATCTGTTAGTTCGTGTGTTTATTTACCCATCTTCGTTTTAATAAATGTTTGTAACACACAAAGAGTTATGAACGGATTTTTGTGAAATTTATAGGAGTTGTTGAATTGGTAAAAGACACAAATGATCAAATTTTGGGTGATGATTGTTTTGTCTGTTTAACTATGTCAGAACTTATATATTGTACTAAAAGTCTGTGAACCTTATTTACTTGTCAATTTACTAATTGTTTGCTTGTTTGCACAAAGTTTCTTTGTTTCCAGATCGGAAAAAGTTCTTGAATCAGTGGTGGAGGTTCGCAACAGGGGAAAATTTTCGAAGTCCGCCGTACAGTTTATGTTATAGTACAGGAGTATCAGAGAGAGACGGATATTTACGGAGCGCGTAACTTGGATACCGATTAATTCATACGTTGATTGCACAAAATTGAAATACTGACATTTTATTCGCCAGCCTGGTATCTGAAGCTAAAAGGAATATTAGTATTTGTTGTCTGATAGGTAGAAATTCGAGCGTTGAGGGTTTAATGTCACTATATCAACGGGGGATAAATAGCCCGCCTGAGCTCTTCTGCTTAAACGAGTGCATTAAACGAGAAATTAATACGAGGAAAACAACTGGACTGCGCCGCAAATATATATATTTTTTTATCATTGCCTACTCAGTGTTGACTATTCTTTTGAGAAGCATTGAAGATGGTGATGGTGACTCCACTGTGCCACAGGCCGTCTAGCCTCTTCTAGACCAGGAGTTCCCAATCGGGGGCACTGGCGCCAAACTCGACATTCTGCGTACGTTCATCACGGTGAGTGCGTTCAAGAAGCACTACAATAAGCACTACCAAACCTAACCTATCGTAACCTAACGGTAGCTTACCTAATGTAGCCTTACCTAGCGTTACCTTACCTAATGTAACTATACCTAACGTTATCTAACGTAACCTAACCAAACGTTCCCTAACCTAACGCTACCTAACCTAATCTTACCCTTCCTAACCTTACCTAATCTGCGATACAGCGAGCAGCACAGCCCGCGAACTTAAACGCCGCCCGTACGCACAGAAATGCATGCACACAGAATCGTCTCAAATGTACAGGGCGCTTGGCGATTTTGGCGTCTGTGGAACCGGAGGTTCTCACACCCCTTAGGGATCCGAGATTACCTGCCAGGGAGGGGGGGGCGAAACTTCAATAAAATAATGTTGGATACATAAATTCACAAGTACGGTGTGAACTTTATTCTTTGTTATCAAATGAGTTATTTTATGATGGTGTAGAAGAACGAATTAAAATTTTTCTAGGTGTGCCAGGCTGAGATAAAGCTGGGAGCCACTTTCGCATTGAGCAAAAGCATGGAAAAAGCTTCTAAAGAAAATTTGAGATGAGATAGACAAATGAAACTTACGCATGCACCGAGACTATGCAAAAAGGAAGAAATTGACGATTAAGCGAAAACAATCGAGCCATAATTATGCAATTGGCAGCCGTTACAAGCAATAATTAGGACAGGGGTTTCTAACATTGGGTAATTCGCATTCCCTGAAGGTCCGAGATGATCTTGCACGGGGTGAGGAATCTTGGATAAACTAAGGTTGGGCATTCAAGTTTGCTCACAAATTTTTTATTAATTTCATTCTCTATCTTCAGATCAGTTATTTTTGTATAGGGGGTGCGAGAACATCGTAAAAGTTTTCTAGGGGTGCGAAGCTTAAAAAAAGTTGGGAACCACTGGTCTAGACGGTCAATCGCTTCATCGTACTTTGTGTTTGGCTATTTACCGAACGATTTTGATTGATAAACACACGCTGCGACGCCTCGAAT
This sequence comes from Parhyale hawaiensis, assembly GCA_001587735.2. Classification (NCBI taxonomy): domain Eukaryota; kingdom Metazoa; phylum Arthropoda; class Malacostraca; order Amphipoda; family Hyalidae; genus Parhyale; species Parhyale hawaiensis. Next base: position 11,476,005 of record LQNS02276498.1, read on the forward strand.
CTTGTGATTGACGTGGATCGAACCTACTGGAAGACTTCAATCACAAACTCGAAGTTTGACAAACACAAAGTTCGAAAATTATGTTTCACTGTGTGATTAATATAACTATTTGTTGATATTTCTATCATAGTAGCTGGTAACAAAAACATAATTTCTTTTCTATTCTAAGACAAATCTCTAATAACTCATATAATGTGGACGAAAAAGTTAACGTTTCGGGATGCATAATCCCATCATCAAAAAAGGAAATCTATAAACTACAACCTATCAGTAAAAGTTTCCTTTATTTTCAAATCGACTGGGGAGCATGGATGTTGTTGGGAAGAGGTCTAAAATGTGAATGAACAGAGCGTCGTGGTAGGGGAATGCTGGAATGCTGAATTCGCTTGTCGTGATCTTGAAGTGTTCACAGTTCCTGTTCCATCTCGTCTGGACCAAGAAGAGAAGTGTTCGTGGTTTGCAAAGTGGGCATTAACGTCGTCCCGCTCCCTCTGTGGTGACTGCTTCACATGTTATATTAGTTAGTTAAGCCTCTTTAGACACAACTACGGTGATTCAAGAGAGGAAAAGGAAGGGACATGTATGTCGACAGAAATGTGGAAACCACGCCCGATGGTGGGTGGACTAACGCGCATGGGAACAACAAGCCGGGAAAGAAGAGAATGAATAGATTAATGTATGATCAGCAAGTGTACGAAATTAGGAAAGAAGCACAGTGGGCACGAAAGACACGTTCCGAAGGCCTAGCTAAGGTAACCTACACAAAAACCCCCTCGGGGCGCTATTCCCCATAACATAGGATGGGCGAACCTAACTAACCTAACCCCTCTGGTGTATAGCCCATCCTATGCCCCCCAGGGAGTTGCATAGGTGAATTTTACTAAACTAACGGCCCATTATATACCCCATCAGGAGAACGTTCAATCGAATTTTAGATAAGGTAATGAGCAAGATTCATGTTCTAAGAGCACGATTTAATGACCAGATTACGTCACAGCTTCTCGGCAGGCTAAAAAGGCGGAGCCAAAGATACTCGTGGGGTAACCTTTTACGTAACGCAACCACGAGTACAATTATTAGGCTTGGCATATGGGATGCGTCCCACGCTCCTTCAGTATCAGGAAGGCAGGAGAAGAAATGCAACTCTTTGACAACAAAATTGGCGGCAAATACATCAATCATTTTGACACTTCAGTCACTGCGTGAAATTCCAAGTTAATCACGTATGTAGGAATTCTAAATTGGGTCGAGGAAGGAAGCAACTGGACGAGATAGCATGATGTTCTGGAGGCGCTGCCAAGTCATTAGGAGATCTATTTATGGTCCCCCAGGAACATGCTTCATCAGCCCCCAATATTGATTACTAGGTAGCTACCGTGTAACCAACACGCATGGATCCCACTGTAGCGTAAAGCCCCCCCCCCCCCACGATACTCCAGCGCCCTTCCTCCTCTCGTTCTCACAGCTTCCCCAATAAAAATTTACAGGCGCCTCCTCTGCATGGAAGCACGGCTCAACCCCCCCCCTCCTTATACTTACTTAAATGGCAGCCGCAGCTAAGAAAAAAAAAAATATATATCTACTGCCCGCGTTACCATATTGTCAGTCGTCATTTTGATTTTCTTCGAGACCGTTCACTGTAGCTAATTCGAAGGAATCTGCATCATTAGTCAGTCCTAATATTGCTGGTACAGTTCAGTTCATCAAGAATGGGCTACGTAGTAACCTTGTTTGTAAGTGCGACTGCCTGAAAGAAAGAATTTTTCATTAAAAAAAAAAAAACATTACTTACTCATACTTGTAGTGTTATTCTTCTTGATTTTTTTGCACTAACTCGTCCATTATCAATAAAATTTATATTATCTGTTCGGGAGAGAAGAAAAGTAGAACATATATATATAAACTTACTGAACAATACAGCCCGAAATCGGAAACTCAATTATCCACATTAAAACTGATGTATTGTTATCAATTTATTATCATGATTAATTTGAAATTATTACTTCCACTAAAGAGGTTATGTAATTGTGTTTTCTGTTACTGTTATTCTATGCGTTCTGTCCGTTGAAAACGGGTCTTTACAAAATTTACAAGGATTCAAAAGTATATAATGAAGATCAGATGACTAACTTTTGGTGCAGATCTGTTCAACTTTTTGTTCATTTGTGTATACTTCTTTATTTTTCTTGGTAACATAACTCAAAAAGTTATGAACGGATCTTCGCGAAATTTGTAAAAATTGGTAAGAAATGTTAGAAGGTAGAAATGCTCAAATTTTAGTGATGATCGGTTCGTCCGTTTGTAAGCTTAAGATCGGTTCATCCGTTTGTATGCTTAAGATCGGTTCATCCGTTTGTATGCTTAAGTTCGGTTCATCCGTTTGTATGCTTAACAGATGATTATCATAATTTTTGCCAGAACATATGTAGCTCAAAAAGTTGTTGACGGATATTAATGAAATTTGCTGGCAATTTTACGATACTAAAAGGCACAAATGACCAAATTTAAAATATTTGCTATAGTTTTATACGTACAGATGTTGTGGAGGTGGTGCCGAAGCATGGAGTTGGCATCTATGCCAATTGCATATAATAATTGTGAATATCCAAACTCTCACAGCATATACGGCTGTGACTTCAAGATTTATATATTAGTTGTTTATAGATCCCCATCATATGGTTGTGGGGAGTACTCATTGTTGAGGGAATTCTTGCTGGACTTCTGCATTGGCAAGGAGATCATAGTTCTGGGTGATTTTAACCTCGCGTCGGTAGGTTGGTGCGAACCTGACTACAGAGTGCTGGCGGGTCTGTCAGGGAAGCTCGCTTTCTTCGGTGTTTCGATGCTGCCGGCTTGACTCAGTCGGCGACTGAAGCTACATTTTTGAAATCGGGCAATATATTGGATTTGCTCCTGACTAGCGAACATATAGGGTTCCCGGGTGCCAACATTGTGTGGTCTTGGCTGAGTACAGCATCCAGTTTGGTTCCATGGATGACGACCATCCATACCGCAAAAAGAAGTTGTGGCTCAATCAAACTACGAGGGTATTGCCAGATCTTAATGGTGTGGACTGGGAAAACTAGCTTCATTCCCTGTCAGTGGAGGAGTCAAATAAGCGCTTTCTAACAATAGCAAGCATGCCTGTTGAGTATTTCATTCCTCCCCAGGCTGGAATTGCTTCTAGTCGTGAGCCAAGACCTCCAAGGAATTTGAGGCGTCGAAGATCTCGGGCTTGGGCAGCCTACAGGAATGCTAGATCAGACTTTGGGCGGACGGCTGAGGGGACCTTGAGGTTGTTGCAAGTGTTTAATGTGTTCAGTGTAAAGCTTAGAAACTACAGCGTGGCCTGTCAGATGACTTATGAGCAGAGCGTCGCTGACCGCTTAGCTTATTATTCTAGGGCTCTCCATGCATATATTAGGGCAAAAAAAGGTTGGTAGAGTGTCTGTGGGTCCCCTAAGGCCAATCGATAGGGGTGGTAAGTGATGAGAGGGGTATAGCGCAGCTGTTTGCGGAGGCCGTTCCGGCGGTCTTTGAGGATAGCACGTTGCCTGATCCAGCCCCATACCAAATATGTGGGGCTAATTCTACCGGCATCACTCTAACCCAGAATATTGTTGTTGAGGCTCTTTTGCGTCTGGATGAGTCCTCCAGAATGGGACCTGATGGTGTGCATCCGATACTGCTCAGGCGGTGCACTCCCCAACTTTCCCTGCCGCTATTCATTATATTTCGGATATCATTACAGTCTGGGGTCCTCCCGGCTCAGTGGAAATTATCGAATGTTGTGCCAATTTTTAAGAAGAGATCCACAGGTGGGGCGCTCAAATACAGACCTGTCAGCTGGACATCTGTGGTCTGCAAGGCTCTAGAGAGAATAGTTGGGCAGTTAAGGACCTACCTTGAGGAGAGCAAGGTTTTCTCAGCTGATCAGTATGGGTTCCGCTGTGGCCGCCCAGGGATGCCCCTGTTCGTCATGGGTTTCCTGAACCGCTCTCTGCCGACGGAATTGTATTCGGGATTTTTATTTTTGGCAATATTTTTTCTATCTGGCTGAACCTCGATAGGAGTGGCAGGGTAGTAGTCCCTTGCTATGCCGCTCTCTCACTAAGTTTCCTAATATTGGCACAGCGCTTATACCGTTGTTCTTGTAATTTTAAAAATTGTCTTATCAACCATATTTCACCATTTTTTCTATCGCAAAATTTAGTTTGCTGCATAATATTTTTTGAAACATTTCCATCTTTCAATTTACCATGGCGTTACTAAGCAGTAATAGTAGTAGTATAGGAAGATTTAAGCCTCTCTAAATAAGAACTAAGCTCTTCTACGAAAAGAAAACGAAGAGACATAGTATGTCGACAGAAAAACGGGGAACTCATGAACGATGGTGTTCCCACACTGGATCAACGCGCATGGGAACAGTAAGTCGGGAAAGAAGAGGAAGTACAGGCAACAGTAAGATCAGTAGGAGTATGAAAGTGGAAGGAAGCAAAGTGGGCACGAAAGACAGACATCCCGAAGGCCTAGCTAATGGCTAAGGTAACGTACACAAGGTGACCGGACATATGCGCACACGACAAATGCTCACAATGACAAATGCTCACAATGACAAATGCTCACAATGACAAATGCTCACAATGACAAAAGCGCACACGACAAAAACGTACACGACAGAAGCGCAAACGACAAATGCCCACACGACAAAACCGCATACGGACGAATGCGCACATTGACAAAACTGCACACGACAAATGCTCACAGAGACAAATGCGCACCTACTATCCTATAGTTTGACTACGTATATCAGATTTCTTGTAATTCATTTTAGTAGTGTCTAGCTTTTTAATTAACTTTTATGAGTTTTATTATCTTTAGCTAATGTTTTGGCACCTAGATTCAGGCTAAGTCCATTTAGAGAAGTCATTTGGCAGCATTTCCTAGCTCAAGTAAAGGCCGGTTCCCACTTGATGAGCTGAAAGCCAAAAATGTGGCTGGCAGCCAATAAACACGCTTGGCTTGCAGCTGAAAATTGTGCTGGCAGCTTGTTTGTTAGGCTGGTAGCCGATCATCGACGCGCTCCCAGCCAAAAATTTTATTCCTTGCTGTGTGCTTCTCCTCTCTCTGCCTTTCGCGCAAACAGCGGCTTCACCCACACTCTTCGTTTTTGGCGCCTTCGTCTGAGCAATAGCGTAGCAGCAGCAAGTGTACGGTGGTTCACCATCGTCCATGCAGTCAACTGGGAACTGAGATGCAAGCATAACCACAACTGGCTTGCAAGCCAAGCTACAAGCCAAGCTTACAAGCCGATCAGGTATGCTTGCAAGGCGTGGAGACTGGCTGCCAGCCGCATTTTTGGCTTCCAGCTCATCAAGTGCAAACCGCCCTTCAAGGATAATCTTTACTGTTTTTGCCGCTAGGAAAGGAAAGAAATGACCTGAAGAGGGGAACAACTACCTCCTCACGGCACAAAAGTGTAAAAAAGAAGTCTAACTAATAGACGATACGAAAACAAGATAAATACAAAAAAGATGTCCACCAGTGTAGCCGCTGCTGCCGGCGATTCTAGAACCATCCACGCCGAAATATATTAGGCTTTATCTCTAGTTCATTATCAAAACTTAATTCTCAAACTTAAGCTGGTCAGTATATATATGTGGGTAAAAAATAAACATTTAATAATCAAAATCTATATACGAGTTACCAGAAAATCAAGATACAAAAATAATGACGGAAAAATTAATCATGTTACGAAATAAGAGAACCGTACTGTCAAACGAACATACATTCATTTGACGATATTCAATGGGAAAGCTGCCTGACTCTCGTTCAACCGAAGTTTCTATTTAAGAATGCATAATAACACTAAAATGTGCAGTGTAACTTGGTCAGATGCACAATACTTTCATATCATTCAGCTTTACAGGGCCATTGCAAGATTCAGCGTGTAGACAAACAGCAGATTGAGATGGATGAGCTAAGAGGGAATTAGCATGAATGCTCTTTCCAGCGTACTCAACGACTCTACAACTGTAGGGATTAAAGGCTTGAAAAGAACAAGCTTAAACTTGAACAATTAGGTTATAATAATGAACTCATCGCCGAGAACGATTCCAAAATCTATTTCAGCGCGGTGTTTGCGAAGTATAAATGGAAGTTCACATTCAAGTTTCTTAGACTATTTTCCAAAATAAGTAAAACCATATAGAACTTTGTACGCTCCTGAGGCAATTTATCACTGTTTAAAAATCTTCTAACCTGGAATGCAAACAATTTTGCATGGGTAACCATTTGTCGAAATAGTTAAAACCTTCAATCAAATACACTAATTGACAGGGTCAATAACACAATACATATATTTAGAATATATGTTTGTATTTTGCCTATTCACTTCCCCACAGCCGGCCACACGACCTCTAACGCAGGATAATAGTTCTAGAACCTCTGGAGAAGATTCCGGCCATTCTTTGTATTCGTAATCTTCCAGTTAGCAGGGCAGCGCCATCTAGGAAGCAGCAGAACGAAAAAATAGTAGGTGCGCATTTGTCTTGTGCGCATTTGTCGTGTGGGCTTTTGTCGTGTGGGCTTTTGTCGTGTGGGCTTTTGTTGTGTCCCGAAAACAGCACACCCGAAAACAGCACACCCGAAAACAGCACACCCGAAAACAGCACACCCGAAAAGTCGTGTGGGCTTTTGTCGTGTGGGCTTTTGTCGTGTGGGGTTTTGTCGTGTGGGGTTTTGTCGTGTGGGGTTTTGTCGTGTGGGGTTTTGTCGTGTGGGGTTTTGTCGTGTGGGGTTTTGTCGTGTGGGGTTTTATCGTGTGGGCTTTTGTCGTGTGGGCATTTGTCACTGTGAGCATTTGTCGTGTGCGCTTATGTCCGGTCACCCAACGAAAGTTGTTCCCAGCAAACCATTTTGTCTTGCTTTTACGTTGACAGCACGTCGTTTGTTGGTGGTTCAACGAGCTAAGCCCGTCGATCTGTGGACTCCAGATAACGTTGTTAGCACGTTGTGCCCAGCACGTTGTGAGACAACGTGCTGACAACGTCATAACAACATTCATAGCTACCTGACATGGTCAAATCAGCGCTAAATAACATTGTTAGCACGTTAGCACAACGTACTGAGGTAACGACCGGCACACTGTGCTGACAACGTGCCCAGTACGTTGTTAGCACGTTTTATACGACATGCTTACGACGCTATTTGAAGTCCACAAATCAACGTGCATATATAGCGCGTAGAACCACAGCTCACAACGTTGATTTTACGTCGTGTGTTAGCGGGATTTACGTGAGCACCGGGCTTCAGGCTGCTTCCCAATGCCAAATTATGTTTCCTTCTATGATAAATCCAATGCTAATTGTTTTTATTTATTGATTTATTATTTTTGGTAAAAATTCGTCTTATCCCCCACGCGAGTTGAAGGATAAGAAAGTAATTTCTAGTATAATTGAGGCATGCTGAAAACGAAAATGACTTCCATTTTTTGTGGAAACGAATAATAAAAAAGATATTGGAGGTTTTCTCCCAAGGAACGAAACACCAAAACCGTGG
>LQNS02276498.1:11493985-11520382 GCA_001587735.2 Parhyale hawaiensis
TAACCACCGATGAAATTCCGAGCGGATGGAATATGTAAAGGAAACTTGTATCCTGTATACCATCTGATGGTGAAAGTAACAGGGTGACCACTGGGATATAAATCTTCAGACACGATTGTCTTTCTAAAATATAGAAGAACTGCCTGTCTGTATCTTCCTGAACTATATGCGCTGACCACTGCCACTTCAGCCAGTTTAAGATCTCCAAACGCCAGATTGAGTCACGTGACAAAGCCATGTGTTTACTCGCCCAGGGAAGGCTTGCGCGTACTCCTCCCATTGAAGCTCCTTGGCTGTGGGAAATAAATCTTCAGACACGATTGTCTTGCAAAATATTGAAGAACTGCCTGCCTCTATCTTCCTTAACTATATGTGCTGACCACTGGCACTTCAGCCAGTTTAAGATCTCCAAACGCCAGCTTCAGTCACGTGACAAAGCCATGTGTTTACTCGCCCAGGGAAGGCTTGCGTGTACTCCTCCCATTGCAGCTCCTTGGGAGAGGGGTTGGAAAGAGTTTTAATATGGTTTGTATCTAATATGTATCTACCCTACGGATAAACGTAATTGAGTGTATAGTGTCAGATGCCAACCTTCTACAGATAATAAGGTAAAATTTTGTTTTATGCACGCCTAAAAAAATCATGTTTTGTTTTAAATCGACGCATTTTTTGGTGTAGATTACGAATCTGAAATCGGTTTGTGGCGGTCGGCTCTACTTTTTGAGATATATGACTTTGAAGCTCCCAATGTTTTCTTAAAGGGGGAAAATACCCGGCAATAACAGAGTGAAACGGAACACATTTTAAATAGGTTTTTCAAAATAACCTAACCCTACCTAACCTAGGTTAAAAGAAACCTATTTAAAAGGTGTTTCATTACACGCTGTCATCGCCGGGTATTTTCTCCCTTAGGAAACCATTGGGAGCTTCAAAGTCATATATCTCAAAAGGTAGAGCCGACCGCCACGAACCGATTTCAGATTCGTAATCTACATAAAAAAATGTGTCAAAAAAAAAAATTGAATAAAAAATAAGGGCATAAAACGAAATGCTGGCTAGTAACTGTCCTAGCTTTCTATCTGAGTACTATACCTTGTACTACTAAACAAAATGTAAAAATATATCTGTACAGTACTGGGTCGGCTATTCATACTCTACACTAGACGAAGTGGAGAAAGTATTGATAATATGGTTTGTATTATTTTTAATTTTTATCCTTATCCGGTTCTGGCATATTATTATTTTTTCACTGCCTGGAACTGGCATAACTTTCTACGGCACCAGCGCTGGTGTTTTCTTTTGCTTCTCCTGGGGGTAAAAGAAAACGACCATGTATTGGAAGAAACTGATGTTAGGGATGACTGCATTACATACATGGTGCTGAATAGCCGTGCGTGGTGTAATTATAGTCTTGAATATAAAATGAACGAAAGCATCTAACATGCATTGCTCACCCCTTGCTGAGAAATTTATAACTTCATATGTCTATACCATTATTGTGCTTACTCTGCTTACGAGGATAATGCAAAACTATCTTTGATACGCAGCTCCTAAATAATAAATATATGCTTCATATGTATGATAAAACTAATACTAATGACTAATATTTCGCAGAAGACTACGCAATTTACTAATGATTTTATACCTAGAAAACACAAATAAATCAATGAATAATTCACGTTCTACGGTAGCTCCGCCTAAACGCGTATAATCCGTCTGGAAAATCCGCTGGAAGTTGAAGTCATTAGGACAAAATCAATAGCAAGTAGCAGAGTGTAATTTTCTGACGATCACTGAGAGCAAGGCTAGGCATTTGAGAAAATAACATCTAATTTATGACAGGGATAAAATTAAAAATAATGGAGCAGCTGTTAGCATTATTAAGGATGCCTTATGATCTGGAATGCAGCAAAATTTATACACTGCATTTATGTTTATCTAAACTGCGGAGTTCCTTGAAGCCGTGAGCATTTTAGTCGCTCCACGTTTTGAAGAAAATGTTTAAAGGAGTATCGTCGAAAGTTCTTATTTAAGATATAATAATAATTATAAATTAATGCCACGATATATCTATTGTAATACAATGTATAATGGTGTGTAACCTTAATTTAGCGGAATTGGCAATCATATGGAAATCTATAATATAGTTCTGCTTGAGGCTTCATCTATCTGTTCGTAAGTCTGTCCGTCAATGTGTCTGTACATTACGCTTTTCAGTTTAGCAAGTGCAGATATCAAAGACATTTTTCGAAGAAAATATATTCCGTAGTATGAAAGTATTCGTTCAAGCTTTCGATTCACAAATGAATAATCCTTACAAAGTTTAGAAGCATCGAGCATCCATCATTTTAAAATCGGTTTCAATGCTTCAAAACTTCCTGAGGATGATTTATGTGTAAATCTTGAACGATTACATTAATACTACGGAATATATTTTCTTTGACAAAATGACTTAATTTCTGCAATTGGTCACCTTTTATTTACATACTTATAGAATGCCTTTGGGTCACGCTTTGCCATATCATTAAACATGGAACAAGGTTTTTACGAGTTTCCGGTAGTTGAGAATGCAGTGAAATGTAAAGCAAATAATGAAATTTAGGAACTGTAAAGTTTTCTGTCGCTTTACAGTATCGTATATTTCTTTTTGGCATCCACTTATGGCACATGATATTAGAAGTATCACATTATTATGTCAATAAATATTGGAAATATACAGGCAAATTATGGGGCAAAAAATAGCATATGGGGTTCATATATGCAATAGATACGCCCTACGTTGATTAACAGCATACTATAAATACAGCGCTTCAACAGTCTTAACTAATCATACTTTTTGAAAGGTATGTGTAATGGACAAAAGTGGTAGCAAACAATTGACATTGATACTATTTTATTGTTCATAGTTACCTACTTTTGCAATTCCGCTTTGAACACTATCTTGCACTTGTTTCAGCTACAGACTTCGCATATCAGTATCAGTAAGCGCGGCGTATTTCACTTTGACAAAGCTGAGTCTGCTCTCTTCGTCTTCTTCTTTTCTTCCTTAGATTTCTCAATGATTCTGACGTAATGTCATTAGCTCATAAAGGGCAGGAGCGTGAGTCCCGGACGCTCTGTAGGAATGGGCTTGTTGGTCAGTCTCTTGCCAGCTATCAAATCTAATAAAAAAAGGCATACTCATCCTCGTTCTTTGCTCAAAAAATCTTCAAAAATAAATAATAATATTTTAACTCGACCAATAAGTCATTCACAAAAGATGTAAAAAGCAAACGCTACACGTGTGAGAGCAATGAGATGAGCAACTAAATGTAAGCAGATAAGCATTCGTTCATCTTTATCAATGTTTGAGGATAATCAGTTCGCTAATCTTTTGCTACGTTGCTGCGTAGCTGACGGCCCCACTTGGGGCACTTCCCTCCCAGAGGTTGCAGTCCGGCCTGATTTGGGATTCATTGCCTTATATTGCTTCCAATTACTTCTTTTGAAATAAGAATTGATTCCTCGACAGCGAGATGTTCCGGAAGTTGCTACTTCTGAAGAAATTCGATATTCAAATGACCCAGCAGCGACCTGACTTCATACAGCGTTCTTTTTTCTTGAGGACTTTGGCCCAGATTTATCAAGGTAGATACAAGCTTGCAAAGCCCTACCCGTATTGTATCTTACGGTTACTACTCGCAAGTTCATTTACAAAGCTCAAAGGCCCTATAGATGAGTGAGAGCTCAAGTAGTATAGAACGAGCTGCTCTCTCATTGGCGAAGCGCACATGAGTGTGATCATAGCGTTTTACACAGTTACGAACGTGGGGTTCATAGATCGTGTACCACTCGGAATTTGAAGTTGTTGTAAGTTAGAAGACAGCAAGCCTAACAATGTTGGAACGTTATTAATTTTTGGCCCTATAGTCCATAATTATATTGCTGTGTACCGACTAGTAATATTTCCCCTTGCCTGTATTGAGCAATCGTATAATACCTAAAAAATACTCTTTGGTACGACGAGCACAGCAACCAGATGGGACTTGATAAATGAGTTCCTCTCCTTCAAAAAAATTTTTGAGTCGTGGAGATTGCCAATAATTATCCAAAGTGTCTGTCCGACCGACGAGTATCCAAAGTCTTCCCCTGTTCAATGGTTCCCTAAATATATGCCGAGTGTCAACGACCTTTTTATCGTTTTGAAGACTATCGCCTCATGCATTTTTCGAAATGCTAGCTGCCTCGCTTGCCGTTCAGAGCTATTCTAGTTTATCTTTCAGCAGCTGTGCCCATGGCGTGTTTGAGACTATTGAAAAGAACACCCAGAAGAGTTGAAACATCAATGTAAACTCTTATAAAATCTTAAATGCTTACTCTCGCTGAAGTAGTTCCATACCCAAAACTCACGTTCGTTCGCAGTGTAAATTCATATTTTAGTTCTAAATAAACGATACATTACCATCTTCGGATAAGCTTCGAATTGATGCACTACAGCAAAAGCTCCCAAGCAGGCGAGTAGGGTTCTGTTCGTATTCTTAGTACGTATTTTCTTCACAATACAAGAGGAAAGCGAAACAAGACTTTTCCTAATATTTTTCTCTTGCTTGCAATGGTTCCTACATGGAACATTTTCCTGTTAACTTAATAAACTACACCCCGTGCCACGACATTAGTTTAAAAAAAGCTTTTGAAGAAAAAATACTTATTCTAGGCTGGAAACGCCTGATATTTCAAAGATATATTTGAATTATTGATCGAATTGAAGCTCATTTTCAGTTATGATCAATTTGCTCAAAGCCATTTTAATTTTATAAACGTTATAGAATTTTGTTCAATATTCCGGATAATTCCGTAAAAAATGTACTTTCAGCGAAAACGCGTTGAAATATCAACCTGTGATGCTTCTACAGTGGTATGTTTTCAAGCTGTGGGAACAAAATTGATTCAAGAAATTGACAGCAAGACTCAGAAGTAATTTTTACGCTATCAGGAATACGGAAAATCCAATTACTTCATTTCCAACTATTTCCGTTCATTCGATATACCTCCGCCTCCTTTTCTCCACGGAAACTCAACTAGCAATCGAGCCCATTTCAAATCCATCCATTGCATCATCTCTCAGGTCCACTGAGAGCGTGGTGAAGAACATTAGGATTATTATTATGGATGAAACTTTGAGAGTTATATTGAGAGTGAAGAGGGATAATAACAATATACCTGTTGTCTCAACTAATAGTATGTATTACAAATTAAAAGTTCTTAAATTTGATGATATCCACCAATATTTTCTCTTGAAATTTTTAAGNATTTTAGCTCACTGGTGCCAACACATAATTATAGCACACGAAATACTAGACTTAACTTGCCAGATATTCGTCTTGAGGCTGAAAGGCGTTTCGCCATATTCCAGTGTGCAAAGGCATATAATGAACTACCAGAAGCATTAGTGCTACCAATGTCGCATTTGTCATTCAAAAGACTCTTTAGAAACTTTTGCCTTAGTAAGTATGCGCCAATTGATGCATAGCAGTGAGTGTAATACAACGATCTGATGATCTGTATAATGGAATTTATCAAAGGTTTTATAATAGATGTGTTGAAACGCTATGAAATTTAATTATTGTTATGTACCCATAGTGCTTGTTAGCCAATGACATTGAATCCTACTAGTCTAATTAGTGCAATAGTTTCCATTCTCTATGTTTTTGTCTATGACATCACTGACCTTATTTTACTATTAGGTGTCCCACAAGTGTTGAGTCACTTTGAGTTGGATGTGTTCCAGGTTTTATTGTTGATATGTTGAGTGTCTTGTCTAGAATTTGCATTGTAATCTGAGAACAATAAATTTGTGTGTGTCAATGTTTTCATTCATTGATAACAACTTTCTAGCACTTTTTAGTATTTTTGCAGTGCAAATTTTCTTCTTAATATTTTGTGAGCACACGAAAAAACACTAATAGAAGCATTTTGTTGGTCTCCATTTCTGTATGAATTCAACTTCTGAGTGATAGTTTGTTTTACTGCTACACTTCTATCAAATTACTGGCAAACCATAATTTTTCCCGTAGGTGGATTTATTACCTGCAAAATTCTTCACAGCGTCTGTGTTAGCGCTTTTATACTAAAATAAACTACTGTACTCGGGTAATAAAGCGAGCTACTTAATTTCTTCATTTAAGCACTAACATAGTTCTAGAGAGATGCAATTAGTCAGAATATTTTGGATTGTTACAAAGTTGAGGCTTTTGAAAACGATGATAGCGTTTGGCATGCAATTATAAAACAATTTTCCAGACTTTGTAAAGAAATTATCCGTCGTGTAATTTTTATTGTTCAGTTTTGTGGAATGTTGGTATTGTCTTACCTGCCACTGTATATCACAGCTTTCTAAAGTTTCCTTAACTTTGTATCTCAATTTTCGTTTTTGGTTAAGAAATTCTGCAGTTTTAGCTTTATTGTACAATCAGGAGGAAGAATCCTTGTACTACATTAGCACAATACACTGTATAGGTATGTTAGCACTCCATTACTTAACATGATCACACCTATGGCTACATTAGGCAAGCTGCATGGCTACAAACTTCCACCGGACGTTAATTAAATATAGAATTTGTGATTTTATGGAACAAATTGGATGAATTTGCTTGAAATTTCTACATTGAACTACAAAGAAAATATAAAAAATCCAAAAACAGCTAAATATTCTGTTTTGATTGTGTTTTCCCTGCTAGATGCTGAAACCAAATTTATAAGTTAAATCACCAAAAATAACGTGATATCTAGCATTAAAAATATTAAATTGGCAACACTAGGCCACTATGGCGTACAAAGAAACCAATATTTCAAGCATACACTACTCTAAGTTTACGTGGAAGAAATTTTTGTTATTCTACAACAGTATAAAGGAAGTATATACAAAGCAAGTGACAACATGTCTATTAATTACTCAAAAAATTAACGTTATACAATAAACAATGCTAAATAATACATTACTCGTCGAAAACTTTGAAAATACTTTGTCATCCGTAATATTCGAGAGTAGGTAACACATTTCGTAAAACTTGAGATAGGTCCGCAAAATTACGTTCGTAAAAGTCTAGACACGTAAAAGTTGAGAGTTACATTTGTAGTACCCTACCAGGCCTCCAGTTCACCAACTGTTCACAACAATATCAATCCTCATACAGTACGCTGCCAAGCCTCCAGTTGACCAAATTTTTAAAAAAGTAAAAAAAAAAATCCAATCACCCGTTTCAATTCTTGGTTGTGGCGCTCTGCCACTCACTTGCCGATCCATGGGCCTTTTTCCGGGACGTTTTCCCTTAGGTTACGACCCACTCTTCCTGGAGGACTGGGGAGCTCTTCCAAAATCAATGATCTGCTTGATTGCTCTATTAATGGCGATTGGCGCAATCTCGTCCGAAAAGCTCCCGTAATAAGTTTGAAGGGGCGGACGGGCTGAGGCTTACGTCCCCAGCGTGTCCCCAATCGCCGCATCAACACCCATGTCGTCTTTATATTAGCTCAGTCTGATAGGTCTTTGGTGTTTTGCCTGGGTCCCCAGCCTCTCTCTCTGGGCCTTGCTGTCGTGGTCTTAGCTAGTTTTCTTTCTTACAGGCACCTATTGAGCAGCAACAAGCGTCTTGGAAACACCTTGGTGCCTAGCTACTTGTATATTCATAGGCTACACGTCATTTTAGTGTCAAATCGTCGTTTCCTGCAGACACGCCTTATTTGTTTTTTACGTGATGTTTTTTCGTAATAAGATGTTTACTTTTGAAAATAAGCCATCTATGTGCAGACATTGAGGAATATTTGACCGTTTATCGCCAGACAGAACCACTTGGACAAGCCTTGTAAACAAATGTAGTAGTTTAAGTGGATAGAAGTTAATCTCACAGCAAACACACCCCGCACTTTGCGAATGAAGTTTTACAACGCATCTCTTATTTTTTCCCGATATATATTTATACATTTCGCTTGTTTCGTGGATGATAAAGCAGTTATTGTTGGAATTCCCCTGCAAAGAGGACGGATAAGCGCGCGAAGAGTACTTGTTTATGGGCAGAAGTATTGACCGTGAATTTCATTGATATTGCGTGGAGTACCCAAGCACTTGGGAATATTATGGGCCGTTAAATGACGGTAAATATGTTCTGTGCGTTTCCAATGTTTTTTTTTTCTTCAACGTATCTAATTTTCATCGCGATGCATTTATATTGCCAATGGGGCGTGGAGGGGAAAGGGGGACGAGTAGAACAGGTTTGCGTTGAAGTTTCTGTGAAGGTATTGTTGACAAAAACACGGAGGTATTTATTTCCGGAAATGTTGACCGTAAGTTTCACTGAGATTTTTTCTCAAACTGACCCTATTTCGAAAGATTTTATCCTTTGTCAGGGTGATGGTGCACACCTGAATGTGCTGCGCGTGTCCGGGTGACTCCAGTTATCTATATATTAATACGCTTGTCGTACCTATACCCACCTTTTGTGTCACGCTCTTCAATAATAGATAGAAGGAAATTAGAGATTTGACTTCAAATGTCAATCGTTTCCCCCGTATCGTATTTACCTACCACTTTTCATTTTTTTACAACATTCTATTTACTTTTTCTAGCAGCATATGGCATTTCTAACTAGAGCATCTGAGAGTGCATGCCTCCGCCAAGCAAGGCAACGGGTACAGAAAATTAAAATTGGTACTGAGACCATAATTTTCTTTGTATCAACACAAACATCTAATCATTTGTGCTCTTCAGGAGTGTTAACAACTTCAGTTATTTTTTTGAAGATCAGTCCATAACATTTGAATTATGCTGCTAACAATCATTATGACAAACTTGTGTCAAACATACAAACGAATCAACCGATCGATTCATTATTTTTTTAGTTATAGTGCTAACAAGCATAAAATTAAAAATTGTGATAAACGAACAAACGGATGATTACAAATATTTGGTCATTAACTCTTTGTGATATACCTAATAACTCGTGTAAATTTCATAAAAATCCGCCCATAACTTTTTGAGCTATGGCATTGAGAAAAATAAGGGAGATAAATAAACAAACAAACAAACGGATGGAAGGATCTTCACCAAACGTTAATCATCTGCTCTTCCTAATAGACATAACAATCACTGTAAATTTCGTCAAAATTCGTCCATAACTTTTTGAGTGATCTTGATGACAGACAGACGGCCAAACAAACAGGAAGACAAACCCGACGAAAACATAACTTTATTGGCGGAAGTAATAAGGCCAGATGCGTAGCCATGATACGCAAGCGGTGAACAGAACGGGTAAGGTAGGGAATCTTTGCTCTCTGACTTTTTTTTAAAAGACTGTGCTGCCGGGAAAGCATCCTCCACGCCAGTGAGATGTCTGAGCAAATACAATGACATCTTGAGACTAGAAGATTACCCTGTTGCGAGTGAGGAAATTCACCAAATCTGTGTTCGTGTGCAACATTGCTGTCGCATTAAATAAAGCATAAAAATTATGGGCTACAGATCACTATCCACGGGCTGCGAAATAGTGAGAAAAAATCGGATACGCTGACAAAAAATTGAAACTTGTAAGCTTAAGGAGGGCTAAATTATCTGTAAACTGTGGGGAACAGAGCTTAGAAAAGGTGCGGAAATGCATAAGAGAACATTGCTAGACATACCGTCATGTTTCTATGGCTTTATCAAGGCACAATTGTAAATTCTTTGCTGACAGAACTAATGCGTGATTCAGTGGTGAAATCGAAGAACTAGGAAAGGTTAGACGAGATGTTAGATAGACGGATTGCTTAACGATAGACTGGGTTAAGCGGAGGAAGTTAGTCCAGGCGGGGTGGGCCAAGATATTAGTGCTACTTTAGATTAAATAAGGTAAGTGAAAACGTTCGATTACCGTGGTATTTCGACGGTTACAGCTAGTGCTTATACGAATGCTTTTGCAGGTCCTAAGCTTGGTGCTCTTGTCAATTTATTTACTCTAATTAGTCATTGTTTCACTTTGAGCGACATGATGTATCTGTGCTTGTCTTACCTTGTAATCGTTATATTTGATAACAACGCTATATGTCGCCGCATAGTTTGTAATTGAACTTTATAACCTAGAAAACATTTTGTCTTTTGCAGTAAAGAACTTTGCCGTATAATTAGTGATCGTGTTAATTTTAGCCCAGAAATGCCAAGTTTTCTACAACGTAAGCATAGCTAAATCAATAATTATATTCAACCATGAATTCTTCAGGATAAATGTTGTGTTTGCTACGTTGAAAAACTCAATTCTATAGGTTTAAATAGTGCTTAGTGAAACAAAAAAGAAAGTTCACAGTTGCAAAGCATGAGTTCAGAAGTTGAGATTGAAATTTTCAGGCAGTTAAAGGCATTAGGTAGACTCTCAGTGCATCTTAGCGTCGAAGAAACATGCATGAAGCTGCTGCTCATGCGTGTGCGGTTAGGATACAGTTGTGCATCTGAAAAATTTTGGAAACTAGAATAGGAATTATTTCATCTTATAATTAGAAAATTGTCCAGCAGCACTGCTCTCAGTCACCTAAGCGCATTAGTAGTTCTCCTGGTGACATGCACTTTGATGTTTACAATCTACGATTCTTTACCAAAATTATTAGGATGCATTTTAGTCATATCAGCATCGAGAGATGTATTTACGAAGCTTACATGGATGAAACAATAAAATGACTAACATGCAGTAACATTTCATGCAAATATTGGCTTTAACTATCTCAGTTACAATCCTAATTACCTCCTCTAGGGAAAATTCCGGTGGACCCTATCTGTGTCAGAACATCTAGGGGCCTCACACCCCCAAAGGCTATCCCGCAACACTTTCCACAAGGGATTATTGCAGCATAAGGCACCTGCCATATGCACTTTGTTTTCAAGCTTAGGCAGGAAAAATGTTTTCCTTGGCACGCGCCCTGTTGAAACCGCCGCGTCGTAGCGCATTAGCCAAACCTGCTTCTTACCGAATTCTTGCGCGCTCTATTCCAATCCTGAAACCTTTCGACTGCAATGCCGAGATAAAAAATTATCACTATAGATGCCCAGCGCGATGTGCGCCTAGCTCCTGAAGCGCTAGAGCCCTTATCTTACAACTACTACTGTTATGTACTTCTGGCTCTCCATTCTCAACAATTTAATATCGCTACGAGAGTAACGATCTAGTTCTTGCACTAAGTAAAAAAGATTGAAAGTTACTTTTAGATGGTTAGGGAGATACGTTAATATCGTGGGCACGTTAGATTGAGTTGTCCAAATCGATCTAAGCCAAGCCCACTTAACTTGACTTATCCCGAAATTCAGACCGACGCTTTAGCTCCGTCACTCTGGATCGCGCGGCAGGTGCTAGGAACAGCCCGATTACGTCGAGCCGACTGAAGTCTCCATGTTACGGAGTAAGACTAAGTTCATGAAACTCTTACAAGTACCTAATTAAGAGCCAATGTCTATAAATTGAATCTACAAGTCGAAGCCAGGGCACCTATCAGAAGATTCGAAGAAGTCAAACCTCGAAATCTTAATTTCAGCGCACAAACGAACGCGTTTTTATAACGTTTAATTTTTTATAGCACCCGTAAATGAAATTGAAAAATCAAATCTGCTTTGGCACTCAAAACGTAAAACTTGCGAGTATACTCTAAAAGAAAAAAAAAATAGTTAGGTATATCCTATAAATAGGCCTATACGTTAGCATGCTCTTACCTATTACCTATTAAAATTGGAGTCCTTCAAGGAAGCGTACTCGGACCGTTGCTCTTCAACATTTTTATTGATGATATAACTACCCTTGGCATGAAATGTGTTCTGTTTGCTGATGATGCAGTGTTCTATAGTAATAAATGCAATTTTCTCTCAGCCATAACTGATATTCAACATATTCTAAGTAAACTGTCGCAATGGTTAATTCAAAATAGACTGATTGCCCATGAGGATAAAACTAAGCTGATGTTATTCACTCCATGGTCTCATCCTGACTTACCGACGATTTCTTTCGACGGGAAAGAATTAATGGGTGTCTAAATTTCGATATCTTGGTTTGATTCTTGATGGTAGACTTAGTTTCAAAGCCCACATTGAAGAGTTAGGCCGAAAGCTCAGTAGAATTCATGGTATAATATATGCAGTGTCTAATTATGTCAATCGTGATTCGTTGAAAAAAATTATTATTCATTAGAGAATTCCTTGTTAATTCGAAATATTATCATTTGAGGTGCAGCTCCTCATTGTTACATTCGTAAACTAGAAGTTGGGCAAAATAATATACAAAGGCGAATACTTCGTGCTAAACGAAACAGTAATAGCATGCCGTTGATGAATCGTGATATGTACCGCCAGTTACAAATGTTGCAATTTCAAGATGTGTATAGTTATTCGCTGCTTACATTTTTCCATTCACTCCTACATAATCATCCTCTTATCTTTGAACAATGTTGCGGATCACTCATTCCCCAACAAAACTATGAGATGAGACGCTCCATTCTCAATCTTCCAAATGTGCGTGTTGACGTAGAAAAGGGGTCAACAATTTTTCGAAGAGCGTCTCTTGTTAATAGAATACCAACGCACTTATTAGACCCTATACCTAATAACGCATTTAAAAAACGGCATAAAGACCATGTCGTGCAATTGTACTAGTATAACCATTACTTGTTACCCAAAAAGTTTCACAACTTTTCTATGGGTTATCCAGATATATTACTGTCTGTGTATTGTAATCTGAAAGTCATCAGTATTATAACGTATAATATCTGTGTGTAATAAACCTATCAAACCTAATAATAATACCAAGCAGAATCATAATATAGATTATTGTACTTGCTAATTGAAATTTTGAATTGCTGCTACTACTATTATAATTAGCAGTGTTATTATTGATACAGTCCTGCAGTCAGCGTCCCTACCCACACCCGTCCCTGCAATTCAAAGAAAGCAATTTCTTAACATAACGCACTGCTTCTGCTACTTGCACAACCAAACGGTCCAATGGTAAACAACTTTGCATGACGTCAACAGCACTTTTCTACGGCGAAAGT
Source organism: Parhyale hawaiensis (assembly GCA_001587735.2). NCBI lineage: Eukaryota > Metazoa > Arthropoda > Malacostraca > Amphipoda > Hyalidae > Parhyale > Parhyale hawaiensis. The sequence goes on from LQNS02276498.1 coordinate 11,507,018, forward strand.
ATCGATATTTTTAAGGCTTCCAGACCTTGCACGTTATGTTAGCAGAACCATAAATACGTACAGCCAGTCTTCCTTTTCACCATGTGAGCAAAACAGCTGTGGCCGCAAACAGCACAGACGCTGGGAATATTTTGTACGATGTAATAATTATTTTCAAAGCTATTTATTCATGGACTTAATGGATGCTTTGATCCAATTTTCTGTAGGCTGACTAGTAAGCATTTCCACCATCATTATTTTTCACCGATGTGTTAGTAATTGATTCGTAATTCATGCGCACCAAGATTAGTTACGTGATGCTGACTGAACGGTGCCAGTGGTGATGTTATGCTATTGTTGTCAATTATTCCTAGCTGGTTGTACCGATTTTTCTTAGTGATGAAATTAGCTTGAGCAATTTGAATTTATGTGTTTCTCTCTGATAATATGTTTGAGATGCTTATGAAGTAGCTCAGAGTAAACGGAAGCCTGAACTTTAGTTCCTTTATGAGAATGGGCTTCCTTCGTCGTCTAGATTGTCTAGCACTAAATTTAATTTTGCGCTGCTTAGCAGGGGTGAAGTTAACACTGGAAATGTTGATCTATTGGGAAGGAAACTAATTCTTTGTGGTTTTTTATTAAATGATTTTGAAAGGCTTAATAAAAAGTAACATCTAACTAATCAATAATATATTCTACATTGCTCCTTACAACTTTTTCCGACGTTCAATAAGAGTTCAATACCTTTTGGTAAAAACTACCCGGTTTTGACTCGATAAACTCATCCAACCTTTCAGTGATGAACAGGCATTATTTTTCGTTTCCAGTAATGATTGTGTAAGGAAATCGCTGCTTGTGTCCATGAGTTGAGCGGCGACGAACAAGCAAACGGGCGGAGATTGTGGTTCGCTGAGTTTTGCTGCTGTCACTTCAAACTTACGGAACCCATGATCCATACTTCTGAACCTTTCCCATCGAGTGAAGATGCTTCTGTACAGCAGTGCGGGGGCATTCAATTTTCTCTGCAAGTTCCCATGTCGTTTGACTATGATTTTCGTGCAAAAGATGGTTTAATCGTTCCTCATAGATCTCTACTGGACGACCAAGACGAGCTGAGTCTATGAGGTCAAAATTTCCCTTTTTTACTTGGTATACCAATAAAGAGCGATTCTTTCAGCTATTGCACCCTCTCCATACACAGCGCAAATACCGTGAGCAGCTTTTGTGGCTTTAGAACCTTGGTTGAAAGCAAAAGAAAATGTCGAAATTAAATGCTCTTTCCCCCCCCCCCCCATTTAGCATTCCATTTTGGCGGGCTGAAAATGAATAGAAATTAACTAAGTATACTCGAAAAAAGAAAAATAGACTGTAAACGTTTTCAAAATATAACTTTAAAAATTGATTCTGTATCTGCAAAATTCACTACATTCCAAAATGAAAAAACCGCTGGAACTTAGTTCCAACCCAATAGTTCAGGGCCCTGGTACTGTAGATTGAACATCAACATTTTGCAAGTAATTACATATCACATAAATCCCCTAGAGGAAGACCGGCTTCACGTCACAGCTTCCTGGTAAGATGTTCTACGCCATGCACCTACGCCATGCATCCGTAATTCATTTTCTTTAGGTAACACCATCAGAAATCGTGAAGCTGTACAACGGAATATATTACACCATCAATTGAGTTTACTCCTTATTAAGATGCGAGCCTTGCTCTAGTAAATTCACTGCTAATTTAATACCAATTGTCTCTTATGTTACTTTTTAGTATTATTCTTATGTTAGTACTAAGCATGAAAACCTCAGGATACTGTGTCCTAACCTTGTTGGACACAGTCTCCAGATGAGAAATACATGAGCTTATTATTATTATTATTATTACTGCACCCCTCTGATGGTCACTCAACATGGCACCGACTATTGCTGCTATCCACGGCAGTCTGCATTTCTCAGGATTTTCCCACGTCGGGGTCATCCATTCAGGAGCTTTTCTCTACTTTTGGAATCTCTCGTGTGACGAGCTCTACTGGGCTCCTGCAGGCGGGTCTTCGGTGATTGAGAAAAATGATGCAATTTTCCATTCATTTTCTAGTTTGCTTTCACTTATATATTTTCCAAATGGAACAATCACCCCCCATAGTGTGAAATTGACACTGCGATAACATCGTTACTCGAGCCACGTAGTATACGAAAGAATCGTCAAGGGAACCGAATGATTAACTAAATAAAGCAAATACGCACTGCAATTACACTTCCATTTCTTGAAGATCCATGGTGTGGTTGCTCTACCATCGATCCATGATATTACTTATTTCGGCAAGTCCCTCTAGTCTAACACACCAGGCAAATGATTATACCTCGTTATTTCACTGATGTTATTCCAAGGAAGGCATTTTTTCATTGGTGCCTGTATTTTACCGCTTGGCCATAGAGCTCGCAACAACAAAACTGAAGCGAAGCTGTATCGCAACATTCTGCACAGTCTCTTTACCAAATAAAACTAGAGTTTAATGGACACCGGATTCATTCAATATTACAAGCAGTAGCTTTGTTATTATAAAAGCTGGAGTGAAGGGTGAAGTAACTTTGCCGGGATCAGCACATTTTCTTAACGGGACCGGACCACTGAAAATTGGAAAACTGTTAGTGTTGCGTTTTTTATTAAACAGTACAGTTGAGCTCGAAATTATTCATACACTATACTGTATTGACTAAAGTTATTTATTTAATGCATCTCGTGGATGTGGGCTAAACAACGCAAATATTTTAACGGCTCTTTTTCTAACCTAATCATACCTAGCCTAACCATACTTAACCTAAGCATACCTAGCCCAACCTTACCTAACGATACCTAAGCGAACCATACCTAACCTAAGATTACTTTACCAAACATTACCTAAACTAACCTAAATATTGGACACCGAAATATTAGGCGCGATAAATTTTTACTATTACCCTCAATCAAGTTCGGTATTTTTGAATATATATAGTAAGAGTTTTTATTAGCTATCTCCTCGCGGAAAACATATAATGAAAATATAAAAGAACGCTGGTCAGGCGTTATGTGGTAAAAGCCGAAGAGAGTGTCAAATTTAATAAAAAGTTATTTAATTCGATTAAATTTAATTTAATGTTAGAATCTAAATTTTTGTCAGCAATAAAATTAGTCAAGTCGCGTAAGAGAACACTTCAGGCTGCGTAGTAAGCCGTAGTTACATTTCCGTCAAAGAAAAGAATAAATAATAAAATCTCTAAGTTTTTTCAACGCGTTTCTCTATTAAGATAGATCTTCAGGAGTGTATAAGTTATGAAAGTTCTGTACAGGGGCAGAATACAACCCCATCTCAAAGTTTTTTTTATTAGCGTGTAAATTTTCATGAAACTTGGTACAAATATAAAAAATCGAAAAAATATGGGTTAAACTCCTGTACTTTTCCCCATAGAAAACGAGTTATTCAAAGTAAATTGTTCCTCCTTTTCTCTCCCCGGCTGTCCTGAAAAGTAAAACATAACCTCCTTTCTTGTCGGAAGCTTTTTCAGTTTTGAAACACGAGCAATGTGGTTTTCAACATTAGATTCAGAAAGCTTTGCTCTAGGACTTGTCAGAGTCGGATTTTTGATAGTTAAATTTGGGTATTTTTACCGTAGATTATTTTTCCAAAAAAGGCGTCTATTTATAAAAATTTGTAAAAAGTTGAATATCTCGAAAACTAGATTGAAATTCAAATATCCGGCTCTAACAACTCTTAAAGAAAAGCTTTCTCAATCGAATGAAGAAAAAAAATTGTTCTAGCTTCACAAATGAACGGGATTAGGAAAAGATAAGGGAACTAGAAAATTTTCCGGTATCTTTCAATAGCTCGTTTCTATGAAAAAAAAAAATGAAAAATTTGCCGGGAGCCTATTCGATTTCTTTTTTAATTTTGTACATGTGTACCGATTTTCAGTCGTAGCTGCAATATTGAGCAATTTTCCATGTTTATGGTCCAGTCCCCTCGAACGACGCTATGACAATGCTATTTAATTTTATTAGAGACAGACGGACATTACATAATTATGGTAATTATCACGTCAGAGGGTTGACGCCGAGTGTACCCACTGGCGCAGTGGTACCTAACCTCTATACTAATTACAGTACCTCCGCCAAGGAGGTTAATTTTTCATCGTATTTGTCTGTCTGTCACCAAGATAACTTAAAATGTTCTGAACCGATTTGAACGAAATTTACAGGGATTGTTAGGTATGTTAGACGAAACAGATGATTAACTTTTGGTAAAGATATGTCCATCCGTTTGTTTGTCTGCCTCATTTTTCTCAGTGCCATAACTCAATAAGTTATTAATGGATTTTTATGAATTTAACATGAGTTGTTAGGCATATAACAAAGAGTAAATGACCAAATTTTGGTAATGATCCGTTTGTTCGTTCGTTTGTCACTGTTTTTAATTTTATGCTTGTTTGTACAATAACTCAAAAAATGATGAATGGATCTTCATGAAATTCATAGGGGTTGTTAGTAATGTTGAAAGACATAAATGATTAAATTTTGGTGCAGATCGGTTTGTTCATTTGTATGTTTGACTCATGTTTGTCATAACGTTTGTTAGCAGTATAACTCAAGAAGTTATGAACGGATCTTCAAGAAAATTGCACAAGCTGTTATTACTATCAAATTACACAAATTATTAGATTTTGGAGTTTATAGAAAGAAAATTGTTGTTTCACAGCCAATTTGAATTATTTTCTATCGTTGCTTTGCTTGGTGGAGGTATGCGCTCTCAGAGTGCTCTAGTCGGAACCTGTGGAAATTTCACACAACAAAAGCGTCGTTCTTCAGTGATATTTCAGGCCCGTATGTGTCATGCTGATTTTCCCCTATCTAATACTGGAGGAGCCTGTGGCTGTTCTGCAGAACATAAGCACACAAGGATGATGAGACGGAGCAAGCATCATCATCCTTACTGAGCATAGGTCCTCAATTATGATGCCCTCGGACAATTACCATGCATACGAAGGGTGGAAAATGTTCCAAGTCAGGCAGTGAATCTTCTACCTAAGAACTGCGAGCTGTAGCAGCTTACACTTGAGCTTGACTCCTTCTCCTATTGATGTATTCCCAGGTCGTAACAAGGATAGACCGAAGAGGCCCTTATTTTCCTCGATCTAATACTGATGAAAGCGATGATTTTTTTTTGCTTTTGATGGATTCTTCTTTGCAGGCTTTTGGTTTTGCTCAGTACTTCATGTGGGATTTGTTAAGATGTCCCTTGAACCCTTGACATGTAGATTATTAATACTGCACCAACAGAACACAGCTCTGACTACTGCGCATGTTGCAGCTACTCGCGTAATACCTGCCAGGCCGTTATGTACCCCTGCTGGTCAAGCGGCACCACACAAATTAGAAACCACCGAGTAGGCAAATATTGCAAATAGTGATATTGGTTCGAAAATTGATGTTTCTCGAGGTGTGAAAGGGTTAACCAATCGTTTTCGGCGACAATTCCACCCATAGGACGAATTAAATTGAAGAAGAAACCTCTCGCTGGCCTGTCGTCTCTCTTCACTTCAGGGTATATCGTATGTGGCATATATTCTATTGTGTTATTACTACGCGATAAGTAAAATTAAAATAAATAATAAAGGGATAACCCTATCTTAATCAGGCTGTACTACTTCGCTACGAAGACTCATTCTCCCGTAGCAGTACGATATAAGGCAAGGAACCATAATAACAAATAACCACAGCCTGAGTAAGACAACGTTAACCCTATCTGTGTTATTTTGCTGCAATGGTTGCTGTTCTATTGTTTTCCTACGGGGGACAAAGTCTGCGTAGCGAAGTAGCACAGCCTAATGCAGAAAGTTTAAGTGAAATGTAAGGCAACCTAAGCCAACCTGCTTCGCTTGTCCGGAGCTCTTTGTCACTTGGAGTCCAGTTGCAATTGCAAGCAGCAGGCCAATTACGCTTGAGACCGCTAGAAACTCCATTTTACAAAGCAAATTGAAATTTCGGAAATCTCCACGGCAATCAAATAAGTGTTAATGCCTGAAGTCAGACTCAGCAGGACAGCGCTAGCCCCCCATCCAAAGTCTCAGACAAGTCAAATCTCGAACGTTGAATTGCGCCCCCTAAACGATGATGGCCTTATTTTCTATGTGAATTCTCTGTATTAGTTTTCTCTTTGGGAATTTCGCCGAAATTCCCACGACCCGCCCGCATGCATCACTGTAAAGGCTGAACCACTCAACGAGCGTAAAATGGCTGCTGGGTAAATGGCGTAGCGATTTCTTCTGGAGGAAATTCTGCTGGAATTTGGTCGGTGCTGGCGGTAGGAGACGATTGCTCTTTGATGAGGCAGACTTTGGTACGTGAAAATTCCGGAGATTTAGGAGGAATCTATTTTATTGCATGATTGAGTAGTACCCTCTTACTGGCCTGAGAACCTTTCTACTGCCTGTTTCTACGGGTGGGCACGTGTGATCACTCGCGGTTACCTACGTCCACGAGTGATCACTTACTGCGACGCGAGGTCCTGCTACATCGATACGAAAGGGCTGGAGGACGTAGACCATTGCCAGTTTTTATTCCGAGACTAAACCCCAAGGGCCCACTTGGGAATCTTTCCGTCATAAGATTCCATAAAGTTGACGAGCCAATGCTAACTTGACCTCTGTTGATATGTTGATAATATTGGGGTACTGTTGTGCTGTGGTTTTCTACGACAGCAATGGAAACTACCAATGCGCCTGAAAAGTACCAGCGTGCCTAGCCAGATACAGTAGGTATGTCCTACCAGTACGGGACCGTGTACGTACAACACCTTCATCACTGTGAGTCCTGCTTTCCCTAACAAAATTTTTATCTCCCAGAAATTAAATCCTTACAAGAACCTCCGGGCCGGCCGAAATTTCTGTCTACCCGGATACAGAGCTGCTGAATGAGAAGAAAACTTCAACTGAGCATAGGTCTTTCATCGTTTATTCCAATGAACACATAACATAAACCGACCACATACCAACATATTAAACATCTATTGCTTATCTCTCACTAAATGTACAGCACGTGTTAATGAACATTTTTTTCTGCACTGAGTGACCAGTTTGCAAGAGAATTTTAGCAACGATGTACAGTGCGAAAAGTGTCCTGTCCAAACCAGCACGTTTACCCGTGCGTTGACGGTAAATACCTGAAATGGCGGGCTCGTGCAGCACGCAGACTGTCCGTGGCGAGCACGCCAGAGCAGCTACCTCCCGTCGGTGCCGTCGAAATTTGCGTGCTGGTGTGGGGATAACACGTTTCTTAGTGCAGCGTACGCTATACAACACTGCACTGGTGTCAAAAGCGATGTACGTATTGAATGTGTTCCTCCTCCGTCCTTACTATTACTTAGTATTAGAAATGTATTTATGGTGAGCTTCGTTGGCTCACGACGATCGAGAACACGTAACCCGTTTAGCTGTAAGTTGTCTGAAATTTCAGTCCTTCGAATATGAGGGTCGCAATTGCCACTTTGGATAAGACTTCATACGTTTATCGCTTACTGTCTCAAGCGCAGTCGGGTAGCGATTAACGCATGAAATTTGACCTAAAATGGCATATCCACCGCTCTGGAGTGAAGTGCCATACAAGTTAAACTGGCGAAATGAGATCATCTCGATCCCTGCAAGCCAATCGAACTTGCCCATGGAAATTTAACCCTGCCTGTGTTGTACCAAATCGTAAGGTAAATATACGAGAAACTCTTACATGAAGGTCGTCGCTTATGCAAATGTTCGACACTTGCCAATCAACAAAAATGCCGGCAACAAAGGTTTGCTGTTCCAGTCGCTTTAACTGAAAAGGGATAAGGTTCTAATCACATTTATTCGACGAACGAATCCCGCTCGTTCAAAACAGTTGCATTTTCCTTTGCGCAGCTTGTGACAATAGACAAACAAATACTGAAAATTACTTATATTAACAAGAAGTGCGCGTGCTCTATCCCAAAAGATAAAAAATCTATTTCTTTGCAACCATATACTACATACAAGTTTCAATGCCCACTCAATCACAGTTTTAACGATTCGGCACATTTTCGACGGTACTGGAAGGTTAGTTCATTTTGTACAATATAAATAACTGCATTACTCCATTGGTATACTTTCTAAGCTGCTAACAATTCCTCCATCTTTGTCGAAATAATTATGCTCAGGCGAGTTTAATACGTTTAATGCCTTTTAATTGAATAGCGAGGCATAATTACGTATCCAATCACAAGAGAAATCAATTAAAGGACCCCGTGCCTCAGTGAACTGAAGCTATTTATAGAGCAACGCTACCATATGCCAAACTTATCTGCAAAGACTTACTATATATCCCCTACCAAAGCCTGGCGGGCATACGCTGTATTCTAATTATCTGATAAAGGGGGAATTAGCGCGGCGTCTATATACTGCGCAGTGACCGCTGTTAAATCACAGCGCAAAGTTTTCTGACTTTCAATTCACTGCAAATTTAAAAAGCAAGCTTCGCTAGTACCACTTGCTCAGCAAACTGATTTGTCAGCTAACATTTTTAGTCCCTGCTTTGATAGACCCGCACTTGCGTGTATGAAGACTCAACAAAACATTGGGACCAGGCTGATGAAACTCCGTTTGACCTGCCTTGGGTACACATTATTACGGATATCTTTACCTTAACAGGACTTCTGGCTGTCTCATTAGCTGATTAACTGCATTAGCTTGCAGGTTTGCTCAGAATGCACTTAGGGTAACTTTGATCAAAGACTTTCCCTCAGGAAGTCTTTTGCTTTGTTTCTGAAAATAGGACTCTTCTTACCAATGCATAATGTTAATTAGAGTCGAGCAGTTGAACGTTTACCCAAATACTCCCCACGCTGAAGGAAGGGTTGCCCACAATCGTAAGCCTTTTTATACACCGACAGAAAGCACAGGCCTCGACGTGCTTATGTAAAGCAAAAAATTTTCAGTTTCCGTGCTGTGTGAGCAGGCCTGGGCAGGTGTCTCCTGCCAGGGCATGGGAATGGGTGAACGTTTTGGGATTATTATTTTATTGTGGGTTTTCCCGCCGTATTAGATACAAAGACTATATAACAGCGATCCAAGTTTGTATGATATTGTTTAGAAGTTTAGTCGAACTCAAATGAGTTCTATTAGAACAATCTTGGCCAGGTGCACCATGTCTGGCAAGAAATAAGGCGCGAGCATGCATCTCCAACTCCACACGGCTCGGTCGAATGAAATCGCTCATCCGTGCGGCGCAGAGAAGGAGAGACGAAAAACGAAAAGAAAAGAAGATAGAAGAAATCAAACACTCGTGCGGGGGATCCCTTCCGTGGCTCCCACTCGGGAGCAGATACAGTTGCGAGCATAATTAAGGGACAAAAATAAAAAAAATCATATCTCAAAAACCGTAAAAGGTTCAACCCTGAAATTTTAACACAAAAGAGGTATTGGGATACTAAATAATATGCTAAGAATTTATCACGATCCGAAGGATAAGAAAAAAGTTATGTATATTTAACTTATAATTATGAATTTAGTGTGAACAGAATTAAAGGACACTTTTCAAACATTGTAATTTAAATCTTCAGTAACCCCATTTTCTTGCGTTTCCGAAGAAGAAGACTGCATACGTCATATGAAAACATTGCAAGTACTTCAAGCATGGCTACCCGGGAAAAAGTTGATAAATCTTTACGCATGAAAATTGTTAATTTACACAAACAAAATCTCAGCATCAGGGCAATCGCAGAACAGGTAAATCGTTCAAAGAGTATTGTTGGAAGAATTGTGAAAGATTATGAAGATCTTGGACGTGTTTCGAGTGTTCGGAAACGTGGGAGGCCCAATCTCGGTGGTGAAGTGACTACGGCTCGGCATCGCACCAACGGAGGCCCGGGTTCGATTCCCCGGACGGCACGCTACGGATTTACACTGCGTGGAGCACTCCAGCATCGAGAAGGCCAGGCTAAGCACGGCGAGGGATCCCAAATTGACTCTCACCACGGACTGCTTTTCCTGCTCTTCACACTACCAGTTCTTCAAAATTCTAGAATTAAGGCTAAAAGAAAACCTCGATAGGTGTATCTACAGTACCCTGTATACGAGATAATAAATGATGTTTGTTTGTTAATAGCTACTTAAAATGTGCTATAAATTTCGGGCACTACATCCAAATATTAATTTATATAGGAATACTTACTGTAACTTTGTTAATTCCAACTGTAATCTTGAGCTTTGCAATTGCGCTTATTGCAAGGGATCCGTAATGTTTCTTTCTGTGTATCGTAATATAAATATGCCCGTTATTATGCATCATATCTTTTACAGAGTATATTTTTGCTGTAGGAAACAGAAGTGAGTGGGAGAGACTGCTTTAATTTTGTGGGCCATAATAGCCTTTATGCTCACAAAGTAAATTCGGTAGCTTCATCGACGATCATTTTTCATACTAAAATCAAAAATTTTTTTCTGAAGGTATTGTTATCCCTAATTAGGGAGTATCCGTGCGTACGTGTGTATGTAGCATCCAATAATGTAAGCTTACAGGTACCTAAAATTGTTCTTCCAGAAACGATAATGAACCGCCACTGCTCATTGAATGCTAAGTACAGACACGCACCCAGCGAACCCATAATAGTTGGGTTGTCATGAACAAATTTATTAATAAAGTTTCGCACATACCACGCATGAAATACTCGTTTTTCAGAACTATCAAGTAGTATTTGACTAAATGCACCGTATGAAGAAAAGGATAGTTTTGCAATTTTCCTTATACTATATGAGTATGTGTGACGTGTGAATTAGACATTTTTTATGTAAAGCGGTAACGCATAAAACTTTACGATATCGGTAGCATTAAAAATTTATCTTGAGAACATAGGCTGGTCTGTGATAGAATGTTCATCGTCTTTACGAGCCATTGCCACAAGTCAGTTTTATTGCTGCCGTTTCCATAAATAAGTTGCAAGCTTCAATAATTTTTTACCGCAATAGCTGATGCGTATCTTGGCTACGCGCATGACGGCCCTTCTTTGACGGGCTTAAATGTTCGACTGAACTTCTGGCAAATTCACTGAGAGGAATTTTCTCAAAATAACCAGCAATCTGACGTGCATCTAAGCACATAAGCCTGCAGATTAGACTACCTTATAATATTTTAAATCAGGTTTTGTGTTTAACGGTGAAGGAACAGATGTAATGGCTCCACCTGTTTCTGAAGTGGGACAGCCAGCATACAGATGCAGACCATGTTAAGTATCGAAAGCTGTTTACAAAACCAGCTAATGTTCTCAGTCAGGCTTTGAACATGAACGATAAGCATTTAGAAGCGCCACATATGAGCTTAACTGCAATTTTTACATTTTAACGGTATTTTCTGGGCACTCTTTTACTGACTGTTTTTGAGAACGTTTTTTAGCAAATGCACATTATCATATTTCCATTTATTTATGTGCTTTTTGGCTTCAGAGAAAACCTGGCGATTTTTATAGTGGCTACAGTGGGGTACGTATTATACGCTTCATCAGGCTCCGGATGGCGCTGCGGTAGTTACTAGTACTCGTGTCACCATGCATGTATATCGATGACATTCTTTATTTTAATTGTCTTCTTTATTTTCGTATCGTATATAGTAACCGGAGGAGGATATGAGGGGTATATAGGCTGCTCCAACTAAGGGAGCGCTTGTGACGCATCTGGGCGTCGTGTAAAGGTTGTGTAAAAGAATATTAATTGCCATGGACCGTAATCTTTCAGATTTTAAATACGTCAGGATTTCTTTCCTTTCTTGCCCAACTTTTCACTGTTTCTTCTCACTTTATTAATGATCTTTATTCTAATATTCCTTTTCTTTCCCGGCTGTTGCCAGGCTCAATGCTTGCTCTATCTTGTTTAGGGCTCCCTAGTTTTGACACGCTCCGTGTCCCTTCCTTTTCCTCTCTCGAAACAGCGCTAAACTGAATATGAGGCCTAAAAGCATCTTCTTTTAGGTCTCTTCGATTCACCCCTTGCAGTTGAGATAATGTATGTGGGTTGGCTTGAACTTGTCCGGGACTTCAATCCTGAGCATTTGCTTTGTCAGTTTGGGTCAAGTTTTAGAAGTTATTCTCAAACTTATTACGCTTGAGATGGCCGAAAACTCAGTCCTACTAAAGTGGGTAAATCGAATACGCCTCTAATGTAAACAGAAAAGAAGCTACAGCGTAATTAATTAGGTATAGTACATCTGACGTGTGTCCGTCCTTCTGATGCAGCAGTAACTTCTATTGTATAAACTAGAGCGCCCGCGCTGTCATAAAATGACAGCAAAGAATTTGTGATGACTTTCTTCATTTATCATACTTTCGTTATTACAGCTGCTAACCTAAGCACCCTGAGATGAGCGCTTACGGCTTCACAGCCACTCAGTATCGAATTTTTTTTTCTCTCTCTCTGAAATGGAGAAAATACATTGGTTATTGCATGCCGATCAGCAACGCTCAAAGTAATAGCTTCGATTCGGTATTATTTATACAGGTCCGATGGTTTTTGTTTAGTGAAAGCTGTTTCATCGAGCATTGAATTAAATTTGGGAGAATAACTGACGCAGCGAAATTTTCTATGGGAAGAAACTAAGAATTAAGATGCATGAGAGTACTAATGGAAGCTTCAGACATCTTCAGTGCGGCGATTTCAACTTCGGCAATGCAAGAGGTGCATTCAGACATAAGGTCTCCATTTACTTTGCCATAGATTCGATGTATGGAGAAGATAATACTCGTATAAATCAGACGAAGACTTCTATGTTTGAATTCCAACTATCGCAGATTAAGATAGCCAATATTCTACCAGCTTTCAATGAAGCTTGGCTAGATGACCATGGACAGCCTCCAATCTGGGCTAATTTCCGCCTATTTGTTTCCTTAAAGCGTGACAGAAAATGGATAAATAAATAAACAGATAAATAAATAAACAAACAGATATATACACATCGGTTTTAATATATTGTAAATATCTTTAATATGATATATGAACTCAAAATCCTTATACTGGGTGTCTCAAAAAGAGGTGATATTTTCAATTGGCTGCTGTGTTTCGATATATAACATCCATTCCTATATATAAGCCATATTTGATCTATTCTTTTGTTTGATGCGTATTGAAACTGCAGCCAATTGAAAAAGTAACCTTTGTTTGAGACACCCAGTATAATAAAACGCTTTGTGTACTTATTTATTACTAGTGGACCCGCGCGTGAAGAATTCATGCAATAACCTATACGTTTGTCTAATGCCTCTAGGCCGGTGCGGAATCTCCTCTTCTCTTATTTGCTTCTTAATTTTCTTCTTTTCTTCATTGATCCTTTGTTGTGCTGTCATCCTTAGGTCTTCTATTAGAC
>LQNS02276498.1:11531348-11542784 GCA_001587735.2 Parhyale hawaiensis
GGGGGGGGCAGCGAGACACAAAAGCTAGGCCCTAAGCGGTACATTTTTCAAGGCCTCATCTCCAGTGAAGGGCGCGTGTAACTTTTTAGGGTCCCCCACCATCTTCCCCTGGCTACTCCACAGCAGGGAATTATGGATATTATTATCAACCAAGAGGATGGACTTGATATATCCCACATCGAGTCCTTGAGTTGAAGAATAAGTTGAAAAAGTGCTAAAATATGAACGTTTCACGGGTCCGTCTGAAGGAGTTGCAAAGCCATGAAAGTTTCACGGGTCCAGCTAGTAATTCAATGATTACGATTGGAAAAGAAGTAAACTGAGTGTAGAAGAAATTAAGCGAGTCCTAATTAATCCCACAAAATGTAATTAAGAAATTAGACCTAATCCATTGCAAGTGTTTTATGACGCTACTCAATTAAAAAAATATGAAATGTGCTGCGAATCGAAACTTCATGTCTAGAAATCCCGTCGTAAGTGAAAAGCTAGAGTAAATTGATATTCACTTTACTTGTGAGTTGATAGCATGTGGATCTGCACCTAATTCACTGGACTATGATATTGCCGCTTGTTTTCCACATGTTTCCGTGGCGAAATATTGCCCAGTGTTTAATGGATGAACATGGAACACTGGGAAATTGAGACCAAGAGTGAGCGTAACCCTCTACGTTTGAATGTTTTGTATGCTAGCTATTGCTCAGAAGTTTTAAGCCCCCTGTAACGTAATTGGACGATGGCTGTAGTGGGATAAGCATGGTGTCTTTTGGGTGAGTCTGTGTGTCCGCGTCCCTCTGGCCGGGTTAGTAGTGAGCTAGCAGCAATTTGGGGAGGATGAGTATTGTTTACAAGGTAGTGCATAGTGGGTTAGTGGGTTATACGAGTTTCCGTGGGCTCTGGTAATGCTTAAATTTACTGTCATATTGAGGCGTATGAGCTGGACGATGGATTACCACTCTCTAGCTAACACTGGTGCCTCGCTATTGTTCCACACTAAGACAAAGCGCAGTGTGTAGCCGTCTTATTTGGACGTGATAATTTTGATTGGTAGACGACCTTCATGCAGCATACGAGTCGCACAGCCCAGGCGAGCCGTACCAGTTATGTCTGGAATGGCCAGATAATGTTACACTACAGTACTAATCACATGAAAATAATCGTTAAAGAACTTTAAACGTTTATTTTAAAATTTTTACATCCGAGAATCTGACATGAATCAATGACGCTTATCGAACTCCCAGAACCTTACATGAATAAGTCATCCACTCGGTAACAGGTTTGCTACATTTCTCTTCAGATGGAGATAGTCCGAAAATGCTCGAGAACGAAATTCTTGAATAACAAATTCGTTACTGGAGTCGCCCTCGTGTGCTATCATACGGAAACGAAATAGATCATAGAAATAAATGACTGGATGTTTGTTGAATAGAAATATTCTGTCGTACGTGCGTTCTACATATTTATGACCCTAACTGCCGCGTTCTTGTGATGAAAATTAACCAATTAACGCATACTGTTCTTATTAATGTTGGTATTATGGTTATTAACAGCGGTAGTCTAACGAGACACTGAAGTTTACTTTACGTGTCAATGGGTGTAGCTGGGCTTGCAGAATGTGTGTTTATTGGAATACGACGATTATAAATTTAGTATTTTCGTTTGAAATATCCAAGCGCAATTTTTGGATTAGGGCAAGACACTAGTCGCATAATGAAGAAAATTATTAAATACCATACTAACTTTGACATTAAACTTTTGCTGATCGTACCAACTAGCACTTCATATAAGACTGAAAGATGTAATTTTCTACAGTCCTTAGTAGATCTTGGGTACATCTACCTGTAGATGAATAATTCATTTACCGAGCCTGGAAGCCAAGTGTCAACGTCCCTTACTTCAGCAATATTGTCGACCAGGTCGCCAGAAGCGGATATCGTAACAATAATTTAAAATTCGTAAGATTCATATTTTTATACAACGTAGTACCTAATACAACACGTTTCTCTTCCCGCATAATGACTCAATTTTCAACTCTTTGTAATAATGCAATACATACTATATTTCCAATTCTTATAGTCATAATTCATAAATTTGTGTGAATTTAACGCCACATATGTAATATAGAAACACACCTGCGTACACATCAACGTTACATTATACATACGCAACATCCACACAGCAGTTTATATTCAACATTACACCATATTTTGTGACAAGTGGGAACATATATATATAGCCATAAGTATATATTATGTATATTATTGTACAACATTGGCTTAAGGGCATAAACTTTATAATACTAAGAATATCAAACACGAGACTACTGAGCAGATCATGGCTTTTACTGAAACATCAAATCGGATCAATTTGATCCTAAAAGTATAGAAATATCGCAGTATATTATATTTATATATCAGACACGTGCCGCCAGCTAGGATAAGGAGTTGGTAGGCAGTTCCTAACACCCTGAGTGCACTATACTAGTAGTTACAATGTTCTATTATGAAAAAATAGGAGTTTAATCTAATACAAATAGTTATGATGAGTAGCACGATTATAATGCAGTAAAACGTTCCAATATTTTCATTTTTTAATATACTATAATATATTTTAATAGGCCTTCCTAAATCCCGTCCTCATCACAACATGCGCCGGATATAGAATAACCGTCATGACTTTTCAGTGTCCGTTTCTACTATGTACATGATTGACGGTATATGTCGAAAGTAGAACGCCTCGTGGGGTAAGACCAACACCCGCGATGGGAACAATTTTCATCGCCGTCATTTTTAATGGCCAGTTAATACTAGTTTTTTGGTGTGGATCGCATCGAGAACAGCCCGCCAGACTCCCTGCAAAAAATTATGAACATTGCTCAACTCCATCGACCACTTATTGAGTGGACAAAAAACAAATATGCAAACTTAAATATTTAACGCAAAAATTATCACCTCTCTTCGCTTCGCTCAGTCGCGGGTGATAATAGCAAGGCCGTTGTCGATTCAGTCGAAGTACGCGTCCCTGTCAGGACGGGCAGAGCTACAAATACAAAAAGAGAAAAATAAATAAATAAAAAAAATAAAAATTATTAACTTCACCGTTCGGCTCCGAGGTTGTTCAAAAAAATACCCCATCATAGTCGAAACGCTAATAAGTTAAGTTTGAAACTGTAAAGTTGAAAAACTCTCAAGGGTTCGTGTATGCACCTAGGGAACGTGCCAATAATTCAGCTGTGTAAGATGTTACGTGCAATGGGGAGATAACTCGCCAACAGCTGACCCGCAGCTGCACGGAATGCAGCATCACCTCTGCACAAGATGGGAGTCGTGAATGACGTCACCTGGACTTCGTTTGAAAAATCTTTAAGGTAAGGTGTGTGCAGAACATTGACTTTGTCACTTTTAATGAAGCTTCAGTCCTTACTCGCTTCTCGATTGAACTATTTGTGTGGACACTGTGTCCATTTGTGGACTTTACAAGTAGTGCGTACTAGGTCCTACCAAAGGTGATGTTTATTCCGACACAAAGAGGTCAACACAGGCAATTTGATTAAAAGTGGTGAATTGAACATCCAGGATTGCAGATCGAGATAGCACTAATTGCACTAGATTATCTAACCCAAGTCCGCTAGTCAAACACAAGCTTGGCTTCATGAGGGAGGTACAATAATTAATTCACGTAATAATTAGATAGAGCTTCATTCAGTTAAAGTTGTGTCATCGTTCAAATTTTGAATTAAGTTTATTATTCAAAAATAAGATACACTCGAACGCTCAGTAATATTAACACCAACTTAATTTTCTCACTTTTTCAAGAAATGAAACTGAAATTTTTATATGGTAATTTTAGAGCAACACAAAAATAAAACTTGTAGTCTGCTGAATTATATTATCACTTTTCAATATATTGTAAAATGACAAAGTTTCAATAGGCGCTGCCGTGCCGCAGAATTGTTGTCTGCTATGTAAACAATTTGTTTATGTCGCACATTACGAGTATCTTTGCATGCGTGCGTTCTGTTTGTACGCGGGGCCTGCGTTGTGTTTGGATACGTGCTTTGCGTTCAAACACGCAAGTTGTGTTCAAATCTGTTCTTTCGCCAATATAACTTCATGAATGAACATTTTCATCGTACGAAGTTTTTATCTTTAGTACCGTAGGTGAGTATAAAATAAAATTATTTTGGTGCCTCCGTTGTCCATTTATTCTTCCGCTCATAATTGTTATTAATAATTTTCAAATTTAGTAATGAAGATCCCTTCACTTTTCCATTCTGGCCTGCAATATTTAATGCTTTAGACGACCGCGTCTGTCACAGAAAGGCCGCGTCGCTCCCTTCAACTTGTTTGTCATAAGAAATAAATATAAGTTATTTTTTTTCAAAGCGCCATTGCGAAGTCAGTCATGCATTTGCTAGGCTGGAGACGCCAGTAAAACATTTGTTTCTTTTGCGCTATGGCGTTTGTGTATTTTACGTTCACTAGCTAATTAAGTTTACTGTTCTTTGAAAACATTTCACCCTCATTTTTCCATAGTTCGAGCTGCTATCTGTTTGAGTCGACGCGTGAGTGTCATTAAGCAAAAGGATACGTACACTGATTTACAGCATTGTTCATTGCGCCTGCATGATTAATGAACAAGCTGTGGCATTAAACGAAGTTGTACCATCGTAATTTTTTTTGTGCAATTGGTATAGGTAACAGATATCCTTTAGAAACACATTGACATGCAGTGCATCAATTAATTTTTTGTGTGTTTTTCAATAACTGCCATTAAAATGTTTCAAGGTCATCCGTGGCGTAGTCATCTGTCGGTGATGCTTCTTACTTGTACGTCAAGAGCGATATCAAATCTGCTGAAGCAGATACCAAACCTGATAATTAATTAGCTGTGCTTTTCAATGCTTGTGTCGATCTAATACGCTTACGCCTTCACAGATTTATTACATTTCATACCAGTAATTATTTGCAAATAGAAACGTAAAAAAACTTTTGTTCCTAAACACCTTGATATTGCACAAGTAGCGGCCTTTGGTACCTGCAGGGTTATAGGTATTCCTCTAACTGATGGGCTGAATCAACTTTAAAGGAATGTACACACAATCCTGGGGGCACACTTTTCAGCTGAAACTACTGTACTTGAAAATATCTTCATACATTAGTTGCTCATACTCCCAATATATCCATTAAACTGCAAAAAAAAAAAAAAAAAAAAATAATGATGCCACCTCTTTGGTAATTTTTAATGCTAGAATCTCGCTTTTTCCCATGATCAAACGGACCTCATTTTTGCTTCCGTATTTTGACTGCAGACAATTAAGCGCGTTTATATTTAACGCCGCCTTAACGCCGCCTTAAACACGGCAGAGCGCACTGTTGAAAGCAGCAAAAATATTTTAATTATAACCGGTTTCGCCAGGGCAGTCATAAACAAAAGGCTCTATTCACTCTATTCAGGAAGAGAGCCTGTGGTGATTTTTAATACTCAGAAACGCCGAAAATTTCATTACAGTTGGACTCTTTTGAGAGGAGCTTTTTTGTCTGTATAAAGTGTTCATCAGAGACCCTGTTATTACTATGTACTTTAGTAAAATCAGTTCAGAGGTTCTATAGCGGCATAATATATGAATAATATCCCTTTGGTATGGCGGTCTCTGATATTTGCTCTTTGGTAGAAGCTGTTAAGACTGACTACGGCTCAATTCACTTTCTCGTTTGAGGGAACGTACAGAAATATTTAAATTTACAGCTTAAAGTATAATCGAATCCAAAACGTATATCCGTTAATACTAGCAATTTTATTTTAATGACAATCAATATAGACATATAAATACTAGTATTTTTTAAAAGTTCGAATATATAACTGGAAAAATATTCGTTAATACAAGCAAATTCCTTCATTAGAGCAAAGCATACAGTTATAAATATACCAACATTTCCAATGTTTAAAGTAGATGCAATCCAAATACATACATTACAATACGAATAATTTTCGTTTCTTAATTTTGTTACATCGCCGTTTATAGCTTAACTTGTTAAAACATTATACAATCATTAACGCTGGCAAATTTGTTCTTACATCATTACCTTGAACATTCAAAGAAGCACTAACGTGTAGATACTAACGTATTTAAATCTGCGCTATTACTATCTTTTTCATTCAAAATACACATAGCACTTCTCTATAACTTAATTGTTCAAAATACATGGTATATTTAGTTGTTAACTATATCTTACCCAAAAAGCAAAAAAAGTGTAACGGAAGGACTCAATGGGGGCTAAAATAAAACTTAGACGTGACCGCATGTCGGTAAATGACGTCATATCGACGAGTCGAAGTATTTGAGGCTGGGACCTTAGGCCTTTCTGGGTTAGGGTCTAAATCTTAACCACAAATATAAGCAGTGTTATATTCTTGAAGCGAGAAAAACCATGGGAACAGTTATTGCTCAAACTTTCTGTGCTTGACGACAACCTTTTACATTGTTGTGTGTATGGCTGCAACTCAAGTAGCTGGCCAGCCAGGAGCGGGAGATTGAATAAATTGAATCCAAAAAATACGGTGATAATATGCTCAAATATGTTTTGTGAAGAGTACTGACAACTGAATATAAAGTGTAAATAAGGCTTCACTTTAAAGAAGATGTTTAGTCAGGGCGCCATACAGGCCCAGATCTTGATTCCACAAACCTTCACTGCAAATTTCAATTGATAATTGTTTATTGTTCAATTAGTAGGTGTATGTTTTCTTCATTACCTCCACCAAGGAGGTTATGTTTTTGTCGGGTTTGTCTCTCTGTCTGTCTGTCACCAAGGTAACTCAAAAGTTATGGACGGATTTGGACGAAATTTACAGGGATTTTTATGTGTGCTAGGAGGAACAAATGATTAACTTTTGGTGAAGATCCGTCAATCCTTTAGTTTGTTTGCCTGCCTCATTTTCTCAATGCCATAGCACAAAAAGTTATGAACGCATTTTTATGAAATATACATGAGTTGTTAGGTATATCACGAAGAGTAAACGACCAAATTTTTGTGATGATCTGCTAATTTGTTCGTGTGTTTGTCGCTGTGTTTGATTTTATGTTTGTTAGTGCAATAACTCAGAAAGTTTTGAGTGGATCTTTATGAAACTTACAGGAGTTATTGGTAGGTCACGTTAACAGACATAAATGGTTAAATTTGTGTGCAGATCGGTTGGCTCGTTTGTACGTTTGATTTATGTTTGTCATAATGTTTGTTAGCGCAATAACTCAAAAAGTTTTCAATGGATCATTATGAAATATACAGGAGTTGTTAGTAATGTTTAAAGACGTAAATGATTAAATTTTAGTGCAGATCGGTTGGTTCGTTTGCATGTTTAACTTATGTTTGTCATAATGTTTGTCAACAGCATAACTCAAAAAGCTATGAACGGATCTTTAATAAAAAAAAATTGCAAAAAGTGGTGATACTATCAAAAGGCACAAATGATTAGATTTTGGAGTTGATACAAAGAAAATCATGGCTTCAGAGCCAATTGAGATTTTTCGTTATCGTTGCCTTACTTGACGGAGGTATGCACTCTCTGAGTGCTCTAGTTAATTTATGTGCTTAAATGATGAAATTTCCAACTGACGGCGTTGTTTGTGGTAAAATTAATCAAAATACTCATAGGCTATACAGCCGTACGGTTCGTCGATGTTGATGTCATTGACGACATCACTTTTTAATGCTAGTTTCTCGTGAGTCCCCCCTCCTCCTCTTCCTCCTCCTCCTCCTCCCTCTTTGCTTCCCTATATTTTGATATTGCTACTTACATACATTTTTACTCATAGTACATATACCTTCCTATATTTTCATATTGATACTTCCCTATATATACCTTCCCTATATTTTCATATTGCTACTAACGTACATTTGTAGGGCGTATGAATTAAATTCGCTTCAGCATTTACATGCAAGTGAAAACACAGTCATGGTAGCTAGTTCCAGGCTACTATACCGGATCAGCGAAGCAGGCCTGTACGAGTGGGGCGTACCTCCCATTTAACCCCCAACTGGCCATCGTCCGAAATAATTGCCCAAGGCAGGTACACCAGTTACGTAGTAATTTTCGATTAGCATAAACATATACTGAATATATGAGTTTCTGACACAGGGTTCGCATGTATCAAACATTCTATGCAATTGCCATTGGTCATATGAACAAAATCTGTCAAAAAGAAAGGCATTGGACTTTTACAATCGGAGATTTGTAAACGATGTTTTTGAAAAAGTATTCAAATGCTGTGCATGCAAACAGCAATTTACTAATTCCAGCATCGTTTTCCTTTACATAACATCTGACCGGTATCTTGCCCATATGATAGAAGCACCTGTGCTAGACAGTTCTAACCCCGTCTTTCACTAAATGGTCTCATAATTACGAGACAGTCTTTCTTTTAAATGCAGCCTGATAATTTTAAAATCGTCTTTGTTTTAAACACAGCCTGGTATTTCTGACATCATCTTTCTTGGACAGACTACCTGATAAGCTTAACATAGTCTTCCCATAAACACAGCCTGGTATTCCTGACATCGTCTTTATGCCAACACAGCCTGATAATCTTAATATATGGTCTTCCCATAAACACAGCCTGATCGATAACTCTGACATCATCTTTCTGAAATCACAGCCTGATATTTGAAACCACGTCTTTCTTTACGCAAAGCCTCATAAATCTGACATCGTTTTCCTTCATAAACAGCATTTTAATTCTGACATCGTCTTCAAATAAGCAATTCTTGCGCCGCGTCCATCGATCGAAGCTGTTAAAAACCTCTCTGGTGGGACAATATACTCAATATAAGTACAGTCAACCTCATCGAGTAGGCATTCACTTTGATGCCTGAAGTATTTAAAAGTGAGAATTTTCGTTTCAGTTGACATATATCATTGGCTCTAACTTAAAAATGTAAAGTTTTTGAATGTATTATTTTAGGCTGCAGCAATGACGCAGTCTTCGGTAAATGTTCCAGTACATGTTGTACTGAGACACGTATATTCCAGTAGACCACAGTAAACACGGTTGTAAAAATTTTCATTTCATTATATCCCCTATTTAAGTAAAAAAATTAAAAATATTTGACTGCATAGCATAAACGAAGTCCTTTGTCATCCATAAGATACATTTTGTGCGCATAAATCGGTAAAATGAATAGGTTGTGGTGCGTATGAACGTCGGGCGTACGTCAATTAATAATTTTTAGGAAAAATTCATACCGCTAAGTTCGAAATATCTGTGGACTATGAATACCCCAGGAAGTTCCAACCGCTTGGCTAGGGCATCACAGTGCTCGTGTAGACAACGGTTTCTCTATTGTGAGATGACGTTGTTCGTGTATATTGCTAGTACTGGAACTGAAACTGGAGAGCTATAAATCGACAGAGAAGCCCTTGTACCGCTCAGAAATACAAGAAGATTGCACTGCTCCATGGAATGTGCTCTGGATGCCCTCTACAAAAACACACTGAACACGCTACTCTTAATTGGTCGTGAACAGTGCTGGGTACCTTCTATTTCAAACATGCGATACAAAAGCTATGCAAACTCCACGAGAAACTTTCTTCGTTACTTTTAATTTGTGAAGTCGTACTGTATAGGAAGCTAGGAAGCTAGGCTGCATGAATAATATAACAATAGTCATGGACTTTAATGGAATACACAAGAGTTGAATCCTAGAAAGCGAAAACTGCATTATCTCGGGGAAAGTTTGATCGGAGTTGCAGTTATATCCTGTGTGAGGTTTGTCTTGAAGGTTAAATATAAATTATACAGCCTGATCTAACAGTATTGATCGTTAAAAATGCTTCAAGATTAAAATCTACTAACAAAAATCACAGAGTTTATTGATGTATTTTCTATTTCCCTTTCGTTCATTGTAAGGTCCATTGTAATCTAAAATTTAAATAGATTAAATAATAAATATAAAGTCGAATAAAAAATATCTAACTTTTCGGAAAGTCTTCTCCTATCATCAGAGATTAAAATAATGAAAGGGGGAATCTAAAACCAGACTAATTTATTTTGGCTCCTCTAATAGGAGTGGAGATGTTGACAGGGTGACTTACAAAACGTGAATAACCGGGGCAAGTTCGGAGAATCCTAACGTCAATGCGTGTACAGTCGGGAGATTAAGAAAAAGCAGCCTGGTACAGTCAATGAGCAGAGGAATCAGAGCTAGTACAGTCAAGAGAAAAAGAATCAGTTATGCAACCTGATGAGAGGTACAACTGTAGTCAATATATAGAGGCTGGGTTTTATTCCATGGATATAAAGAGGTTATAAAGTTGTAATTTCTCTAGGGTTTGAATAGTCGATGACGAAAAAGTCCTAGTTGCTAATGGGATGCTTGTTTTGTTCTGCATAAAGACGGGGAGCTGAATGGGTAGGTTTGGAAAGTAGTAAACCTGTACATCCAACAGAACAGCTTGTAAATTGTGGGATGGCTAGCAGCAAATTATTTCCACATTGCACGTAGCCACTAAATGCTGGATTATGAAACATTCTTTTAGATTGACGGTCAATATCGTCTATTTAATTCAATAAGTTTTACATTAGTGGCATTTTGAATGTGGCTCGGCATTTTACTAATTAAAAATGAGCATAACTATTTAATAGGAAGATCTTGTCAACTTCTACTCAACTCTCGAATACTATATGCGCATCGTTAATAAATTTAAATGTTATATATTTTGCAGATCACAGGTGGACCCTTACGGCCACTTGCGACCCCTTGCGGCTTAGCTATCACTATCAGAATAAAAAAAAAGGCTGGAGGTCATAGGTTAATCATCGGGCCGGTACGAAGGGTGCACCTCTGCAAATGGCCGCAGTGGCCACATTATAATGATCCATATAGTAGCCAGCTGTCAGCCCTACCGTAGAAGCGGTCGTGTACCATTCAAATTTGACCATAAGTTTAGTATAACAGGCTTTCTGTACCATAAATAAATATTTTACACTGCCTAAGAAGTGCTTAAAGTACCTAACTTGAACTATTTTGAGGAATTTATCAAACTTTTATACCAGAATCAAGAGTAAAAATGAACACAGAAAAGAGGAACAGTGAAAACTCCTACTCGAATGACATACTATTCGATGTCGAAACAAATGCCTGGTGTTCATTAACAGGAAATTTTGAGTACAAATCCAAGGATATAATCATCCCTCTAAACAAAGCACGAGGGCGTCCCATTTATAGTTTGTTGTTCAGTTCCGGGCGCCACACCAGTGTAGCGATATCCAACGACCAGTAACAAAACTGATACCTCACCTGCATAGCATGTCATACGAGCGTCACTTGCAAGGCATGTCATACGAGCGTCACTTGCAAGGCATGTCATACGAGCGTCACTTGCAAGGCATGTCATACGAGCGTCACTTGCAAGGCATGTCATACGAGCGTCACTTGCAAG
>LQNS02276498.1:11555577-11587332 GCA_001587735.2 Parhyale hawaiensis
ATGCTTTCAGACCTTACATTGCTAGCAGAGTTTGGCACGCACACGTATGCTACCAGACCTTGCATCACTGGCAGTGTTAGGTACGCACGTATGCTATCAGACAGGAGTTATCCACTCTTTGGAACAACAAAGATTTAAGAGGGTGCCCTTCCAACGCATCAATAATCAACATACAACACTCAATGATCGCCGTTGCGGGTGTGACCGAAGGACAGAAAGGCAATGCTGCTATAATATTGCTAGGCTGGATTAGATTAAATAACTGGTAGCAGACGGACATACGGGTCCATTTCCTGAAAGGAGCCGAGACTAAGGCTCCCATCCTCAGTGAGCCAGTGAATAGGCACCAATATAGAGTCAAGTACGCTTCAATAGACTTTCGTGCCCTCAACCATTGTATCAGCCAAACTACTCACATTCACAGCTTCAATAGGTCATAGCTTAGTGCAAACTTCCTTAATTGGCTATTCGTTTTTTTCCGTTTTGTGAATAGGCTGAGGAAAATGCGGCTGATTCCAAAGGTAAGCGGTCTGTGCAATTTTATTAACGCATTTTCCGTACCCATAACATTTTTCGGATCGCACAGTGAAGGGTTATGTAGGTACTGAAAAATTAATGAAGGCTCCCCTTGAAATAGGAACAAATGTCTTCTCACAATAAAACACAAGGATCCCGATTTAACAGATCCGAGAATATGTTTAAGGGCCAGTTCACACGTCCCTCGTATCAACGCGGCCAATTTAAGGACGAGTTCACACGTCCCACGTATCAACGCGGCCAATCACAAAAATGATCACAAGCTGTGCGTTAAGTTTGCCAGTCGCTGTCCACAGGTAGAAATGTCCTTCAGTCAAATGACTGACACCACGCGTTCAGTTATGGTATCTGTTAAATGGTTTTGATATCATTAATGTTGATCCTTACTATGCCACTTATTGCTGGCCCTCAGTGCTTTTTTCTGTAGTGCGCTCGGAGACGCTCGATGGGGATCAACAAATGCGGGTTCTTCCAAAGCGATATATTTAGATTAGGCAAGTTCACAGACAATATTAGACTTCCACCGACTTGCAGGAGCTAAGTCTAACAGGAGCTAAAAATCTAAGAGAGTTATGTGCCTCAGGAAGGGAAAGGAGTTAAAAGAACGCTAATGATCCTGAGACAGTTGCTTAAATAGGAATGGAAAGATGAAAATTGAACCGTTATGAGGCCGCCAGAAGTCTCAAGCCCTTTCTAGTCATTAACCAAATTAGACATGGCAACATCAGCAATGTGCTACGGCAAGGATCCGGCACGAAGCCTGCGTTAATTCAAGAAGCTTATGATACAAGCCACCGTTAGGACATGACCAGAGGCTCAGCTTTGCGGCCTTTCTACGAATAAATAATCCGAGAACGTATTTAGTCTGTCAGTTGAATTAACAAGCGTTTCAAGGAAAGTACTTTAGACTGGCACACCGTACAAGAGTGGGACGGAGAAATAACGAACACCTGGTGTCCAGGTCAAGCGGATTTTAAATAACAAACTTTCACAAACCGCAAGCTGGCTGTGCCAGTAGGTTGAGAGAATAATGAAAAAGCAACAGTTTCCACTGCTACGTATTGCACACTCTCAAACACTCTACACTCGTATGTGTTCTATAATTAAACGTCCCACAAACGTTCTACACTATCGTTTCTTTAGATTTTCGCTAATAATTTGCGTCGGTTTGAAGTCACATTTGTATCCCATAATCTGATAACCTGATTTAGATTGGAACAGCCTATTTCTAAAATATTTATAGCCTGACAAACCGATAAAAGGGAAATCAACAGAGAGTCATCAGCCGGCTTACAAATCCAAGATGGCGTCTGTATTCCTACATGTCCAGGTCATTTAGTTTTCTCGCGTTAAACAGGAGTACAGTGATTCCGATAGTTAAAGTGACGATAAAATAGTATTTTTGTCGACTAGTTCATGACTTGAAACCGCTATAGAGGATAAATTAAGCATTTATAATTTCTGTTTTCTAAACTTGAATGACGCGGCGCGTTGAAAAAATGGACTCGCTTCATCCTAGAGTCTTCAGCATTTGCTGCTGCTGACATCAAATCAACGCGCTGCGTCCATTAGTTTGACTGAACGCGTTACGTTGAGGGACGTGTGAACACGGCCAATATAATAGCTCACGTTAACCCAATTGATTAACCATTTATGGGGCAAGTGACCATATTTTGTTGCTGCCCCTATGATGTCATTCCTCCGAAAGAGTTTGTTAGCTGCTCGGTATGGTGTTACAACCGACTTGTGCTACCTTGAAACAAAGGCTTTTCCTGTAGAACTACAATAGAACAAATAAGCCTATTAAGAAAAGAGTTTCCCCCAGGGACGAAGATAAAATGCTGCACGAGCGTATGCTTTGCAAAGCAACCTACGGTATAATAAAATTCGCTGCTTGCTTGTGTTTGTGAAGTTACTGGAGATACATTCGATTTCCCTAGCTCTTCATATTGTTATGGCGCTTTTCCTTTTATCGATAATGAATTGAATACAACATTGACTACAAGTCTGGATATTCGCTTAACTCATTGTGCTGACATACTGCTCGTATTGTCTTAAAAAAATATTTATTTCACAGTCGGATCAAACTTGCGTACCCACGCAATATTTCCTATCTCCAGACGGGACTGTTCCCGGCGTTTCTTCATAAAATGTTTTCAGTACGTTGCTGGTGTACATTTGCGTATCGAAGATTTAAAAATCACTGACTAGAGTCCTTGCGGAATCTCACAGCCCGCTACTACAAAGCTTACAACGAGAGATCAGCAGTACTTGGAGCACAGTACAACTTCCCGCCACAACGGGCTTATAGAGAGATCCAGACAACAAATTGTGATCGAGCTGGAACACAGATGGCAGAGACCAGCGCTGTTACTATACAGCCGTCATTTCGCTTCATCACAGTGGACTGTAATAAATTCTTGTAGAAGCCGTGAGAATCTTATTTTTGGATGGTAGTATCAACGCACATTCTATCAATGACTGATACTTAACAGTTATTAAATTGCAGTCGATACGATTTACTTCCACAAAATTTTACTCAGTTTTATTCTATTTCCTTTAATTTGCTTCGATTAAAAAGGTCAACATGACCTCAGTGCGCTCCAGCTAACTGCAGACGGCAACATGACACACACACACAGCGCGTAGGTATGTACAAGCGTATATTATCATGAACATTATACATTACCGATAGATACATTTACGGTACATACAGTACAATCTATACAGTCACAGCGATATTAGTCTATGTTACATTTTATAGCATTACAAAGAGGGTAGATAATTTTCTAAGGATCAGTATAGGACTAAAGCTCAAAAAGGATGAAAAGAGCATTTCGAAACCATCTTACTCTTTTGCTTATATTTTCTTGAACTTTTGCACTACTTCGCTAAAATCAACAGCTCGGTGTATATTTACGATACCCTTAGGCGAGGAGCTAGGGCCTTCCTTTGTTTGTAAATACTGATAAGTTTCTAATGCAAGGAACTGCTGAAATGCGTGCGCTACGAACAAATCAGTATATTGGCGAATAAACAGAGCCTGGCTCGATTCCATCACCAATTATACGATGGCGATGGTGTGTAGACCATCGCCATTGGAAAAACTACGATGTTACGATGGAACATCGCAAAAATCCATCGGCGATAGCGATGGTCCGACGCTCCGATGGAAATCGTATCAAACAATCGGCGATGGACAATTTCTCCATCGGCGATGGTGTTATGAGGAAGAAATGGTCCGATGAAATGACTAAGCATGCCATCGGCGATGGCATACGATGGGCATCGTCATCGGTTGTACTTCCGATGCCGATGAAATAAGGCTAAGACTACAGAAAAACGGCTTGAGTCTCAAATATTCATTTTCTTCAGTAGCATTAAAACAAAGAGGGGTGTTGGCGCAGTTCTCAATTCCTACATTGAAGAAGAGGAATAATCTTTCCCGATAGACCAGATGCCGGCCGCTGAGCCTTCACAAAATTGAAGTGCCCATCGCATACACATGTCTTTCGGTTTCTTTCGGTCTTTCTTTTAGCTTCTCATCCTTAAGGTTTATTTCGTCTTTCTTCTTTTATCCCGTTCTTTACAAGTGATACATTTATTTATAGAATAACCCATTGTGTACAGTGATATGCTTTAGTGTGACGTATTTTGCGCTGTGTACCAAGTTAGTGGAAGTTAATGAATGGGCTACTAAATAGAATTGTACAGTCTCCCCTGGGACCCCAGGGGCGTGTTGCAATCAAACGCCGGTGTTACCCTGACAGTGTTACTCGTGTAACAGTGAATGCGACGTGCGATCTCAGCGCCCCAACAATGTGTTGCTTAATTTTCGGCAAGCTTAAACACATGCATTTCTGGCGGAGTCTTTGTTTGGCTGTGTTTTAGGATATAAAGTTAAGAAAACTACGCGAAAGTGCTTCTTATGCTAGAATTCAAGCAATATATGGCAGTCATACATTTTGTAATACTTATATTTGAGTATCATAGTCAATGTTTGTAAACAAAAACAGTGTTACCCAGCTCATAACCCTAAAATTTATGAGGGTAGTCGTCGGTGTCACCCAGTGTTACCCAACCTGTGTCGCAATGGAGGCCGGTGTAGCACATGTGACACCGACGACCTGATTGCATCACACCCCAGGATGGGTAAATAGCCCTAGGGTTACCTCACCACTCACATAAAAATTATACGTACCCAATGACCCCACGCTTTAGGCCGTATATCTTTGTTACCCGAACTATTTTCGGGTCAGATGAAATAGCACCCTTCGTAACTTCGGGTAGGTTAGGTGAGGGCAGGTCTGGTTTTCCTAACCACCTATTTTTTCAGTTTCGGGTGCGTCAATTTTGGGCTCTTGGGTGAGTTGTGGTTAGGTTAGTTAGGTTAATCAGGTTCGCCCATCTTGAGTTATGGAACAGCGATCCAGGGGGAATGAGTAGGCTGATCTAGACATTAGCTAGGCCTTTGGGACGTCTCTCTTTCGAGCCCACTTTGCTTCCTTCCTGATTTAGTACTCTGCTGGCTGTATTCTAATCTGTTCTTCCTCCTCTTTCCCGACTTGCTGTTACCTTGTGTGTTAGTCCACCTTGGTACGGGAGTCCAGCGTTTCTATCGACATACTACGTGTTCCTTCCTTTTCTTTCCCTTGGATCGCCAGTAGAGATGCCTAGGACAATATAATAGCTGCGTAATCTCTGAGTGTTCTCGAGTCTCTAGCTATTTCAGGTAATTCATCAACAGATAATTCTTGATAGATTTCGTGTACGGTATTTGCATTCAAGTTAACTTATTCCATTTTATTTTCTACAGAGCACGCAATGTTTGCAACCCTATTTTTCTTGAGCCCTTCTTGAATAAATAGATGGTACTTATATCATTGTGTTGACATTACCCTCATCTTAAAGCTCAGCGACAAGACCTTAGTAAAGCAAATAATCCAGGCCGTTGGCCCAGTAGATTGGCCCATACAGGAGGGTTACAAAGTTTATTTTAATACATTTCCCAGATCTAACAATGCCAATTAATAGTATTGACCTTACATTTCGTACCTTTTATCAGCTAAGAATAGTATTACTGGTTTGAAAATCGCACACAGGCCGAGGTTATATGAGATGCTGCTTTTATTCGATGTTTGTGGTCTGAAAGATTTATATTTTTAAAATGTGTTAATACGATGGCCATCGCCGATGGTTATTTCATCGTAGGTCATCGCCGATCAAAATTGGGTATTTTTTGTTCCGATCGAGCGATGGTATTGCCATCGCCATCGTAAGAACGATGGCAATGGCCATCGTACCATTGATTTTGCCATCATACCATCGTAACATTATCGGAGATGCCGACCTCTGCAAATGAACAATAATTTTATATATACTATACGTACTTCGCACTTTCTAATTCAAAATATTGATCACAAAATTATGATCATACATCCGCTCTCTACATTTTCATATTACATGGAATTGTCGAATATCAAAGGCCACCTTACCTTTACAGGAGGAGGTACCCTGAGAACGCTTTATTAACGCTTCTGGTACACAACAGACACAACTGAGCGTTCATCAATAAACGGCATCACCTTAAGTTTCTCAATTTCGTCAAATTATATAACTAAAAATGTTTAAGGTTTTCTAGCGTAACGTTTGAACGTTCATTAACACAGGCATCGACTAAGTTTTCTAAATGCGTCTAAAAATGCAGTTGTTTCTATTCTATTTTGAGACAGTATTACTTTGAGACAGTATTACTTTGAGACAGTATTACTTTGAGACAGTATTACTTTGAGACAGTACTGCCCGATAGTCATTCAATCGTTTTTATAACTACCGATATCCATCTGCCTATGTTAGTAAAAAATATACAATACAGTACACTCTAGTTTGAACTATACATAAACTTACTGTAGGGCGTCTTATTCATGATAAGTAATATTAATTTATTCAGCATTGACTATATGTTTTAGTAGCTAATTAGAGACAGTTTTTTTTTAGAAATCTGTGGATTTAACGAGCTTTGGCAGAAATATTAAATGTATCTAACTTCCGCTTTAGCGATTTGCACTGTTGCGAGTCTCACACTTCCAAATGTCTACGCTGTTTTAGTGACTCTAACGGAAACATTAAAAGTATCAAAGTTTTCGTCCAGCAGTTTACACTTTTGCGAAACCCCACAAGTCTAAATGTCTATGTTTTTTTATTAAGTGACTCAAACGGGAATATTAAAAGTAGCAAAGTTTGTTCTAACTATTTACAATGTTACAAAAACCTCACTCGTTTAAATAATCTATGTTGTTCAAGTGACTTCGACGGGAATACATAAGTATGAAGGTTTTGTTTCTTGCATTTAGAGTGGTGAGAAAATGCCACTGGTACAAATGCCAGAGATGATTTGCTGCACAACCAAGCAGCCATTGATATCACCGACCACATACTTGTGTAGAGCAACAGTATGAGGGGACAAGCTTGCAGAGTCTCATGATGAGGCAGGTATGGTAATATCCAACAGGAATGTCTGCACGAGCATCTCTGCAGCAGGATCTCGTGCTCTGTGCTACAGGCTTGTTTGAACCGTCGACTTAAATAACGGTAATCTAATCTGATTAGTTTCAACTTCTATGGAATTCAGCTTCTGAACTCTAGCTCTGCCAGTTTGGAACGATTTCCTGACATAAATCACAAAAAGATTTTGTTTGGCACTGCAAGAAAGTCAGTCCCGCTACAACATACTTCATATGTGACTCAAGCGTAAAACTCTATCCAAATTATGTAGTGAATACAACGCTCACAAGTGAAGTTCCGAAAGATTAAAAGTTAAACTGATTAAATTTCTCAGTCCATGGGACCAAATTTGGCTTGCCTTATCACGAGCAAATTTAGAAATCCTTTAGTACTTTAAGAACTTTTTAGGCCACCCCAGGAGTGGTCTGTGATTTAAGCGTTTGGGGCAGCCACAAATACTATCAGAATCCATCGTATTTGAATAAATACTCCTCTGCCAGATATATGCTTCAGTTTTCCGACGGCAAGCCCTGGCCGAGGCAGAGTGGTCAGCTATTGTTTTTATTGTTTTTCTGTCGGACGATGCCGCCTCGCCATGCTGAGATTATTTTCACAGGCTCCATGATTAACGAACAAGACGGCCTTAGCTATTCAAAAGTGCTCCAACGAAAAAAATAACTTTTCAATATTAACGAGATGACGGCCATGTAATATCGTGCCCTAAGGCTAAGGTGGCAGAGGAAATACATTTCATACCCGCGTTTTTATTGCCTTTGAACTAGTAAAATTTAATAGATTATACACATTTGTTGCGGACTCGGGATATGAGTAAAGTAAGCGGTATCCGTGTCAACTGAAACGTCTCGTGAATAACAGCCACCAGCATGTTTATACGAACTGAGACAAGTGTTGCTCCAAAGCAGCACACTTTCCCGTGCACGGACGAAAAGTACCTGCTTTGGTGTGCACCTCTAGCACATAAATTAAAATTTCGCGCTCCATTGAGTGGCTACGGTAGATTTTTCTCATTGGAGGCTGGAAAATTGGCTAGTTTTGAGACAACTTTTATCTGAATGTCAGAAAAAGATGCGGTCAGAACTTAACTCCAATAACCAATTATTGACTCGCATGAAAGTGCGATCACAAAATTTGTTCATGGAAAAAATTATTTAATTATTCAATTGACTAGCAATCTATGCTTTATGTATAAAAATAGGCATACGAGATGAGTAAACGAAGCTCTAAGACTCGTAGTTGTGCTTTAGATCTGACATCACTGGTGGCTTGCCGTTTGGATGGGATGCATGATAACGTCTGGAACTCTGACAGTGCGAATTTCATGACAGTATAATCAACAGTCGTACCATTGCGATTAGTTAAGTGAACGATTTTTCTCTTTATTTTTGAAGGTTAGTCTTGAGCATAGTTTTCTGAGTAATATTCGTGTCGACTTCTCCTCTCCACCTCAATGATTAAATGTGATAATGGGCTGTGTGGGCCAAATTGAACTTTTCCGCAATCATTCTGTCTGTCGCCAAGTTGACTGCTAGAGAACCTGGGTCCTTTTTTCGAATATTAATCAGATATTGAAGTTGAAAATTGTCCGCTGCAAAGTTCATTTTCAATCAAGTCTCAGCCTTTTGAGGATGTCTTGAACCACTTAAAAATCTAGCTCGTGATAATACATAGTCTCCTAAGCCTATAGGTCTCTGTGATTTTAATCAATAGTTTCGGTTCCACTATTCCTAAAGCAATACTCAGTAAAACGACTGGTTCGCGAACCAATCGCTGTAGACTTCCTATTGGGTTTACCTTGTTCAAATTTCACAGTTGTCAGTTTGCATCCCATCTAAACTGCAAGCCCTCAGTGTGGCCAGCTCTAACTCACCGCTACAAGTCTCATTAGTTCATATACACAACTCGTATATTATGCATCGTCAATATTACTCTTAATAAACAATACGATATATTCGGCATTCTTTTTCGCACAGAACTGGATATTCATCATTTTGTTTTATAATTCCGTTTACCTACAAACTTTGGCATATATCGTTATTTTATCATGCTAGTGTCTCAGACATTTATTAGGCATTCATGATGTTATGTATATATATATATATATATAATCGCCACCGGTTTCACAAATAAACAGAGACATTCATGTCATTACTACACAGTGTCCGTTTCATTTTACACAGAAAATTAAACATTCACGTCGTGGCAGCTTGCTTGCGCAGACAAAATTAGGCATTCATTTCTTTGCTTTATCGTGGCCGTTTTCACACACAAAATTGGACATTCATGTAGTTATTTTGTCGTGGCCATTCACCGAAGATATTTCAAAATTCTCAGTTTTGATGTTGGCGTACATTCGCGTGGACGACTGAAAATTGTACTGCGAGAGGGAGGTTGTGTTCGAATCGTCATGTCGCAGGCAGACGAATATGTGACGATTGAAATGTTTCCTGAAAGTACCGCTGATCCAGTAAAGTGCAATGGGGTTAATGCACGAATTGATGAATGAGAGACAAAAGCCAATGATCCTCACGCAGTTCCAGACATAGTTGTAGTCTTCTGCAGCAGTAGGATGGAAATAGAACCACATCATAAAGACGTTGTTTGGGAAGAAGCAGATGGCGAATATGAGCACGAAGGCCAGGACAAGCTTAGCTACTTTACGTCGGGACGCCGCCTGCCTTTGATGAGTCGTCCTCTGCTGAGGGAGGCACTCACCAGGTATATCTTGAGTCATGAGGTGCCGTGCCATGAGTATGTAGTACGTGCTGATGATTATCAGCGGTATCAAGTAGTAAACCAGGAACCTGAAGAGCATATTAATCTGAGGGTACACTTCCCCAATATACTTCGGGAAAGGAAAGCAGACGACGATAGGTTCTTCGTCTGACTTCGTGAAGGTACGAAGACGAGTCAGCACGGCCGCTGGAATCGATAGTATCAGGGAGAATGTCCAGATGAATGCAGTGACCAACACCGTGTGCTTCATCTCATCTGTTCTTTGACTAAACGTCTGTACGATGGCATAGTAGCGGTTGACGCTTAGGGCAGTCAGTGTAAACACAGTCACTCCGACGGAAATGTCTTTGACGGTCTCGTGAGTTTTGCAGATGATCTCGCCGAAGGGATACTCCTCCAATGTAAACACCATCGACACCGGCGGCACCGCGAACAGCAACACCAACAAATCCCCGAACGCAAGGGACAAAATATATGTGTTTGGCACACTCCTCATTTGTGGGTACTTGAAAAAGAAGAAAACTAATGCGCCGTTACCAATTATTCCGACGAGGAATATCAATAAGAAAAGAATCGGCACCAAGTACCTCTCCGGCCTGGCAGCCATTGGAATGTAAGGAAGAGAGCCGTTATCTGAAGAGTTTGTTTGACATTCTAAATTGAATGTCATGTTGACATCCAGGCTTCCGTTCACGGGGGAAAAGTCGCCCATGCTCTCGGTTGACAGTCTGCAAGACGCTTTCCGGAAGTAAGATGTCTTCGCCGGGGAGATGACGTTCCTTAACGTTGCGTTCGGTGCCTCGTATTTCCACCTCTGCGCCGCACCGATGTTTCTGAAACAAAATAAATGCAATTTATTTTTGCTTGTCTCTTGTAGTTATATTCAAGTGCCGGATATCGGGAAATTTCCTAAACTCATTTAACGAGACAACGTTTTGTTTTCGTTATCGATATCGACTGCCCGAAACTGGGGATTTTCCAAAAACGATATCGATGCCAGCGAATTAAAGTGATTTTATCCCCCAAAATTTCCGCATATCAAAGTATGGGGAAATTATTGATTGGTCACAAGCTACTCTGTTCCCAAATCGATCCTATGAAAGACAGATAAAACTTCAATAAAATATTTTGATTATAAATGCAGGGACCTCAAACAAAAAACAAATTGTTTTTGGTAAAGCAAAAGAAGTGTTTGTCATCAAGAAACACAAATTCGTAGCGGAGAGAAGTCAACTGTAGGTTACGATCATTGAGTTTTAGAACATCATAATGACCTAAGACTAATTAAAACTAATTTTACAATTATTTATCATTAACCAGCGCTCAGGTATGACTGCGTCTTGCCCGTAGATATTCCTGCGTCACCATGATCTATTTGCTTCATTACCACTGGTAAAGAGATAATGCTTTTGTCGAAGTTTGTTGGTCTCTTTGTTATTATGTTTGTCTGTCATCAAGATGACCTAGAAAGTTGGGAACGGAAGGAATTTAAGTTTCCTAAGAGTTGCATTTATTTGTAAAAAAAAAAATGGGAGTCATCCCTATTTGCATTACTAATACCAAGAAAAAATATGCCTAGCAATTGACAACAACAATTATCTGGAAATTTCAGCACTTCTACCAGCAAATAAGACAAGTTGTGTATGTAGTAATGTGAGTTCGCACTGAATCCGTTGCTGTGCCTGCTTGATCAGCAGAAAAGTGCGCAATTTTTGAGTTCATATGCACTTAAAATTTGCAAAGACATTCGAAACGTTACAAGTTACACATTGCTAAGACAACTAGCTTCACGTCCAACATTTAACTTAGTCTTGTAAAGATACATTGTTGTGCCTCAAGGACACTGCGAAACAAAATACTCTGACGCCGATTTGAGGGAAGACGATCATTTGACTGTCGTGTGAATCAGCCTATACGCACTCTACTACGCAGTTGCTAATTCCACATAAAGTAATAAACTGATAATGTGGAGGTACGTCAGGACCTCCAGGCAGTGTACATCGATAATATTGTTTCCCAGTGACAAATAAGCGCGTTAAGATAAGGAAATATCAGGCTATGCACTGGGATTCTAATACCCACAGTCAATATTGGAGCAGCTCTTGAGCTGAGATGCCACTGACAATACATGGCATGTGCTGTCAGGACCTGTGAGGCTGCCTGCTCTGTAGTTCTTTGCCTCGAGCTTTGAAGAAGGAAGCAATTCGAGGAAAAAAAAGGGTTTCTCTCAGAGTGAAGAAGGTGTCAGTGCTCTACAGAAGGCTCGTGTGCGAAGAGGAAGTGTCTTGTGGTGAATGTCTTTGCCGCTTTGTATTATTGCTAGAATTTTTTTTTTTTTTGAGGGGGGGTAATGGTTCTCAGATTGAACGTGTCAACGCTTTGAAGAAGGCTGTGCGTTGATCGAAAAGGTCCCGAGATCAAACCCAATATGAAAATCATTGGCATTTAGTCGATGTGTATAGAGGGTACATAATATCAGCTATGAATTTCGGATTGGCGTACGTCGCTTGCGTTTGTACTGATGATAGATACATCTTCGTCTTTCGGAAAAAAAAAAATCTGGAAAACATTTAGAAGTGAAGATGATTTCTTGGTGTTAACTTCTCAAACGTCCTGAAGAAAGGAGATTAATAAAAACTAGAACACTCTGTGAGCGCATACCTCCGCCAAGCAAGCCAAAGGTAAGGAAAAATTCCAATTATTTCTGAATCCACGATTTCCTTTGTATCAACACCAAAATTTAATCTGTTCCTCTTGACAGCAATAACAGCTTCTGTAATTTTCTTGAAAATCCGTGATGACTTTCGATCAGCTGTTAAAATAACAGATAATAATAAGTATAGCAGTCAATATTAGGGCATGTCGCTATGGAGGTAAAAACCCCTTTAGAAAAAGCAACGTTTTTCCGAATATCTCTTTAGAGTGAATGAACATGAAGGCATCCGAAGCAATATGGTTATAAAGAATTTGTATTTTCAAAGAATATTAATGAGTTAGCATTGAGGAGATATGGGCTGGAGTGAAAAGATAAAACACGCGTAATTACCTGCGCCAAGAAGGTGATGTTTTTGTCGAGTTTATCTACTCGTCGGTTTGTTTATCTGTCTGTCTGCCTGCTACCAAGATAACTCAAAATGTTATGGACGGATCTTCACGAAATTTACAGGGATGGTTAGGTATGTTTGGAGGAACAGATGATTAACTTTTTGTGAAGATCCTTTCAACCGTTAGTTTCTTGGTCTGCTTCTTCATATTTTAGAAGCGTCTTTAAAAAGTTATGGACGGTTCTTCATAAAATTTTTAAGATCTTTTAGGGTTATAAAAAAGAATATATGACCAAATTCTTGAGATAATCTATTTGTTGATTTCTAAGATTGACTTTCCGTTTGTCAGCAACATAACCTTAAAAGTTGTTAACGGCTCTCTATGAAATTCGAGAATTTCAAAGAAATGTTAAAAGACCCGAAGAAATATTGGTGATGATTGGTGAGTTCGTATGTGTTCGGATACTCTTTGTCAAAATGTTGGTGTGTACTATCAGTTCTAAGGTTAGAAACGAATATTCAAGAAATTTTATAAGAATTGCCAAAAATTTTAAAAGACCCAAATCACTAGATTTTGGTGATGATCGGTTTGTCAATTTGTGTGCATTACTGATGTTTGTCAAAATGTTTGTCAAAAGATGACTCAAAAAGTTTTAGACGGATATTCATAGCATTTACAGGACTTGTTAGACGTATTAAGAGGCAGAAATGATCAAAATCGAGGATGAGCAAATTTAATCCTAGTTTCAAGATCAATTAAAGATTGCTTGGCGGAGTATGAACTCTCAGAGTGCTCTAGTTACTTGAATATGATTGCCTTAATCAGATGTGACCGTGGTACTGAAGTGAAGCACGATTGTGTTACTCTACTACGATCGGACAATGATGGACGATTCGTATTAATTAAGTATGATGGTGATAATGGTGTACTCTTATGGTACTCAACTGTGATGAAGATAATGAAGTACGATATTGCTAAGCAAGGACCATATTGTGATTCAAGAGTGCTGACACTAATCAATTACAGCTGTGCACGATAATATCCAGATGCAACGAATTTCTTTTCTTCATATAATCCCAAATTTCTTAGATTCATCTACGACATTTTGGTAATTTTTGCCATCATCAACTAGTCTACATAATATATGAAGCTTATTAAAGTGAGCATTGATGAATAACTGTGGAAAGAATTTCACACAGCTCATTGGCAAAAAAAAAAAAAAAAAAAACTGCAATATGTAATTGATTCCCAAACAGCGAATTCCGCTGTATCAATTTCAATTAATGCAGACAATAAAGCAGCTCCTAGAATTTTAAAACTTCATCGTAGTTGATTCCTTAGAGTGGCACAAAAAAATTAAATTTCAAAAATTCAGTTTCAACTCAATAGATTCAAAGCAATAACCCAAAGGATAAAATTTCAAAAAAATTCAGTTTAATCAAATTCAGACAATAACGTAGATAAAACTTTAAAATTGAATTTATCTTATCTTATGAATCTTTGCAGTGGTAAAATTTCAAGAAAGTTGAATTAATTCTATGCAATGATGTGGAGGACTGAAATTTAAAAATTTCTGAAATAAGTTACAGAAAAAGCCTCACAGCTGATGATAGTCTAAACAAATTCTACTTCGCTCCTCGAATATTGAAGGTCTCGTTATGTTCAAACTCATCATTATAGGGCGTTTGTATCCTGCTCGTGGAAT
The DNA here is from genome assembly GCA_001587735.2 of Parhyale hawaiensis. Classification (NCBI taxonomy): domain Eukaryota; kingdom Metazoa; phylum Arthropoda; class Malacostraca; order Amphipoda; family Hyalidae; genus Parhyale; species Parhyale hawaiensis. The sequence goes on from LQNS02276498.1 coordinate 11,570,123, forward strand.
TTTTATGATCGATGTGTTAGAAACCTATGCTACGTTGATCAACTATGCCGACGATTCCACTTTGATGGCAGTGATACCTGCTCCTCGCCTGCCTGATGCTGTCGCTCAGTCTCTGAATAGGGATTTGTCACGCATTAGCGCATGGTGCTCGGCCTGGAGTATGAAGCTGAATGCCGATAAGACCAAGTCGATGACTATCAGTCGGTCTCGGACACTTGTACCGCAGCATCCCCAACTGGAGATTGATGACACTTTACTTCAGGAGTCTAGCTCCTTGGAGATTCTTGGTGTTATCTTTGATGAGAAGTTTACTTTTGAGCCGCATATTAGGAGGTTGGTGCCACGTGCTTCCACTAAGATTGGGCTACTGCGTAAGGTGAATTCCGTGTTTGGTGATAGTCAGGTTGCCCGTAGATGTTTTATGCGTTTTTGCTGCCTGTGTTGGAGTATTGCTCACCGGTCTGGGCTTCAGCTGCTGACACTCACTTGCGTCTGTTGGATCGACTTGTTAGTTCAGCCAGCAGGCTGTCCGCTGATAATGATCTAGTGAACCTGTCCCACAGGAGGAGAGTAGCAGAGCTATGCATGTTTTATAAGGTGTACAATAATGAGAGGCATAGGTTACATTCTTCTCTCCCTGCCCTCAAGGTTTTCGGGAGAGTGACTCGTGCTGCGTGCGGAGCGCACTCTTTCACTTTGGACGCTGTCAGATGTCGAACTAATCAGTTTTGTCGGTGCTTCGTGCCCTGGTCGGTTAAGGTTTGAAATTTGTTGCCGGCATCGGTTTTTGGTCGTATTGGCCTTCAGGCGTTTAAGTCAGCTGTTAATGGTTTTTTGCTGGATTTCCCTTAGCAGCATTTTGGGCTTCCCGGTGTTGCAAGATGCTTCATTTGGGTTGTATTGCCTGCCCGTGGGAGCTCAAGCGTGAAGTTTTAATAATAATGATAGTAATAACAATATCCAATTGATTGTAATCTAGGTCACTGCCGATTTTTTGAAAGAAATGATTTATGAATGATCAATTTTTAACGAACTTTACATAGATCATAATTGTATTGTACACCCATGCTATGACCAGCGCTGATATGAAGGGGTAGCTGCATGGATGCACATGTCGAATAAGTTCCTCATTAAGGGTAGTACTTAAGAAGTGTAGTAACTGTCTAAAGGCGAGTTCACACGAAATTCATTCCAACCCCTTCGCTCAAACTTGAAGACACTGCACGTTCAGTTGATCGAGAGAGTTGTGGCGAACGCTTGAGTTTGAAGGATGAATCACATTTGTTTGTTTTTTAAGCGTTGTCCGAGTCCAGTTCTGTAAACAAAACATATAAATGCTGAATTTATTGATGGTAGCGTTTGCATATCATTAAAGAATAGATACAAATATTTTTTCTTCAATTTAATGATCAGAATCACTATAATCCCGTATAAGCCTAGAATACTGAAAATGTTGTAAGTATCCCAAAGATACCATGTTTGTTTTGATAAAAAAAAACAGCTTACTACTATGTGGTGATTTTACTTTTGTTGGTTCATCCGGCATAAGTATATTAGAAATAGTCTGATCCACTTGAAATCAGGCTATGCGATTGTGGGATAGGAATGTAACAAAAAATGCGAAACATAAACAAAAATAAATCAAGAAATTATATCGTAACTGAACGACTCATTGTTCATGTAACTGAGAGACGCTTCTATGTACGATTTTGTACGTATAGAGAGTGACAGAAAAAGTTGACGCACAGATCGTGTTTGTTCACATAATCAAGCGCGTTAAGGTGAATGACGTGTGAACTCAGCTTAACATAGACTCTTGCGGCATCACACGGCCGGGTTTCACAGACATGCGGCACTGCACTACGAAGTTCCCAATCTTATGAAGTTTATAACCAACGTTTCGTTTGTTGGTGCGCATCAAGTCGGGACCATTCTCTTGCAATCTTCTCGATCCATTGCAGAAGAAGGCTCGGGGATTATCTAAAAGCAAAGTCGACCTCCAAATTGAAGTTTTCCTTTCTTATCGCAAAGTCTTGACAATAGCAAGGAGAGCACTCCACTCTTACTCCTCACTTTTTTTTTGCCCTTTGTGTAGAATAATGGAGTAGTTCAAGTCTTTCTGCACTGAGATACAGGACTTTAGCCACCCCCTGCTAGCTTTGTGTTCACCATATGGTGCAATTTAAGTTCATGTAGTACATTTGTTTGTTTATTAATTTCTCGGTTTGAGGAACAGCATCCAGAGGTTTACTGGTTAGGAAGGTTTTATAAAGTTTTTTTTTTTAATATTATTTACAGCAAAGTTGGTTGTTCCCAACTAGTTTCCCCCGGCAGTAACTATAGGCCTTCGTTTCCCATACACACCATCGCTTTCTCCAAGTCCAGAGACTATGTAGGGCTTTTTATTTTATAGCTGTTACTTGCTTGTTGATTTCCGTAACCTTTAACTGAACTACAACTCACAAACGTTCATACCAACCAACTTTTATGACCTCAGATCAAGAAAAGATGCTTGGCATCCTTTTTTCTTACTTTTTTGCGTTGCAATTTACTTCCCTTCATCTTAGAATAAAATAATAAGGCACAGCTCGACCGTCTAGACCAGACGCAACCGTCCTTTATCTTGCAATTATATCAACCTGAATTATTTCAGGTCTTTTCTATGAACGTCAGATTTGTCATTTTCTCCTTGATGGTGAGTGTTGAAACTAAACTGGATTTCACCAGCAGCCTCTTGCACCTCCTCCGTCTCTCTCCTTACACCGGTTCATTGCTAATCAGAGAAGTGCTGCTGCAGATTTACCTGCCGTAATGATCCACAACTCCTCATTAACGTTGTCTGTAGCGCACCAAAGCTGCCCAATTACCCCCTGCAGCGAATCAGGATACAAAGGCCTTACGAGTGGCGGAAATTGGACGCCCCAAAGTTACTTTGACTTAGTGAGGGCGAGAATTTGTACTTCTGCCCGTTAATTTTCTGGTGGAGTCGAAAGGACCATTTTTGCGGAAATCATTCGGCGAAAAGACGAGAGTTAATCCAACACTTCATGGCATGCTGGTAGGGCTCCGACGACCATACAGTCGAGGCCTGTCATTGTTTGACACCGTGCTGTGCTGTCCAAAATAGTCGTACGAGAATACTCATGTACTCTTTCACTTTGGAGAATGTTAGATGCAGAACTCGTCAGTTCAGTCGGTGCTTCGTGCCCTGGTCTGTTTGGGTTTGGAGTTCATTGCCGGTATCAGCTTTCGGTCGTATTGGAATGCAGGCTTTTAAGTCAGCTGTTAATCCATGGTTTTATGTTGGATTTGGATTTTCTTTAGCTGCGTTTCGGGCTTCCCGGTGTTACAAATTGCTTCATTTGGGTTACACCTGTCCGTCACGGCCCGCGCGTGAAGTTTTAATAATAACGTGATCACTCTGAGAGCGTATACCTCCGCCAAGCGAGGCAACGGTAGCAAAAAAATTCAAATGGGCTCTGAAACCATAATTTTCTTTGTATAAACTCCAAAATCTGATCATTTGTGCCTTTTGATAATAACAGCTTGTGCAATTTTCTTGAAGATCCGTTCGTAACTTTTTGAGTTATACTGCTAACAAACGTTATGACAAACATGAGTCAAACATACAAACGAACTAAGCGATCTGCACCAAAATTTAATCATTCATGTCTTTCATCATAATGAATAACCCCGATAAATTTTCTAAAGATCCATTAATTATTTTTCAGTTATTGTGCTGACAAGCATAAAATTAAATACTGTGACAAACAAAAAAACGAACGAACAAACGGATCATTACCAAAATTTGGCCATTTACTCTTTGTTATAGCCCATACCTAGCAACTCATGTTAATTTCATAAAAAATCCATCCATAAGTTTTTGAGCTATGGTATTGAGCAAAATGAGGCAGACAAACAAACAAACAAACAAACAGATGAACATATCTTCACCAAAAGTAGATCATCTGTTCCTCCTAACATACCAAACAATCCCTGTAAATTTCGTCCAAATCGGTTCAAAACTTTTTGAGTTATCTTGGTGACAGACTGACAGACAAATAGACAGAGAGACAAACACGACGAAAACATAACCTCCTAGGCGGAGGTAATAATGGGTTCATTTTTGCAAGTATAATGCTGCTATAAAACTTCAAACGCCTTGGTGAACCTCGATAGAGGTACCTAAATCAAATTATCATCATGTTTCTCATGGGTACATTGCAAACAATACATTATAACCTCTGCCAAGGAGGTTATGTTTTCGTCGTGTTTGTCTGTCTGTCTGTGTGTTTGTCTGTCTGTCTGTCTGCCTGTCACAAAGATAATTTAATAAGTTATGAACCGATTTGGATGAAATTTACAGGGATTGTTAGGTATGTCAGGAGGAACAGATAATTAAACTTTTGGTGAAGATATGTCCATCAGTTTGTTTGTTTGTTTGTTTCTCTGCCTCATTTTTCTCAATGCATAACTCAAAAAGTAATGGATGGACTTTGATGAAATTGGCCTGAGTTGTTAGGTATATAACAAAGAGTAAATGACCAAAGCTTGGTAATGAACCGTTTGTCCGTTCGTTCTTTTGTCACTTTTTAATTTTATGCTTGTGAGCTCAATAAGTCAGAAAATAATGAATGGATCTTAATGAAATTTATAGGGGTTGTTTGTAATGTTAAAAGACGTAAATGATCACATTTTGGTGCTGATCGGTTTGTTCGTTTGTATGTTTGATTCATGTTTATCTTAATGTTTGTTAGCAGTATAACTCAAAAAATTATAAACGGATCATGAAGAAAATTTCACAATCTGTTATTACTATCAAAAGGCACAAATGATTATATTTTGGAGTTTATAAAAAGAAAATAATGGTTTCAGAGCCAATTTGAATTTTCATGCTACCGTTGCCTCGCTTGGCGGAGGTATGCGGTCTCAGAGTGCTTTAGTTACGACTGGTTTGACATTGAGGTATCTAAATTTTACGTAAATTTCCGATGAGCTGACAAAGAGTATACAGTACATAGCAAATCCTAGATCATGACAAAAATCTACGGATTTACCCTCAGATTCCGAGAACACAGGGAATTCTGACCTTCCCTCCCCACATCTTGCCGCAGAAATAGAAGTAATTCTCATTGAGTGGACATTACGATGGCTGACCAAAGACCGGACGCCACAGCTCTCCGCACGCTCCTCAGCTCCCATTAGGATAAAAGGCTTCCGGGGACAAAATCGATCTTCCAACTGGCGCCGAGATACAAATTTGTGCCTGTTTATAGGCTTGATATTGTGGCGGCGTAAAATAGGCAGAAATTGACCAATATAAGGAAATGAGACTTTATTGCAGCCCTCAGATGTAAATAATATGACCCTGACGTCAGGGCTGCTCAGTTGGTTGCACCAAACCTGACTCCCACGTTTCTTTTTCTTAACATTAGAAGCCAATTTTTTACAGATTCCGATCCGAGGTGCTGTAAGCTTCCGACTACTGTTTCCCCCTTCCTCCTCCATTTCCCCCGCCCCAAAAATAAGCGATTCATACCGACTCCGACGCAGTAACTCAGCCTGGAGCGACAGTGACTACGCTCGGGTATATAGTGCAAGAAAATCTGGTTAACATAGTTTCGAATAACGTAGAATTCGATGAACATAGCCTCGATTTAGATACCGAGACCCAGATTAAGATATGAAATACACACCGTTCCTCAATTAACATAATATTCAGACGACGTTGAAAATATTTCACTAACTACTTATTCGATTAAAATAGATTGTATTAACATAGCCCCCAATCCCCTATGTTAATCGGGGGTTTCCTGTATTGAATCAAGTAAATTTTCATAGTTTCTCAGAAATTCCCTGCAGAAAATCCTTCCGAGTTCTGTGTATTTATTCTCTTGAGCGCACGCTTGCAGAGTTTCCTTACCAAAAACGCCAGCGCAGATTTTGTTCGAGAAATAACATAAAACGTTAATTGTACAAAGGCGTGTCTCTAGACGCTGTGCACGATGTCGCTTTCTGGCAACGAGGCAATGGTTTCAAGGAGTCCATATCCAGCAAAAAAGATTGATAATAATAAGTTGGCTCCATTATCAACAGGACAAATTTTGTGTAAAAGTAATTCTGCGTGGTAATGTAATTATCGGACATTAATACTTATGCAATGGGGATCATTTCCTGAAATTGATAAAATAACTGTACATCGTAACATAATTTTCAGATGTTATTGATAAGGCGCAGTGGGGTACTTTTGGTGAGCATCCAGTGGTCAAAAGCAATGGGATCGTCTTTAGTCATTGTTACTTATGTCAGATGAGATAACTTGCTGCAGTACTGAGATAACTATCAGTAGTGATTGGAGATTACAGAAGTTAATTCATTTGCTTATCGACGTAATATTCATTTATTGATAACGCTGTGTGGTGAAGCAATGTTCAGGTACTCGTAATTTTATGCAGTAACATAAATTTTCAGACATTATTAATATGCCTGATGAAATTATTTATTAATCAATAATAAAGTTATCATGTTTAGTGTTGTAGTAATTGGCCATTAAGTAAGACTTTTGCAAAGCCCGTATATAAGAATCGATTAATTAACATTTACCCTTTTAACTACTGTATCGCTCCATGAAATATCAAATAAACTAATAATATTTTTCGCAATCAAAAATAAGATACTGTATAATCAAGTCAGTAGGCAACAAGGAAGTCTCTACAATAGAAATACGTTATTTTAATGGGGGTTTATTACTCGCAGATGTTAAGTACAAATGCCATAGAGTTATCTATATTTGGCAACATAACCCTCCTGTGATTTCACAGCACTCAGTCTCTTTGGCATCTCTTAGATTAGTTTCCCACATAAGTCCGGGGTTCTCGATGTAATGCCATACATTCTCTATTGGATTCCAGTCTGGTGACAGGACAGGCCAATTTAAGCATGCAACGTGATGGCTTTCGAAGTATCTCGTGACAGTGGCCGCTGGGTTGACTTGAGCATCGTTCTGTAATAAGCTGGAAGTTACTGGCAATTTATCAACATAAGGGAAAACAAAATATTTAGTCGACATGACCAAACAAGCTGAATCGGCCGTTTAAACGATCCAGAGGCCCAGGATCATTAGCAATCACTGCGCTCCATATAATGACAACCTCTTCCACTTTGTAGCATTGAAACAGTTCACCTGAGATAAAAATTTTCACCTTTTCTTCGTTAAAAATTATCTGCCAGCCATCACTGCCTAGCCTATATTGCACTTGCTTCCATAGTTAAATACCACACTTCGCCAGAAAAAACGCGTCACGACTGTCATGCCCTTTGACGAACTTCAAACGACACTTTGTTTTGAATTCTTCTTCATTGTCAACTGAAAATTTTACGCCTATTGTTGATTATGGAAACAGAGCACTTTACCACAAGGTCACAATGTTTTTGAAGCTTAAAAGCAGTTTTAATTTTGTTTCTAATAATTGGGATTTTTAAGACGCTATATTCGCTGAAAGAGGGTCCCATAGGACGGCCTGGTTTTGGGCTATGACGAACATTGCAAGTTAGCAAATATCTTTGCACATTCAGTCGAACTTTTTTCTCAATACATTTGAATCGTCTGCCTGTTTATTTATCGGTTGGTTAATCCAGTATCATGGCGTCGAGTCAGTTTCTAACGATCACTGAAAGAGAGCGAAGCAGTAGAAAAAATAATAACTAAATTATATCAAAGATAGAGTTGAGTACTGTCAGCAACTGTTAGCACGACATGCCGATCAACAGACTGCATTATTGCTTAATTTTAAAGACTATGAAGTTTTTTTTGTCCCCATGTACGTTTTGTTGCATCACGTTTTAAAGAAAATATCCACTGACGAATTATTGAAATTAGAAAATTGTGTACAAAACTTGGAAATCAACACGAAAGATAAATAGACAGTTATATAGTTTAATATGATCCGTGACCTAACCCCTAGTGTAACTTAAAATTTGCTGAAACTATTAGTGCCGAGTTTCTTTTTGGAGCCACTGTACATGTGTTTGAAAACAATCACATTTGTCAAACTCCAAAGTAAACTTTCATTAATTTTGTCAGTGACGAGATGATGCTGATGAACTCCTTTGTAACTGCAATGATGTTGACACGGTCCGCCCTTCTCATGGGTACCGTGGTAAACAAGTCTTCGTTGACTTGGTGGACATGGGGTACTTGGACAGGAGATATTGCGAGTATTTTTAAGCTGCGAATCCGACTTCGAAGGCAGGCCATTTTCTCGTTCGAAAATACATATTAAATGTATTTTTGGGAAAAAGAGTCCATTCTGCACTCTCCTCACCCCTCCCCCAACCTGGCAGGGGAGCACTTGCTCTCCACCCTGTATGATATTGTTTGTTCTGCAAACAAGAATAGGTTGAACTAGAGCAATCTGAGAGCGCATACCTCCGCCAAGTAAGGCAACGGTTACGAAAAATTAAAATTGGTTCTGAGATAATGATTTTCTTTGTATCAACAGCAAAATCTAATAATTTGTGCCTTTCAATAGTGTTAACAGTTTCAGTAATTTTTTGAAGATCCGTTCTTAGCTTTTTGAGTGATTCTGCTAACAAACATTATGACAAACATGAGTCAAATATACAAACGAACAAAGAGATCTGCACCTAATTTAATCAGTTATTAATTATGTCTATTAACATTACTAACAACTCCTATAGATTTCATAAAGGTCCATTTGCAATTTTTTGAGTTATTGCGCTAGCAAGCATAAAACTAAAAACAGTGACAAAGGAACGAACATACGGACCATTACAAAAATTTGGTCATTTACTCTTCATCATATACCTACCTAACAACTCATGTAAATTTCATAAAAAGCAGTCCATAACTGTCCTGAGTTATAGCATTGAGAAAAATGAGGCAGACAAACAAACAAACAATTCCACAAAAGAATAGGCGGATCTTCACCAAAAGTTAATCATCTGTTTCTCTTAAAATACTTAACAGTCCCTGCAAATTTCGTTCAAATCCGTCCATAACTTTGTGAGTGAGCAGACAGACATTTTCTTCATTTACAGTTACACTAGTGCATCGTAAGATCTATTTCTTATGTTTTGCATATAATTCAGTCTTTCATTAATTTGCGCATTACCATTTTCATCTGACTCAGAGGAGCTGAATTTTGCAATTTGCAAACGCTATTACTGGACCTTGGATATCCGATGGTAACCCATTATTTTTCTGTATTACTTGCTGCGATGTTGTACAAATATAAATGTATATATAGCAGACTTGGCCAATTATTTCAAGTGAACGGTTCTTGTTACTGCAACTCCCTTTTTCGTAATTTTCATTGACAAACTACTTTCCCTTCCAAAACCTGCTCACGCACTGTGTGCTCCTGTACCATCCTATGGCTGCGCATATTACCAAATTGCAATTTTCATGAGACACTAGCAAAGTGAATATTGCATGGCGTAAAGAAATCAATTGAAATCGGTACCACCTAACTTTTGCACTTTGAGACGAACTGAAATTTTCTTCCTTAAGCAAGAACACGCCCGCACACACAGCTATGGTTGTGGATCGTCTTGCAAGTTGAATTATCCTTGATCTACTACACTGAAATGCAACGTACAGACGGACTCACGGATAGACAAATAGACGCTCGCATGAAACCACAAGCAGAATAATATTATATAGATACAGCTAGAATCTTGCTTCAATCTATTAGAACCTTCCATTCGTCTTCTATAAAACTTTAACAGGTAATGATTATTACCTCCGACGAGGAAGTTAAATTTTGCCCGTGTTTGTCCCTGTCTTTGTCTGCCTGTCTGTCACCAAGACAACTCAAAACTTTTGGACGCCTCTTCATGAAAATTTCAAGAATTGTCAGGCATGTTAGGAGTAACAGATTATTAAGCATTATTTATGATCCGCCCTGCCGCTTGTCTGTTTTCTCTCTTTGGTCAATATATGTAACTCACAAACTAGCGAACAGATCTTCGAGACATTTAGAGAGGCTATCAGAAACTACAAAAAAAAAAAAAAAATTAAAATTGTGATAGAAGATGATCCATTCGTCCGTTTGCCTCTTTGTCTGTCTGGTGTCTGTGAGCAGCATTGATAAGAAAATTATAAATTGATCTTTTTGACATTTACAATAGCAATTGAGAATGCTACGAACGCATTTATCTGAAGATGCTCGAGGAATGTGCGGATTTATTTTCATCTGCAGCTGGCCAGTATTGTGAGGGATTACAACATAGTCATGAAATTGGATTTTGTACCGTGGTTCATAAGCTTACCTCCTATAAAGTTCGTAACGTTAATGCACCAAGGGGCTAGCAACACAGAGAAGCAATATTATGTCAACCACACGTACCTCCAGGCTCCAATAAGCATTCGCAGCATAAAATTAACTCAAACTAACGGCTGGTGTCACAAACGTCATCTTGTTGGAAATTATTTTGGGTGTGAAAATGTATAGCATGCAATATGCACAATTTTTCTTGCGTATTTCCTAAAGAAAACGGGCGAATTTATAATTATGCTTGCTGCCACTAATCTACAGGACGCTCTTGCTCTATTTGATGAAAAAAAAATGTAAAAACTGGTCAATAAATGTTTCATTGTTCTTTGTTTTGAAACGGGTGCTGAATTCATAGTTACGTTATGATAGCTTTCTTCTACTGATAAAACGCCGAACTTCTATGCGAAAAAGTTTACAATCGATTGAAACGTACCGAAAATCTGCGAAAAAATGTGAAGGATATCCAACAAGGAAGGCTGCTGCTTTTGACTCAAAAGGCTTCTTCTACTTCCAGTAATGGGATGCCCGAGTACGAGTAGAGAATAGAGAAGCAGTTGGAAAAAGTTTCGACCGGTGGCGGTTCACTTTGAAATTCGTCTCGGAAATGTTTGTAGAAGCTGCTAGAGGAGTAACGGTGCTACTTGTATCTTTTCTCGAGTGCGCGCGAGATGTGTCGTACATACTAGGATGCGTAACAGCCTCCCTCTGAGCAAGTGAATCGGTACACCACCCCTACATGCTGGTGATCCGAAGTTTTAGGGCGACAGATAAACAAAGAAGAAAGTTTAGGGGAGTTGAAGCATGGACGTAGGCTTATTTATCCTCTGTTGTAGATCGGCTGGTTTATTGTGCTCGAAATTATGCTTCATAGCAAGAGTCCTTGGTGAACGTACTCACGTCATGTAACTGTACGTACAGAACTATGGTTTGTGGGTTTCAATGGTGTTGTTCATGATATTTTTTTCTTGATTATTTTCACTATTTTAATTTATTTTATTGCTATTTGTATCTGTTTTATTTTAGTAAACTCAGCTGTGGTGTATTGATTCACTTGCTCAGAGGGAGGCTGGCGAGCCTCCCATTGATGTAGGAAGCACCTCCTTCCAGCTCGAGAAAAGATGCAGGTAACACCGTTACTCCTTTCTCAGCATCTACAAAAATTTCCGAGACGAATTTCAAAGTGAACCGCCACCGGTTGAAACTTATCCAACTGCTTCTTTATTCTCTACCCGTACTCGGACTCTGCATCACTGGAAACAGCAGAAACCTTAGCAATCAGAAGGAGCATACCAGCCGTAAGTCAATCAACCAATATAAGATCTTGCCTTAGCCACAATCCTCTAGATTTATCATAGCTTTGTTCCTACTACAGTTGCCTGCATCCTCATATGAAGTTAACTTCATTGCTCCTGAGGGTTTATTCGTTGCTTATCAAGCATAAATATGTATGTCCTTCTTTTGATAAATAGTGTACGTTTTGTATATAAGTGGCTGTATACATCTTTTTCTTTATTGTTATAGATTTTATTTTGAAAGATGATGGCCGTAGCTGAGGGCTGAAACTTAGTCTTATGTTAAGCTCATTTTTATTTCTGTTTAAGAATTTTTCTGAATAAATCCCCTAATGATCAGAAACGAAATTTTTTATTATCTTTTGAGGATAAATCCAAGTATTACCCCCAAAGCATAATTATAAATAATTAAGTATCCAAACGGCAGCCGGTACTCAGCGAAGTTACACGAAATACGTCCGTACATCCTTGGTCCAATACTTTGCCTTATTATGATCAATGACTCGGGGCACCTATGCAAATTTGCCATTTCCTCTTCGTTTGTGGAGGACACACGAATATTAGTAGTGCTGCAGTCACAGGCAGACGTACGGACTGTCAAAGTAGACTAAATTTTTTTTAAACAGCTTTCACTGGCCATCGTACAACATGAGTTTCAACGAGGTAAAATTCGAACCACTACGATGCAAAAACAAAAAAAAAAAAAAAAACACTCACCTTTTGAATCAACCTTGAACGGGACGAGTGATAAAAGGAAAATCGAAATAAAGAAAATTTTAAGAGATCTTGGAGTGAGCATACAAGAGAATGCCATTTCTTTAAGACCATGTGGATCAAGCTTTAACTGGAGGCAAGACGTGGAGCGGATGGGTCCATCGCATATTTTTGTCATGAGAGGCAGGCATAATGCTAACCACTTGGAAACAATTAGTACTGGCGAGGAAAGAAAACTGTTAAATTTTTTTGGATACCGAATAAATGAAAAGAACTAAAGCGCCCCGAGGCTATCCACAAATTTTTCATTGTTAAATCTCGAAGCATTCGAGAACTATAGAATCATGAAAAACGTATTCATGGTTGAATAACGTAATTGCGTAGTTCAGCCATGGACCTGTTCAGCTACAGATGTACTCAATATCAGAGAGATTTAAGCGCTTCGCGTTTATGCTTGGAAAATTCTGGAATGAGGAATTGCTGTGGATGTAAATGAGTGGATCATTGCCGGACACACAAACCGTACTAGTGGGTGGCAATTATGATGTTCGCGTCCCTATCTGAAATGGCAGCAATGCAGTTGCAGCGAAATAGTTTAATAAATTTATAGTTTGGGGTGAGAGGTCCTTCAACAAAATGCGCCGTCATATTCTAAAACCTACTAATATTGCAACTGTGAAATACAAAAACTTACTAGGCTTGTACCTACTAAGAGCGTCTGATAAACCAGCTATAAAAGGTTACGTGCAATGTGGGGATAGCTTGCTAATAGCCGCCCCGCTGGTCACGGTATGCAACATCATCTCTACAAGATGGACGGTGGGAACCTAGCCACACGGACTTCGTCCGAAGAATCTTCAAGAAATTCAACGTAAGGTAACCATATTGTACGAAAATGTTTGCATTATAGCAATTGCGCATAAATACGTATTTTAGGCATTAATTATTTGGAATACTGATTCTCAAATAATACGCCAATCAACCCTTGTTTCAACAAACTACACTCCGAAGTTTTCGGGGCAGAGTCAGTCACTACGTTCAAAAAAAAAAAAAATGTCTAAACATTGATGAGAAACAGCACCCTCCTCAAGTGCGAACTGCTCCTCCAAGACTGAATAACTCCCGACGTCTATCCGATGTACCATCTGAATGAACGTCTCCGCAGCCCCGCGGGTCTGCTTGCACGATCACTTTCGTGGCTGAAGTTTTTTATCTCAAATACGTCAAACTGTTTTTATTTTGACGTACGTAAGTCGTAACAGCAATAGCTCACACAGGGCCGAAACGTGAGGCTAAGCTATTCTCTGGGACTGATCCTGTTAGTGCGGCTACTGACCGCTACTTAATTTAATCCAAAAATATAGCTTTGCGAATAAAATATTTGACGAGCTTCAGTATTTCCAGTCTAGGTTAAGTTGTCTAAAGGAACCAAAAACTAACACCTATTTCTTAAACATTGCCGACGTTCACATCAGTTTTAAAGCGTTAGTATATCATGTGTGGGTCTGTTGTATCGTAAAGTTGCCTTCAAAAACTGTTTGTTAATTCTGTCAATTTGCAGTTTAGATCATCCAGAGCATTTTACAATTCTAATGACGTCTTTAGGTTAGATGAGGCATGGTAAGCCTTTTTTCATCAATACACTTTTCGCTGCAAATGCTTAGTCTTCGAGACATTTGACTTTGAAGTTCCATTGTTTTCCTATGGGAAAAAACAACCAGCGACCCCAGAGGAACCTAAACTTACCTAACCTAGCCTAATTTAACCTACCCTAACCTCACCGGAAAACGTTATAAAACAAGTTTTTCATTACACTGTGCAAGCGTGGCAAGCGTCATTGTTTTCTCCCGCAGGAAAACAATAAGAATTTCAGAGTCAATCATCTCGAAAACTAAGCATTTGCGATGAAAACGTCGTTCATGAAAAAAGTCTTTGAATGCCTCACTTAACCAATGTAAGTTATTAAATTTGCAATAGTCTCGGGATTACCTAAGCTACAAAGTGAGCAATTGTTCTTAATTTAGAAAGCATATGATGTCCCTACGTCCATAATCTTACGGTTTACTCAGCTCTTCACTCATACTAGGTAAGTCTCCAAACAAATAATTTCAAAATATCTATAATTGTTTAGCTGAAGCCGTCGCCATGGTGAGATCGCTATTAGGCATAATATCCAAGAAGAAATTTCGGGGAAAAATCCATTCGAATTTTTTATATGTCATGCAGTGTGATACATGTACTAGTGGACTGGACCCATGCGTGAAAAAATTCACGCAAGAATCGATATGTTTGCTCTCTTCTCTGACTTGTCGTTTCCACGTTTTCCAGCTCACGCGTATTAGCAGCTCTTATTCCTTTCTGTGATCTTTCTGCTTCAAGTCTTTCTGTCACTGTGTCGCATAGGCGCTTCATCGCTCTTCACTGGTAGCATGTCTCCGCTCTTGAGACTGTAGTAGTCTCATTCTTCTTTTACGTTCCCCGACTTCTTTCTTAACTAAACGAGCGTTTCCAAACTAAAGTCTTAAGTAAAACACTGCGATAAACTTGAATAAAGCTCCAGTCAGCTTATATGCAATGGGAGTGAACCGTAACCATGATACTGTCTTATATACTTATATATCTGCTTCATTGCAGTGCTGAAATTTTGGCCACTGCAGTGAAACCTACTAGAAGAAATGACTATCTACTGCCAGTGATTTTAATTGTCTACTGCCCGTTGTGAGTGCTCCGTTGATTATCTGCCGTATTAATACGTTGTGACCTGAAAGAAAAAAGTTATAGAATCGGGTTCCAGAAGCTGTATGTATATATTGTTCCGATTTCAAGAAGTGTTTCAAGTAAGAAGTGCATTCAGCTAAAGGGAAATGGATCCCACTTTCGCTACCTTCTGCAACCTGGTCATCGATTTCTATGAAAAAGTAACTTAATTACAGAATCTGCAACCTATTTGCTGCCTCTCTATTTCTTTAAGAGCGGACACGAAATAAGTAAGTAAATAAATATATGAAAGGTTTTATTATGATTGGATTTTATTGTCTTAGACTACAATAAAGTAAACTGAGTTGCGTTTTATATTCAACTTTCTTCAAACTTAGGTTCCATGAGCTGAAGACTAGGGTAGAAGGGCGAAGCTGCGATGCAAAACAATGTTTCACGCGAAGAAAAACTTTCACTGGTGCGTATCTTGGCTACACATTGAGACAAGGAGATAGTTATCACTCGGAGCTTCTTCGTACATTTTTAGGCGAAGTATTTCGTTACCCTAATAGATTAACAGTTAGAGAAATCAAGGATGAAGAGACTTCGTCGTTAATAATTATAAACACAACCGAGATAGAAGAAGCCTTCAGGCGATATTCTCTTATTGTTGAATTTCTCTGCGTTATACAATCCAATATTAAAGACTCTACGGCCAACACCCACGTACGTAGCACCGAGATTTGACTCTGGGTCGGACAATCGTTGTAACTCAACATTGGCTCACTATTCATTTTTGGGAAGTCAATCCAACATCGTTTCTCGATTTAGGACCTACACTGTCGATGAATGTTCAACCGACGAAAGAGTTGGTTATCTTGCGTACATGACAATGAAAACTTCGTGGTTTAATGCCAATTTTGATCCAGCATCGAGCGTTATTCTTAATATCACTGAGGCAATCAGCTTCGACTGGAATATAAACTTACAGAGTTAACGATATTGAACGAGATTAAAATTTGCTAGACCACATATACAAAAGTAGCCTTTTTCATGAATCAGATATGATTTTATCACATTACAATGTACTGTATACATTTTGCATTGATAAATGAAGTTTTGTTCATATTTAATTCAGGGCGTGGTCGTCTCTAAATAGGTCCTTTGGGAGCTCCGCCAAGAAGGCAATGTTTTTGTCGTGTCTGTCTGTCTCTCTCTTTGTCTGCCACCAAGATAACTCAATAAGCTATGAACGGATCTTCACGAAATATAAAGGGATTGTTAGGCATGTTAGGAGCAACAGATGATTAACTTTTAGTGAAAATTCGTCAGTCTGTTTGTTTGTCTGCCGATTTTTTCTCAGTGCCATAACTCAAAGAGTTATTGACAGATTTTCATGAAATTTACATGAGTTGTTAAGTATATTACGAAGAGTAAATGACCAAATTTTTGTGATGATCTGTTTGTTCGTTTGTCTCTTTGTCGCTGCGTCTACGTTTATGCTTGTTTGCACAATAACTCAAAAATTTAGGATGGATCTTTGCGAAAATGATATGAGTTGTTAGTATTGTTAAAAGACATACCGGTGAATGATTAAAATTTACTCATTATCGGTTGATCTGTTTGTGTGTTTGCCCAATGTTTGTCAGAATGTTTGTCGGCAGCATAACTCAAAAAGTTAAAAACGGATCTTCAAAAAATTACGGAAACCGTTAATATCATCAGAAGGCACAAATGATTATATTTCGATATTGATACAAAGAAAGTCATGGTTTCAGAACCATGTTGATTTTTGTTACTGTTACTTTGCTCGGAGGAGGTGTGCGCTCTCAGAGTGCTCTAGTTTACTCATAGGATATTGCTATGTTGGTTACTCGCTGGAAATCATGATCGGCTAATACTCTTGTCCAAAAATATTTGAATTCGGTATTTTTCCGCGCAGCAGAAATTTGAGCAATTTCCGGATACAGATGATGAGATAATTTGTACATCAAACTGATAGTATCATTTGTTGTACGTTTCTTAGAGCGATCAACGAGATCATTCCAATGTTGGTGCGACATCACGTTGCAAAGCAAAAGTATACCCTCAGCTTGAAGCATATTGGTAAATCCAGGTACGGTTGACAAGGCTTCACCACTCACCCACCCTTACAACATTAATTGTGCGGACCTTCCAAACCCAATTAAAAATTTTCGGTGGAACAAGC
>LQNS02276498.1:11626542-11639186 GCA_001587735.2 Parhyale hawaiensis
AAACGGATGGACATATCTTTACCAAAAGTTAATCATCTGTTCCTCCTAACATACCTTACAATCCCTGTAAATTTCATCGAAATCGGTTTGTAACTTTTTGAGTTATCTTGGTGACAGACAAACAAACAAACAGACAGACAAATAGACAAGACAGACAACACGACGAAAACATAACCTCCTTGGCGGAGGTAATTATGCTGCTAACAAACGTTATGAAAAACATGAGTCAAACCTACAAACGAACCAACCGATCTGCACCAAAATTTAATCATTTATGTCTTTTAACATTACTAACAAAAACTATAAGTTTCATAAAGATCCATTCAATATTTTTTGAGTTATTGTGCTAACAAGCATAAAATTAAAAACAGTGACAAACGACTGAACGAACAAACGGATCATTACCAAACTTAGGTCATTTACTCTTTGTTATATACCTAACAACTCAGTTAATTTTATAAAAAACCCTCCATAACTTTTTGAGTTATGGCTTTGAGAAAAATGAGGCAGACAAACAAACAAACGGATGGACATAGCTTCACCAAAAGTTAATCATCTGTTCCTCCTAATATACTTAAGAATCCCTGTAAATTCATCCAAATCGGTTCATAACTTTTTGAGTTATCTTGGTGACAGACAAACAATCAGACACGAAAACATAACCTCCTTGGCGGAGGTAATAACAAGCCATCCAGGTAGCAAATTTAGAAACATGTATGCAAACCAAAATTACTAATATGTTTCAACTGACTTTTCAGCGATATAGTTAGAGTTCTCGTATACAGGACATACATTTTAGGAATTATGGAGCAACGTCTTGAGTTCTTTAACTAAAAGATTGATCAGTGAATGATGCAGACTATTTCGTCGCATGCAACGGGATTAATACTAAGAAAATGATATACCGGTAGTATTATTCATCTAGTATATTCACATAGTTAATTGATTTTGCAGTAGCAGTTAAAATTCATCTAGTGGATTTTCAGTTGCTAGTTATCAACGGTCTGCAGCGAAAGTTTTCAGAGATAATAATATACAGAAGAAATTCCAAATTTACGCAATTGCAGCCCAAAAAATTAGTGCAAAATACTGTAGCTCGAACTAAGAGCGATTAGGTGGAATATTATAGCATAAATTGGGAATGTCGCAAATTAATACAGCAAGAATTGGCAGTTTTGTTTTGTACTCTCTTTGAAGTTGAAAAAGATTCAAAGTGAAAGGGTTAATTTACAGATAATACACCATATAGTTCACTTAGTCGATATCCGAATATCAAACTCAATAAGGGTTAGCACAGCGAAATAGTTAAATTGCGTATGATGGCCGATTACACCTGTGCTATACACTATTTGAAGCTGCTCGGTGTTCACCCAATTAGTGGCCATATCCAATTGCTGTGCAGTATGACAATTGAGGGCTGTTGTACAAGGGAAAAAAGTCAGGATGGCCTTCCACGAGAGAGATCACAGCGACATGTAACGTTGGAAAGATTCAGGATAGTCATTTATTCTGCTCAACCGACGTTTTTTAGTTTGATTTTGAGCATTTTAAACTTTGTATAGATAATTGTTCTGAAATCCTTGGACCTGGGGGATATCGAGCGTTCCGCCTGATAGCGATAGCAGCGACATCTGGTGATGCTGCGAAGAGTGAGTATTTCGACTGCTTAAAGAAAAGTTTGAATTGATACTGAATGTTTTACGTTATTTAAAGATATAAGCAAACACGTTGATATTATTTTTATCGACAAGCTTGACCTAAACAGCAGTTCCATGACGTTCTCCATGATTAAATTAACAAAACTTATGTGACTACTGAAGAATCATTGCTAATTAACAAAACTTATATGACCACTGGAGAATCATTGCACATTAACAAAATTTATATGACCACTGAAGAATAATTGATAATTAACGAATATGACCACTGAAGAATCATTGCTAATTAATAGAACTTATATGACCAGTGATGAATTATTGCTAGTCAACAAAACTTATATGAACACTGAAGAATCATTGATAATAAACAAAATTTATATGGACCATTGAAGAAGCATTTCTAATTCTTCGTAGTGATTCTTCACTGCTGGTAAAGCTGTTTTTTTTATTTATGCGAATTTGTTAGATCTGAGAAATCTTGAATACCGTATACAACAATAATCGTAGATATATTCGTAGAAGTAAAGGAGTCATTTTGGGAGGAGCACAATTTAAAATTAATTTTGATAATACTAAGTTATTTTTGCCATAATTATTCTTATATCTATGCGTTGATGTTGGAGACACATGCGCTGGACATAATTGTTGGTTAAGACTACGTTCTGAAATAATTAAGAAATTATTTATTTAATATTTTTATCGATTATGTTTACTATGAAAATAATCAATGTAAAAGGCCAAAAAACTATTAAGGTAGCACTAACGATACTCTTAACGAATTTGAAACTTTACAATGATTGGTCAACAGTATAACGCAAATGCATTTGTGTCATTTCTTGAAAAATCTACCTTAAGGCAACCTTGTTAGAGCTATGCACTAGTACTAGTTTTATTTATTAAATGCGTAGAGTAAAAATCTGCTGAGACAAACTAATGAGAGCTGTGTACTTATTTTATTAAATGCGTACAGTGAAGATCTACAAATGGAAACTTGTGAGAGCCATGTACTTCTTCTGTTAAATGTGGACAGTAAAAATCTACACAACAAAAGCAAACTTGTGAGAGCCATGTACTTCTTCTGTTAAATGTGAACAGTAAAAATCTACACAACAAAAGCAAACTTGTGAGAGCAATGCACTTGTTCTGCTACACGAGTACACTAAGATCTACAAAGATAAACTTGTGGGAGCTGTGTGCTTGTTTTGTTTAGGTTACAATAGTCTTATTGATGTAAATTCCATCAGTCGGTGTCAGATATGCAAAGGATGCTTCAAATTAAGACAGTTTCCAAAAAGAGTGAATAATAAATAAAATCACGAATAGAAATGATTCGGAATGGATTGACATTGTACTCATAATATTCAATAAAGTATCGTTTAAAGTTTCCATAACAGCTGTTATAGCGAAATATAAATAAACCCTAATATTAGGGGACTAGGGGATTGTACATTTCGCACCAATTTCCTAGTTCTGGCGACCCATGCTACTTTTTAACTCTTGAGAAGTTAGCCTTTTAACATTTACAATGTTGAATGTCGTCCGATGTTCTTAGACCCACTACAAACATTAGCTTATAAGTACTTTTTTGGGCTTAAAATACACAAGGGATTTTCGTCAGTTAATCAAGAAACTAATTTTGCATTATTAAGATCTCTTTTCGAAGATGGCGATCTGCAAACCAGACAAAGGCCGTGGAGGGCCAGGTCATACTCAACAAGAACCAACATAACAATAGCATTTTATCCATTATTTCCGATAGAACCAAGTTGTCAGAAGTTACAGATAGCATGGAAAAAACGACTATGAAAGCTGAGGAGAAAGTCAAGACTTTTTAGGCAACCCCCTCATTCCTCAGTGCACCTGCACAGTGCACACGCAGCCGTGCAGTACTCGTGTGACCATGCGTGGATAATTTTAGAGCATTTTAAAAACTGCAAATAGTAATTTCGATTTACGCGTTTTAGAATATTTTTTATACAGCAACTCAAACCTTTTAAACCTCTTTTGAATAGCAACAGTAGCTCTTATCCTTTGAAATTAGTAAATAGATAAGCATTTAGTTTGTTGACCGTAAACTTAGCTTTTTCTTCGTACAACCCCATGAAGTATATATTTATAATTTTACTTACGCTAGACTATAATGATAGAGCAGGTCTCCGAACGTTTTCCAAAATATAATTTAGATTTTAAGCGTCCACTTTCCTCTTGAATTTTAAATAAATATGTGACCCTAGCAACAAAGTGGCTTGCCTATACGCTATACGTTTTTATTAAGGCTTTAGTAAAGCAAATGTTTCTTTTATCGTACTTAAGGGTACCTGCAGCGCCCTTGGGTAAAGTTAAAAAATAAGCGGAGATCGTTGCTGCATACGCCAAGAGTCACAAAGTGCATTATACTGAAGTTAAGGGAAACCCTGTGAGCTAAATACACTTTGTGAAGTTTTCTGTATCCCGCGTCTCGGGAATCGGGAGCTGCTCTTTGCAGATATTTCGTCTGGTAATACCCACTGTGGAAATTGATGCACATTTTCTGAATTTTTGATGATGCGTAAACATACCGTAATGCTTTCTTGGAAAATTTTGCTGTGTTTGCTGTAAATATAGCGACCGTATAAGGTGCATAGGAATATTGCCACACCACCGTAATCTCATGCCTTGCTCCCCCCGCAAGCAACCACTATTAACCCAGAGGTAATATTGTGAACCCAAAGTCCCAAGCACCGCAGGGGCCACACCATCAATGAGCCAACCAAAGACGTCCACAGAAAGCGATTACGGTTTGCCATGAAAATCCCAAACAGTGTTTTTCGAAATTTTAGATAATCCCTAATTCTTTAGAGCGCCCCAAAAAGCGAACACTGGTAGCCATGCACGAGGACGCTTTGCTACAAGCTTCCGAGCAACGCATAGTAACTATTAACAAGGTAGTACGTACAGTACGGAGCAGCGTTTCCTCGTTTATTTATTAGAAAATGACGCGGTGCAACACCGGGCAATTTCCTCTCGCTATACCGCAATTTAAAAGTCTCACCAGCCTATTAGAGCGGCTGTAGCGTGTCATCTTGCATGCAGAAGCCACTTTAGAATATCTTACGTTCACCCGCCAAAGGAACTCAAGTTGCTGTATGATGAGTTCTTGATAGGCCGAAATTGAGTCGACGTAATGCGCTCGGTGCATTAAAATTCGAAAATATAGCGACCTGTGCGGGCAAATTTGCAGAAGTTCAATGGCACTTTCAAGGTCGCTGAAAGAGCCTTAGAGCGCACTCGCTCGGCATGTGAGATTAACACTTCGAGACTTGACTTATCCGGATTTTCAGACAGGAGCGTGTCAGTGTCAGAAACAACCTTATTTCATTGAGCCGACTGAAAATTCCATTTTACGGAGCAAAATTGAATTTTTTCAGGTTACGCAAGCGAACGATCAAGGGTCAACACGTGAAACTTGATGTACCGGATCAAAGCCAGTCCGCCTATAAAAAGTTCGGGACAATTCAAGCTTCAAAGGTTTAGTTACACCGGATAATCGAATGCACCTTATAAAAACCTCTCAAGCGTAATTGGGCTGGTAATAACATTTCTGGACTCAGGACTCAATTCCCCTTCCCAATCGATAACAACTGCATGATGTCTCTTTAGAAGTTTAATTTCCTGCCTCCTCTCCCCCCCCCCCTTCGTTTCCCCCAGCACAACACTAAACTTGTCCAGCGGTTTCACGTCTTTGAAACTCCCGTTGAACTACGAACCAGATTTCTATTTTTAACCGCAAAGACATGTCTTAAGTCCGGTGCCCACGTAACAACAACACCACTCATCCGAATGCGTAGTCGTGGCCGTGATTTTACCGTGACGTCTATGAACATGGTGCTCTAATTCTTAAAATATCAATTGTTGAGGACTTAGACTGCTCGTAATTAGGAGCGGTAGGTGAAAGCTCGCCATTGCTACTCAATTGCTATGGTGTAAAAATTGCAGTAGCGACTGAGATTTTTGACGATGTTTTAGGCAGTTTTTTTTTGTAAGCTGAAGCTATGCCGCGGCTACGTAAACGGATTAGTTCAGTTGCTTCTAGGCTGCTAGCGGCAACGAAAGTTGCTACGTGGGTGCCGGGCTTTACGTCTCATAATGCGTAAAAAATTAATATCGTTCAAGTACCAGAGCTGGGCGCGACCTTTTTCTACTCCTCGTGATTCCGGAATACACTTCTTGAAGCTTGCGGCCAGAAGCCCTTTGACCGTCTTTCGGCTCATAGCATTGGTCATGACTTTCGTCTCTTCTTTAGCTGAAAGTCCTTATTATAAAAAGAAAATAGAATCGGTTGCAAGTACTTACAGCCCTGCGTCCCAGTAGAAAGAAGATGATATCATTATCGAGGGGATTTCACGACCCAAATTGGATCGGTTGAGCGGGTCACATCCCGCGACCTACGACTCAGAGCACTTTGCGAATGATGTGCGCTGTTCCAAGCAGTGCGCTCTTCTGAAGGGTTCCTGGGTGGAGATGGCCGCACTTCAACTCTCTCAAGGCAGTCTTGAGATTCTTGGACATCGTCCCCAGAGCTCTGATGACCACTGGAACGACGTCCACCTTCATCTGCCACAGTCTCTGAAGTTCGATGGCAAAGTCATGGTACTTTTCCTTCTTCTCCGTTCTTTGTCCACGATTCTGGAGTCGAAGGGGATTGAAATGTCGATCAGTTTGGCCGACTTCTACTGTTTGTATTTTACGACGATGTCCGGTCGGTTGGCGTGAAGTACTCTATCAGTTTCCATCCTCTTGTCTCAGTAGATCTGCACGGCTTCGTTTTCAACCACGGGCGCGGGCTCGTGCTCTTACCACCTCTCAGTGACTGGGATGTTATGGATCCGCAGGAGGGTCCAGTGAAAGTGTCGGGCAACTTTATCGTGCCTGCGCTTATACTCCTTTTGCTGCAGAACTCCGCATTCGCTTATCACGTGGTTGATGGTTTCATCTGAGCTCCTGCAAATTCTACAGGTAGAAGGGACGTTTCTCTTGTTGATCTTGTTTTGTATGTACCTGATCCTGAGGGCTTGCTCTTGAGCTGCCAGGATGGTGCCGTCTGTTTCCTGTTTCAGCTCACCCCTCAGAAGACAGTTCCAAGAGTCTGGTACGATTTTGTCCTGAGCAGCTTCGAGGTACTGGCCGGACATCTTCATGCTCTTCCATTTGTTAGCCCGATCGAGGCGCCGTCGCTCTTTGAATTGGTCAGCCGTTTCGGTCTCTTTCAGCAACTTCGCCTCGATTAAGCAGCGTGCCCACGGGTCGTCGCTCTCTCTGAAGTGTTGGTTGAGAGAGAGCTCGTTTTTCCACTTCGACGCAGTCTTCGACGCTGATGAGGCCACGGCCCCCTTCTCTTCTGTTAATGTAGAGTCGGTCTACGCACGATCTTGGGTGCAGTGCTCGATAGATGGTCATGAGCTTCCTGGTTTTGATGTCCATGTCGGTGCACTCTTTCTTGGTCCAGTTTTATTATTATTATTATTATCAGCTTGGCAAGATAGAAACGAGGGCAGCGTCTAACGCAGCTAGGCTCTTAGTTCCAAATACAATCGGTTCCGCTTAATACGACCATCGATTAAAACGACCAGCGGGACAGTGCTACCAATTCTGATAAAACTGAATCCAACGCTGTGCATTGAGTACAAAGAAGCTTTGTTTATTGTGGACAACATTGCGCTTTCACGAGACAATGCATACATTGTCAATAATTTGTTTATAATCAAAACCTTGAACATTCAAAATGAAGAAGTAACATTGAATTGTTTAAAACTATTTCATATTAGGAGGCAGTTACAACTCAAAGTATGCCAGTATTAAACTTAATTCAGAACGTTCAGTATAGCCTCTAATGTACGACAGCAATAAAAGACTCTGATTTTTTTATTTGTCGGCCTATTTAGTATCCTAAGTGTTTTATTAGCTAATTTACCGCCGTAATTACAAGCAAGGGAAAAAAATAACATTACCCGAGAAAGTTTGCTTATTAGCCTTTTTTGAGCACAGACTTATCTATAGTTGTTTTTTATGACCAGCCGGTTACAGTGACCAATCAGCTGGTCCCAATGTGGACAGATTAAGCAGAATCGACAGTAACAGAATAAAAAATAAAATCAGATCATATTTCACACTTAATGTTTGGAAGTTATTCTGGTGCAGAGTTAACTCTTTGGTATTTTAGTGCTCCTGTGTGGCAAAACACTATGTATTATAAAGACCACCGTGTATTACTATGTATGTCCCAACCATTATATGGGGAGAAACTTTGAAAAGTTGATAAATGGGTACCGAATGCAGGCCAGTGCTGGTACGTGCAGAGCATCTCTAATTCCCAAGCGCCGAAGTAGATTGCTCAAAGGATGCTTCAAGCCATGAAGGTCTTTGTCGCCGGCTTGGGAAATTTTGCCCTACGCGCTTTACGCGGGGGACACTAATATAGAAGTCAATTTGCCGTACTTTACATTTTAGTTCAAAACGGTTTTTTATTTATATGTACTTCAGTTTAACATTTTTTTTAACATATCAATGCGACAAGTAAGGCCGGTTTCAATTTGATTTTTAAATAAATTAACTTTAGTAAAAAATAAATAGTTTATATCCTTTTAATTTTAGCTCAAAAAGAAAAAGAAGTAATTCATACTTTTTCATGGATAAAATCATATGGCTAAGGTCATATAGTATAATTCATAGGATTTATTTTCTGTTCTCGGAAATACTGGCTATGCCATATATGCAAACCTCAGCAAAATTAATAGAGGGCAGCTTTTAGCCCAAAGAAGATCGTCAGCAACAAAGCTGGAACATCAACAATTAAGTATGCCCTAGAAAGCAAAGATTTTATGGGGAGAACTAGCATTAAACTTAGTCGTGACCGCATGTCGGCAAATGACGTCATATCGTGGAGCTATGAATCTCAACCAGAAATGTAGGTATGTAGTGTTATATTCTTGACGCGAAAAAGAAACCATAACAACCGTTATGTTTACACTCTGTACTTGAAGACAACATTTTGCCGTGTTTTGTGTATGGGTGCAGCTCACGTAGCTGGTCAGCCAGGAGAGGGAAGTTGAATGGATTAAGTCGATGATACGGTGATATGTTGAAAAATGTGCAGTGAAGAGTAGTGTAGACTGTAGATGAGGCGTAAGTAAGGCTTTACAGTAAAGAAAAAGTCAAATCAGGGAGCCATGTCCGCCCAGAGTTTGCATCTGATGCTGTGAAAGCCTCCACAGCATTTTCTACTGATAATAGTATTTATTTTTCAATCAGCACAAGTTCTCTTCTTTATTTATGTGTTTAGGGCTTGAAGCTTTCATTTGGTATCTTTGTTTGCGATCAATGAAAGTACCCACAGGCTGTTCAGCTGCACCGTTCGTCACTGTGACGTCATTGATGACGTCACTTTTATGCTAGTTTCGCGTTGGGTCCTCCCGATACGCTCTTTGAAGCCGGGTATGCCCGGTCGAGCTCAAACAATTGACCGTATCTCATTTCTACGAAGTAAAGTACAGCAAAGGAAGATACTGCAGGGAGCCCCGAGCCCACAAAAGGATCCAACACGTACTATTGCTGTTGCGCAAGATGTAAAAAGTCACAAATTTACAAACAAATCAACTAACATATGAAGTTGCAAAAAATCTTGATAGTATGAAAATTTGAACAATATATTGAAAACTTTTGGGAATTTAATGTAAGAATTTAGAGTAGAAGTTCAATCGAGAACCAAAATTGCCGAGAGTGGCATTTCACCAACAAATGTTCTACTAGACTCGGTGAAAAACTTGTCTGAAGAGCAAATTCAGCAGGGTGGGTCCAGCAATATTTTTCGCCTCGTTTGAAGAGCTCAAAGCGACCAGCTACTACAGTATGCAATGCCTGCGGTTTTCTTAAACTCTTACTTTAAATGGTTGCAATTACATCTGCAATGTCGAAAATATACAAGAAATGTGTATTTATGTAACAGCGATGGTAGCCAGCAGATACGAGCGTGCCAAACTTTCGTTCACAAGCTTCAAGCTCGTGCAAACACTCAATAGCTTAGTACTATGTACAGGGAATAAATAACCGGTATATAAATAAGTAATACCACCCACTTACTAAATCCATTTTTATTCTATGCAACTTGCAATAATTCTACCCTGAGGCATTACAACTGCTAGAACCTTTACTCCGCCACGCGTGCAGTAACATGACTCGACAGCTTGATGTGAAGACAGTTTTTTCCCGTAGTAATCCCCGAAGATCTCGTTCGCTTGCGCGCACCTTCATAAACACCTCTGAAGGTTTAGGAGAGAGCAAATTATGCAGCTGTGGAGCTTAAAAAAACGAGTAAACCACCGTAGCAATATATATACCAAAGGGAAGAGGAAAGGGCCGATGATACAAAAAGAGAATTACAGTTTTATTAATGTACTGAACCACACGACCAACGAATTTAAAGAACCTCCAAATTTTCACATTCATCTGTGGAACCAAAAAAGCAGCTGAATGTAATAGTTCACGTTTTATGCTAAGAAGCTTTTTGCCGAGAAGTTAGTGAAATTAGAGATAGTGAGATGTACGACAGTTAGATAAATCAATGTTAGATAAAACATTGAAGTCAGAAATTGAACGAAGTTCAGGGGCAT
This sequence comes from Parhyale hawaiensis, assembly GCA_001587735.2. Taxonomy (NCBI): domain Eukaryota; kingdom Metazoa; phylum Arthropoda; class Malacostraca; order Amphipoda; family Hyalidae; genus Parhyale; species Parhyale hawaiensis. The sequence continues at coordinate 11,636,846 of LQNS02276498.1, forward strand.
GGAAAGCCTGTATATATGCCTTCCTGTTTCAGGCCCATTACGTTCAATAAACTTGAAGTCAGCCCATTAACTGCCAATGACTGAAATATCCGTTCCCGAAGCGGTAGAAAAGATACGCATGGTGCAGTGAATGGGTTAAGATAAGCCTGGAACACCTCATAAAAAATAAGTGAAGAAGAAAAAGGAATATTAGAATACGGGCACAGAAACAAAAGTATGGTAAGAAAATGAAGACCAGCAGTGATTAAAAAGGTGGCGCAGTTGGGCTGTGCCCACGTCAGTTGCACCGGAGTTGAACAACTTTTGTCCCTGCTAAACCAAACAAAAGTTCCTATTGGGATCAACTTAAAACGCGAGCTGCCTGCGTGAAAACAGTTAAAGTGAATGATGGACTAAAAATGAATCCAATGTTTCTAGTTCTAGAGGTGCGACCTTGAATGCCAATAATATCAAAATGACAAAAAAAAAAATGAAAACTGTTTTGTTTGCCACCGATGGCCTATGCTGAAAAAAAATTACTTTCCTTGCTATACATAAATACATTTATCACGCCTCCATGAAGATTTTTTTTTTAGCTAAGTCTGTTGATTTAAAAAAAAAATATCGGAGTCTCATCAGTAGGGCTCCGACTTTTTGAAATATGCGCGCATATTCTGTCCAATTGCACGACTGAATTTTGTTTTTCATAGTTTATAGTAGTGAAGTCTATGCATATAGGCATCATATTTTATGTCAGAAATCAAACTTGATTCTTACATTTGGACAGAATATGCTTGCATATTTTGCAAAGTCACAACCCAACTTATCAGTATGCCGAAGGACCAGTTACGCAGTAGGCCGTCAAGTGCTCTTCGGTCTATATGGAAATGTACATTTAAACACATTTCACTGGGACAACTTCTTCCCACCCACTAGAGGGTGAAAAGACTCTTAAAAAAAAGGAAAGGCTGAGGCAGGTTCATCAGGAGGCAGGAGCATCTCTGCAGCTGCAGCCTACAGATCTCATTTGGGGCTCTAAAAAACTTCTCTTTAATTTCCCTCAAATTTTGGCAGCAGCGGCCCACGCTTTGGAGCTCTCCAGGGCGTCTGGCCACTTGCTAGATCCCTTGGATATTAAGGCCGCTGCGACACTTCGGTTTTGCCTTCCCTTGGAGACGTGACCACACATATACCCAGGGCTGAACTATGTAACGTTTTTTCAACCATGCTTGTACCGTTGTGTGCGTGGTTACTGTATCATCTGGGTCTGTTAGCCACCTTTATTTACTCAGAGGTATGGGCACCAAATGAGTTGCGTGGAAGGACTCAGCAACGCCGTCAGTCGGAAGTCGAGCAGAAGGAGAGGGAGACAGTTGTAAATGTGGAACCGCCTAAACAACTCCAGAAAATCTAGATTCGCTGTCGCCACTTAATTAAAGTTAGGCCAGCGCCACACCAGTTCAACAAGTGACGTGGATGCAACAAATTTACTTCAAGTAAAAACTTAACGGCGAATACAGTACTCTACTGCCCCACCGACGCAACCCAGATCGCGCGCCATTGCTATCGGTCACGAGCAATGTGTGTCCCGCAAAAATTGCACTGCATTGTTTGTTGCGTTGGTGTAGCCCTGGCCTGACGGGTATCGTACCATACGGCGGCGAAATTAAATTAAATCTTCGAGGCTTGACTTCACCGGAATTTCTCCCGGGTGCGCAGTCTTAGACCTGATGAATACAGTAGAGTGTCAGGCGTTGACTCTTGATCGGTAAGCTTTGAAGCTTCTTGAAGACTATTGACTCCATCTCGCACTTTAAAATAGAGTTTGTCGTCGTCGTCGCAAGTGCAGTGCGGCTTATCGCTTGTTACGCGATTCAAAAGTGGCGAAACAAGCGCTCTTGACTGCAGTTCTGGATAGGTTAAGCATGGGCGAGTTCGATTGGGTCATCAAAGTCGAGTCAAGCCAAGCCCACTTGACTCGACTTGTTCGGAACGGCAGAAAGAAACTTTGGCTTCGTCCTTTTGATCGCGACGTGGTGCTAGAAATGGCCCGATTGTGTTGAGCCTACCGAAGTCTCCATTTTACGGAGTGAGACGCTGTTCGTGGAAGTCTCGCTGGTAATCGATTAAGAGTCAACGCCTGAAACTTGAATCAACAAGTCGAAACCAAGGCACCCGTCAGAAGATTCAAACAAGTCAAGACTTAAAGGCTTAATCTTGGTGACCAATCGAACATATCCTAATCAATCAATCAATCAATCAACTTTATTAGGTACTCACAGGGGTGGTACAATAGTTATATTAAACATAGCTTATCACTAGACTTAAATTAAATACAGAGAGCGCTTGATATCATTAGTAC